>CM076607.1:93389168-93841224 GCA_038502775.1 Hippodamia convergens
AGCCACGATTGGAAAATTAAGTTGAACTTGGTTAAAGGATTATTAAAGAGAGTGAGAACCATTGCAGATCCTGAATTTTTTCCAGATGCCCAGAACAGACTCTTCAAGATTCTTTTGGAGAATGGATATCCACGTTCCTTTCTTAACAAAATGTTTTATGGTACCAGTTTGATAGTTCCTAATCGAGAGTTGACATTAGCCCCAATTGCAAATGATAATCCATCTAATAACAATAATAATGAAAATAATTATACTTCTTCAGCACAGGGTGAGGTTGACTTGGTTCTATCTAAATTTATGTCTCTGCCCTTCATTCCGGGCTTGACTCAGAAATTATGCCACATTTTGTCCGGTATTGAAAATTTAAAAATTGCCAAATACTATCCACACTCCTTGAGTTTGCTTTTCAGTTCTTTGAAGGCCAAAATTCCTACACTCTTAAGATGTGATTGTGTATATTTGATTTCTTGCAAAGATTGCTTATGTATATGTGGGACAAACCAGTCAAAATTTGAAACGTCGCATCGCTCTTCATAAAAGCGACATTAGAATACATCCAGAGAGATGTGCTCTAGCTGGGCATGCATCGAACCTTGGACATCAATTTAATTTTGATGAAACCAAAATTCTCTGTCAAAATAATAATTTAACGAAAAGAACTTTTCTGGAAATGTGTTATATAAAAGAAAATGTTAATAATATCAATAAGAAAACTGATATTGATGGATTAAGGGCCAGTTTCATAATAAACCCCTTAAAGTCACTTTAGTAAAAGTCGGCTTTAGTTAAAGCCGACTTTAAAAATCCACCCGATTTCATAATGAAATTAAATGGGACTTTACGTAAAGGCGACTTTAGGTGAAATGTTGTATGTTGGCATAACTGAAATCGTTTCATTTGACCTAAAATGGACAGTTGCAGTTGTATTTAACCACAGCCATCTTAAAATTGAAGGAGGTTATGTTATTTTCATGTCATGTGGATATGACGCTCAGGTTCAAATTTGAAATATACAACTAGAAATTTGGGGGAAAATACCAATCCCAAACTGAATATTAAAAAAAAAAAATGGAATTGATGATTGTGGCTGACAAAAGGAAGCATTGCCTCAGATTAACATCATTAGATTTAGAAATCGAAATAGGAAAAAAAATTGAATAAACATAATCTTTGAATAAGCATTTATTTTCACCAATTGCATCAGCTTAATATAGCAAAATATATACCATAACATTCTTCGTATGATACTATAATATCATACGATACTATCATCACTAGTATCATACGATACTATAGAGCCAGGGGAAAAAACCTCAGCTGAAAAAACCTGTCTCCCCATAAAAAAAATAAAATAAAATTGTTGTATATGAATATCCTGTATCGAAAGAAATCACGACTATCGGAAGGGCTCTTCGGAGGAAGTATTTTCAAACATAAACTCCAACCTGAAAAGAAAAAAAGACCGAACAGCGAGAGAATTCAAACCATTGCAAAAATGAGTTCGATATATTGTGTAGGGCTCTAATACCATCTTGGAATTTATAAATCGAACAATTATTAATTAGGTGTTCAATTGTTTCCTCTGATTCACCAAATTCACAATTAGGACTATCAACTGAATTCCACTTGAAAAGCATGCTGTTGGTACAACCATGACCTGTTCTTATTTGATTAAGAAGGGACCATATTCTCCTGGAAAGGTTAAAACCAGGAACTTTATTCGATGGATCAGATATTAGATCGGATTTCCAGATTTCCTTGTAGCTGAAGTTCGAATTCAGAAAGTTATTCGACCAAATAGGTTTATGGGATTTCAGTCTTGGAATTCTAATTTCTGGAACGTAGGAAAGTAAATAGCAAAATGATCTGTTATGATTGAATTTTAACATATTTCCCATTGACTGAATCAGCAAAAAAATTTTAATTATCACCTAATTCCTTTTCAAAATTATTGATAGGAAACATATCATTTAATCACTTGTGTGAACTGCATGTTTACCATGAGCCGTATGGTGTCTAATTGTAGTCTCATTTCGAAATTGGAAATCTATACGTTTCCATACTCTCATTTTCGTATTCTCATTCCACTTGTGAAAGTCGATTTTGAATTTCGAAATAAAACACAACATAACTAACCTCAAATGAGTTGACAGTTTGAACGTTTGAACACGAGAGGTTACGAATTCAGGGCTTAAAGGATACTTTAGCTGCTAAAGTCCCGAATTTGGACCTTTAAATATAAAGTGGCTTTAAGAAAGTTAAATGTGTTATGAAACCGAAATATTGAACTTAAAGGAGCTTTAAAATTAAAGGGACTTTAAAACTGATTATGAAACTGGCCCTAAGTAGTATTTATAGTTATATACTTTCCATGGAAATGCTTCAAGTCCGACCAAATACTTTTAATGAGTCTATTACTTGATCCATGTTGGTTTTGGTTTTCTTCTTCTTTTTTATATTAATTTTATGATTCAACATCAAAATTGACGTCAGTAATTTCACTGTCTAATTTATGTCTTCTGCTTTTGGATATCGTTATCTTTTATAACCTAGTCAAATGTAAGCTTATTCAGTTAATCCCATAGATATTTCCTTTTTATATGTTCCATTGTAGTATCCTGATGAAGGACCGCATTTGGTCCGAAATATAGATGTATTGATTGACGATTGGTTACTTCAATCTACCCACTTAGCCGAGTACCCGAAATAATTTAATCATATATATACATATATATATATATATATATATATATATATATATATATATATTTTATTGAGGTTCATATCGGCAGTTTTTGAAAAATATAGATAGTTTCTTCTAAATTTAAGACAGCTGTGGAATGCCACACGATAACGATGCGATTTTTTTTATAGCAAATAAAACGTGGATAAAATAACAACTGATATTTATTTTATTTATATATTAACTAAAAGTTGAATTAAGTATTCTAATGACCCTCATATACGTCTCCACAGAATCGATATCTTTTAATTTATTTTTTAAGGGTTTTCCTTACCATTTATGGATTATATTGAGGTATTTAATTATTTCTTCCTCTATTCTGAAATTAATCTCTTTAATATTTCGCGGAGGGGCCATCAACTCCAATCCACCCCATATAGTTCTTCGCAAAAGGAGTAGGTATTGTCTTCATTTATCAAACGAATCATTTTATATTTTTTTTCGGGGGATTCCGCCTGTGCAATGTCCAGTCTCTGTCCCAAATGGTCCGATAGATGATGATTGACTGTATACGCTTGATAGTCGGCACATTTTGTGTTTGTGAAGATATTGTCTATACACTTACTTGAGGATCGCGTTATGCGAGTGTAGCATTCCTTCGTTGAAATATCAGAATACTTACAAAAATTTATAGTGCCCTCCTTTCTCGTTAAGGAGAACACTTGCCCAGCCCAGAAGGGTTGGGGTGGATTCGGATCTTGAGTGGCTAGGTAAAAGAAATATTTCTGGACGCAATTGCAATTGGGTGTCTTCCCTTATAATTATTCAAATTCTATTATTATTACAATCACAACGAAATGTGAAAAGGCCTACGGAGTTCGAACTCAGATTATTGTACAATAGAAACAATAATTATAATTAAATTAGCACATTCCTCAACATTGAACTTGAAATCGGTTATATAATAAAAGTACTCAGCCTGATGAGATGAAATGCTGCCGTGAGTCGTCTTAACCTCCTGGAGAAGTTGATTTCAAATTGGAGAGATGATATTTGGCAGAAGTAGAAGATAGGAGCCAACGGGGTGAATAGTTCCCTTGACGTAAAGCCTATTCATTTTAAAAAGTATTTAGAAACGGTTCATGATTTCTGTTACTCAAAATACTGACCTCGGTTGTTGTTTGGCTTTTTTGTGATGTTAATGCTTCTCTTGCTCTTATCCCGGATTCCGGATAATTATTACCAGTCCCGATAATAATTTTCTGAGCACCTCGCAGGTAAATGTTAAATCCCAAAATCTTGGATAACAATTCGCAGAATTCAATAAAACAATAATTTCGATACGAATCGCCTTTCTTCATTCGCCTACGCATTAATCTCAACTGAAAAATAATACCTATCATGTGTTTTAACTCCGATATGAACCGATACACATTTTCCGAATATATCGTCATCTCGTCTCTTTCTTTCCCGCTATCTCCGCATCTATCTCACTTCTCCTCATACTGAAATTGAATTTTACTTATTCTTTGGATTTAAATATTAACCGTAACATACCATCCCTTCTTTCCCCAAAAAAAATGAGAATCATTTTTTTTTCCAGAGCTGATCATTCCTATTGCAAAGTTTTTTTTTTTGTTCTAACTACTAATTGGAGATCTTAGATAGACACAAACAAATAAAATGATTGGAATTGAAGTATACTATTGTTAAACGTTATTCCGGAGGGTGACTTTTCAAGTCTTTTATATTATAAGTGCCGCAAATTTTTCCTTTTTCGTCCTTCAGTGTGTAAGTCCAAGGTGAAACCTTTTTGTGTACAGTAAGTGGACCTATGAACTTTGGACATAATTTCTTTGAAATATATTTAGATGCGTCAGACAAAATGAAATTTTTTCGCCAAACTTTCTGACCTACGTTAAACTGTTCATTGCGGTGTCTAAGATTATATGTTTGGGAAGCTCTAATGGAAGCTTTATCAAGGTTTTTCCTAACCTCTTGAAAAACTGATTTTAATTCTTCAGCTCTGTCTTCTTGATGTGATCCGTCCATCGTAACCTTTATATCCGTCTCCAAAATTTGCACACAACCCGAACCTTCGCCGGTTAGATTCATTTCTCGTCCGAAATTTATAAAATACGGGGACATTTGTGTGGCTTCATGTTTAGCCGATCGAATTGCGCAAGCTACTTTTTGAAGATTTATATCCCAATTTCTCTGATTGCCATCTGCATAACAACCAAGCATAGTGTTAAGGACTCTATGAACTCGTTCTACAGCATTAGATTGTGGGTGATATAAGGCGGTATATTTAATTTCTACTCCGTATTGTTTCGCCAAATTTTTGAAAATTGCAGATCTGAATTGTGGGCCATTATCGGTTACTATATATTTCGGGACTCCAACAAGCATGAAGACATTATCTTCTAATAATTTACAAATGTTCGAAGCAGTGGCTGTTCTGAGTGGAAAAAAGAAAACAAATTTGCTAAAATAATCGCAAACGGAGAAAATATAAATGAAACCTTTAGATGATTTCGGAAGTGGACCAACTAAATCTACAGTAATTAATTCCCAAGGTTTCGTAATGTTCAGACGACTCGACATTTGTCCTAAAGGCAGTTTTTGTTCAGATTTGAACGCGAGACATTTGTGACAATGATTTATATAGCGGGTTATATCTGATTTCATTTTAGGCCAATAAAATCGATTAGCAATTCGGTGGAATGTTTTGTAAATGCCTGAATGGCCGCTTGTAATACTGTCATGATTATTTCTGATTATTATATTGCGATGACTTTTTGGAACCACAGTCTTCCACATATAATCTGAATCGGCTAAAACGGGAAACTTGGTTTTCGTTTTATAGTATATAATATTATCATCAACTCTCCATGCAGGGTAATAAAGTGGGTTTTTCTGTATTTTGTTCCTTAATTCATCGTACCAAGGATCAATGTAGTCCTTAAATATTTCCGCGTTTTTAGAGTTAGTATCTACATCAATTTCATCTACCTGTGGTACTGTTCTAGACAAAATATCTGGTATAACATTTTCCTTTCCGGGACGATGTAAAATGGAGAAATCGTACTGTTGTAGTTTTAAGCTCCATCTAGCCAAACGACCTGTAGCATTTTTTATTTCGTTCAACCATTTCAATGAGTAGTGATCCGTGTAAACAGTGAAATGTGTACCCTCTATGTACGGACGAAATTTTTCAATCGCGAAGAGAACACCTAAGCATTCCTTTTCGGTTGTGGAGTAGTTTCTTTCATTCCGCGATAATGATCTGCTAATGTAACTTATGACGTGTTCGCCATCATCAAATATTTGTGACAAAGTTGCTCCTAGTCCGTAATCAGAAGCATCGGTTGAAACAATGAAATTTCTTTTGTAATCGGGGCAAGAAAGTACGGGCGCTGAGACCAACAGTTCTTTAATTTTTTTGAAAGCTACTTCGCATTCTGCGGTCCACTCGAATTTCGTTTTCTGACCTTTTTTTTTCAATAAGGACGTTATGGGTGCTATAACCGAGCTGAAATCTGGTACAAAACGGCGGTACCATGATGCCATACCAATAACTCTTCTAGTCTCTCGGACATTTTTGGGCGCAGGCAGATTTAAAATGGCTTCGACTTTTTCCGGGTCGACATGCAATCCTTGTTTATTTACGATATATCCTAGATATTTCAATTGCGGTCTACAGAATTTACATTTTTCCTTACTGACTGTTAAATTTGCTGCTTTCAATCTTTTCAAAACTTCTTTTATTATTTTAAGATGTTTTTCGAACGAATCCGTTACAATAATGATATCGTCTAAATAAACGAATACGAATGGTTCTAAATCGTGACCTAGGACTTTGTCTATCGTTCGTTGCCACGTTGCTCCAGAATTGTGTAGACCGAAAGGAACTCTTTTGAACTGATATAACCCTCTGTTGGGAACTACGAATGCGATAATTGGACGTGACTCTTCAGCAACTTTTATCTGCCAAAATGCCGATTTTATATCTAGTGAAGAAATGAACTTAGCGTTTCTCAATTTATCTAAAATACTACTGACGAAAGGTAAGGGATATGCATCGCGAACTGTTACTTTATTAACCTGACGGTAATCTACGCAGAATCTATAGGTGTTATCTTTTTTCTTCACGAGTACAATTGGGGAAGACCAAGGTGACGATGAAGGTTCGATGATATCTTCATCAAGCATTTTTTTTAGTTCGATATCAATTTGTTTCTGCATTGCAGGTGAAATGGGATAATGTCTCTGTTTTATTGGTTCTGAATTGGTGATTATTTTATGTTCGATAACATCGGTACATCCGATGTGATCAGGCATAGTTTCAAACATTTCTTTTAGTAAGGAGTTCAATTTGGAATACTCAAGTGGAGTCAATTCACTGCACTCTGATATATTGGCAATTTCGTCTAAATTTCTAGAGAACGTCCATTCTCCGTGACGTAAATCTGGAACGATTCCGAATGCCTTCCAAAAATCGGATCCGAGTATCAGAACATGAGGTAACGAAGGAACTATGAGGACGTCTATAAGTTTAATATTTCCTCTGAGATTGAAAGGAATACAAACAATACCGACGATTTCACATTGCTCGCCATTTGCAACCTTAACGCTTTTGCAATTGTAAGATTTCGCTTGCAGATTCATAGACTTCAGAATGTCCCACCCTTCTTTGCCAACGATAGTTCTCGACGCGCCGGAGTCTAACAGACCTTTAATTTCTTTTCCTAATATATTTACTGTGAGATACGGTCTTTCATCGTCCATAACATGAGCTAGAATGAAATCTAAACGAATTTTCAAGTTATTGTTTAAATCGTCACAATTTTTCGTTTCCGAGGAATTTTTATTATTGACGGTTGCACCTCGGGTAAACAACCCGTTTAGAAGTTTTTTTGAAATCCGTTGTTACAATTGGGACATGATCTGACAGTGAAGTTTTCTCTTCCGCACTTGAAACATTTTAAATTCCGACGTTTGAGTTTCGGACATTGTAATTTTTTATGACCTTGTTGATTACAATTAAAGCAGACTATATCACAACTTGAATTATTGTTTGATACACTGGTGCTTGAACATGGTTGCACGTAAGCTAGATCAGGTTCTAAAAGATTTGAACTACTAGGAGAAGGCGGGTGTTCGAACTTTTCTAATTGTGTTCTTTTTGTTTCTAATAATCTACACAATCGTAGAAGTTCGGACTTTGATTTTATTTCGGTAAGTCCTAATTGTGTCTGATAAAAAGGAGAAATATTGCTTAGCAAGATCTTTAATTGTCGATTTTCTGAAATTGTAACGGAAAGCCTACTGAATAAACTATCCATAAAAGCTAAATAAATGCCGATGGTTTCGTTAGGGCCTTGTGTGCGAGCTTTAATTTCTTCGTATAATCTTTCATCGTAATCTGCAGGTTGAAATTCTTCCCGGAGTAATTTTACTAGTGATGGCCAATCCACTGCTAGCTTGATATTTGCTCTAAACCAAGTAAGAGCTTTTCCAGAGAAAAGGTCATAGGCAGATCTGAATAGTTCGTCCTGATCGACATTTCGGGCTTTACTGAGTTCGTCAACGCGCTCTAAGAAAGCACTCAAGGACATGTCTTGTTCGCCAGAAAATTTAAGATTCCACTTAACAACTGGTGTCGATTTGAATGCGTTTGACAGAGATGTTTTGACAGGAGTCGACTGAAAAACATTTTCGTGTTCTGAATCACTATCTGATGATCCCTGAGATGACGAGTTATTTATTGGATTTAATATATCAATAGATGTATCAGTAGATGAACGGTTGAATTTTCGGACCAATTTTTCGACATCGGACTTCAAATTAGTCAATTGCAATAATGCTTCATTTTTCGCGGAAATCTGAGAACTTACTGAACCGGGGTCACTATTTTGAATTCTTCGTCCATTATGCGTAACTAATGCTGATATTCGAGAAAATTTTGATGATTTCAAATCTCCGTTGAAATCGGATATAAGTTTTACTAATTCCTCATTATTAAGTAAAATACGTGGAATATCATCTTCAAATTTGATAGGATATGAAATGGTGGACCATTCACCCCTAGCTTCTAATTTCAAAACATTTCTAAAAGATTTCCTATTAGCTTCAACTGTACCAGGTTTAAGTCCTCTACTTTCTAATTCGTAATTTAGTTCTTCCTGATTTAATCGGTTTATCTCGTTTTTCCAAATGTTTGATTAAGCCATGATGAGAATACATAAAATGGTACCTATATATTTTTGGATTTATGTGAATTTGTGCTGGTAAACAAAGTTTTATCAGTGTAACATATGTTCCTTACTTTTTCTAAATTACAAGCCTGAAATATTTGACGAACAGAATGACTGAAGTAAATGACAATTTCTTTCGAATAATCAAGCGTCCTATATATCTCCTCAAATGAATTTTAATAACTATTTACTAACAATGACTGTCTTTAATCGAAATTGATTGGAATATCTTCTAACCACTCAAGAAGTTGGGCGCCATTTTGTAGCATTCCTTCGTTGAAATATCAGAATACTTACAAAAATTTATAGTGCCCTCCTTTCTCGTTAAGGAGAACACTTGCCCAGCCCAGAAGGGTTGGGGTGGATTCGGATCTTGAGTGGCTAGGTAAAAGAAATATTTCTGGACGCAATTGCAATTGGGTGTCTTCCCTTATAATTATTCAAATTCTATTATTATTACAATCACAACGAAATGTGAAAAGGCCTACGGAGTTCGAACTCAGATTATTGTACAATAGAAACAATAATTATAATTAAATTAGCACATTCCTCAACATTGAACTTGAAATCGGTTATATAATAAAAGTACTCAGCCTGATGAGATGAAATGCTGCCGTGAGTCGTCTTAACCTCCTGGAGAAGTTGATTTCAAATTGGAGAGATGATATTTGGCAGAAGTAGAAGATAGGAGCCAACGGGGTGAATAGTTCCCTTGACGTAAAGCCTATTCATTTTAAAAAGTATTTAGAAACGGTTCATGATTTCTGTTACTCAAAATACTGACCTCGGTTGTTGTTTGGCTTTTTTGTGATGTTAATGCTTCTCTTGCTCTTATCCCGGATTCCGGATAATTATTACCAGTCCCGATAATAATTTTCTGAGCACCTCGCAGGTAAATGTTAAATCCCAAAATCTTGGATAACAATTCGCAGAATTCAATAAAACAATAATTTCGATACGAATCGCCTTTCTTCATTCGCCTACGCATTAATCTCAACTGAAAAATAATACCTATCATGTGTTTTAACTCCGATATGAACCGATACACATTTTCCGAATATATCGTCATCTCGTCTCTTTCTTTCCCGCTATCTCCGCATCTATCTCACTTCTCCTCATACTGAAATTGAATTTTACTTATTCTTTGGATTTAAATATTAACCGTAACACGAGATGGTTGGTTTAGTACATAGACCTCTTATATCTATGGACGCGCCCTCACGTGACTTTTACCTAGAATTCCTTGCAGGCTGAATATGTGCGAGAGAGATAGAGCTAGTTGAGGCAACGTCAAAATCATGTTGTCCAAACATTGAGCTGCTGTATTTTAACTGTTGGGTAAATCGTGAATTTTTCTTTTATTCTGAATGGAACTGATTGTTATTTCGATTTCTAATGGTGTTGTATACTATAGCCAAAAAAGATTCGCGGTTAGTATTGCATAAAATCCTTCATGGATTAATCTATTCACGTCTATATAAAGTGATATAAAGTTTAAGTTCACAATGAGAATATATGGAAAAATCACATCATTTTGTATTTTTCAACATAAAATGAGATTTAATTCATATGTTTTCATTTAGTTTTATATTATTATTGAGTGGATATGGTTCATCTTTCGAATTAGTTGAAGTTTAGAATAGTTTTGTTGATTATACAACATAGTCATTTTCATAGTTTCAAAACGAAGTGTATTGTAATAACGTTGTGTTAATTTGAGACTGACGACCAAAATTCTATGTTAAACTCATATTTCATATAGTTAGTTATATTGATGGTAGAATAAAAAAAAATTTTTCTTATGAACAACCTCAAATAAAATCGGTTATGTTCAATTTTGTAAGTTATATTTCCTAACTAGGAAATTAGAAATATGAATTTCTAAATGTTTAAAGACATATATAAATATTGTCTAGAAACTAGAAACAAAAACTTCAAAGTTTTTGTGCTCATTTTCATTGGGCTCATAGTCCCCAATGACAACTGAGAAAATATTATATTCATGTGACTTCATATCATCAAAATTTCGTTTGATCATTTGCTAGTTTGTATGGGAAAGGATTTTTTAGAGTGGAGGATATAGAACTTAAATTTGTTGTTTCATTTCATTAGATATTTATTTCAGGAAAAATATTTAATGCAATTTGATAGGTTTGATAATGTTCATGAAAACAATAACAAAACCTCGATTCATTAGGGCAAGTGCAACTAGAAGCATTTTGAATTATAAAATTCTCCCAACTGAAAGCTCTTACTCAATAAATCTAAGCTTATAATTTTTCAAAACATTTTCACAAATACATTAGGAATTTGAATGAACCATTTTTATTTCTAATCAACCTATACCTATCTCTATACAATGATAATTATGAGTAATTATTATTCAAAGAACAAGACAGTACAATCACATTATATTACCCATTAGCTCAAAGAGATTCATCGTGGGTCGACACTCCGCAGGTATAATATATCTATAATGTAATTTATTAGTATTTTTATATGTATTATGCAGGTTTCCACACCACCATGAGGTACTGCAATCGGCGCGTTACCTGATTATACTGGGGTTCGCCGAAATTGTTTTTTCACTCAATATTTCTTCAAAATTAAAAAAAAATGTGAAAAAACTATTTCAGCCCTATATGCCAGTAAAAAAATAAATATTATTCAAGATAAAACTTAGAAAATATGAATATAAATTAAAGATAAACAATAAAAAATATACCATAACTATGAATAAATAAAAATAGCCTTTGCATAAAATCAACATTAATTCTAACAATAAGTTAACAAATTATTCACATTTTGTAATGTAGTCATATTTATGCATCGTTCCTTTTTGTGCAGCAGAATCGTCTCTGAAAAGGTGAAAACTAATGATAAAAAATTTTCTGGTAAATCTGAATAAAACAGTTAGTACTATTTAAATTGAGTTGGGAGGTATTTGAAGATGAGGAAAAAGAATTTAATCATTGAAATTCAAATTTGGTAAATGACAGATGGGGGAATTTACATTGCTGGTCAAAATTAGATTTGTCGGTAGTGTCGACCCCGCCTTCACTGAGGAGCCGCCGCTCTGACACTGATCCACCAATATCAACTATCTAATATATATGTCGAACCTTTTTTATCTTTCTTCATTATTCTTACTTTATAATTGTAGAACAGGTTCCAAATCATCTCCTTTTCTATCATGATTTAGATTGAGCTCTCTGATGTTATCTCTCATCCCTTATTCTGTCTTTTGTATCCATCCTTTTTATCTCTGATAACGATCCTATGAATAAAAATTTCATTATTTATTATCAGATAATACAATATTTGGAAGAATGATAAACGAATTATTAGAGATCTCATGTAATAAATCCAAGTATAAAATTGAGAATTTACTATTTCGTATAAAAGACTACTGAGTCATTCAACTGTAAGAATCTTATAGAAAATTTGAATTCGATGGAATGATATAATACTCATCCTTTTCTGAAGTAGGTTAGTGGCATGTAGAATTATTTTTATTACTCCCTTATTTTGTACTCATCCTCGAAGAAAGGCGTTGGTCCCCCTCCTGACAATCTACAAGAAATATAAGTTTTGCATCAACAAGACCTAACTTCCCTGAAAACTCACCTTGGTCTTAAATATATTGACAATTTTTCCATCTGAATCAATTCCCCAGTTTCTATATCTCTCTTCAAGCAGTCAGTTTCTTTCATCTTCCATGAGATTTCCTGAAAATTTTGAATATTTCTTAGACATTTTTCTGTTAAACAAAATTTTCTTTATTTATTCCTTGTTCGACAGGGCTTTGTCCGTAACCCCGGAACAGGGACCCTAGACAGGTGCTAGCTTTCTGGGTCAGAAAGCACCTGGAATCTTACACATGCAGGAGTCGATTCAGTTCCCCTTATAGGACTGTCCATGTGGAGTTCCTACTGTCACAAAGAGTGAAATACTTACATTATTTAATTTTTT
The DNA here is from genome assembly GCA_038502775.1 of Hippodamia convergens. Classification (NCBI taxonomy): domain Eukaryota; kingdom Metazoa; phylum Arthropoda; class Insecta; order Coleoptera; family Coccinellidae; genus Hippodamia; species Hippodamia convergens. Next base: position 93,402,084 of record CM076607.1, read on the forward strand.
TTTCACTGGTGACTAAAGTGAATAATTTTAGTGAGCCTCTGTCGAATTCTTGTGTCCACTTCATTAGAAGTTTTATTTATATGATGAAGTCGTATGGTGAAATAATTCATCAATATCAGCTTGACCAATTGTAAGACATGGTCAGAGAGTGGATCTTGCTCCATGGTGTGTTCTGTTAGGCTTAGGAAAAAGTCTTTCAAATTAAGTTTTCTCAGACACATGATTATCATTCTGTTGATGATATCATTTCTTGAGAAATTTGTCAATGATCTGACTATAGATTCCGCCACAAGACAAATTTTGACAACATCCAAAGAAGGTTTGCAGAGACCTCCTCGATTTTTTCTCATTAGCAGGGCTGATGAGGTACTAGTCGAAATCAATGATTGAGCACATGTTTCACAGTTGATCCTCTTTATCATTTTTCTGCTCACAAAACCAGCAATGTATTCTATAATGTCCTTATAGTACATTGAATTTGTGATATTTTGAAATGGTACCATGTTGTCCAAATCCTCAGCTTCTATAACCCCTACATTCAAGGAATCTATAAAATTCCTATTCATTATACTAGAAGAGGCAACATTCAGTATACTAGTATCGTCTTGGGCTAAACAATTTGCAGCTTCCGATGATCGCAGCTCGCTATGGATAAGGATTCTCTTATATGCACCTTCAAATTGCATAGCTGTCGGGTTATTATTAAAACCCCCTCTGGATCTCATAATAGAGAAAAACATCTCCAAATGGTCCTGGCTCGGCTTGTATGTACATAGAAACTTCATCATCTGAGTTTTTATCAACTCATCAAATATGTTTCGTACACTTGTCAGGCAAATTATCAATCCGACGAATCCAGTTTTCCTCTGGGAACTTACAATTGGATTTCCTCTCAAGTCTCTGAGACTACTCAGGTATTTAATTGAGGTTTCTATTTTATCTTTGATAAACACCTCATTTCCAAGGCAAAGGGGTTTTTTCATAATATTCTTGTTTAAAAAGTTCCTACTATTGAGTATATCAAAAATATCATTCATATATCTGCAATACTCCACAAGGGCTCCACTGCCTTTGAATTGTGATATATCCAAATCTTTATCACAATACTCTATGGCATCTGCCACGCTGGCGCTGAACATTTCTACAGCTAACTTTACACGCATTTTTTCCTTTTGATAATTCAAATGCCTATTTCGTATCTTGGTTGCTGCATGTAATCCTGATTCATTTTGAATCTTGACTAATTCACCAAAAAAACTCCATTTGATTTCTTGTCCGTTTTCATTGAAGAAATATCCCCAATCACCTAATGTGTTACGGCACAACTTTATCATGTGGCAGGCATCCAGAATTATATGAATCCTATCATTTGTAATTGGATGCAAAAAATATGGCCTTATATTTGGCCAGCTCAAGTTGGCTCCCAAAACTGAGCACATGGACATATTCGTTGTTGCTCCATCAAAAGTCAGGCTCTTGATCAAAATTCCAGTACTGTCCATTTGTATCAGACAGCCATTTACCAAATTCGCCTTTTCCTCTGCTGTCAGAGTATCAATTAGGAAATATGCTATGGGAACTTTCCACTTGGAATTCAATCCTACTAGCATGAAGACTAAGGCATTTTTCGCCCTAGGAATACCATCATTGTCTTGGATTCCTGTCCCAAAATCAATGTATCCTACATGTCTCGAACCAGTCCATTCAACGTGTTCCTTGATGGACATTTCATCCATTACCAATCCAGCAATTAATTGTTTGCCCTTTGCCTTTTCAACTTCCACTCTGATTCTAACTGCTCTAATTGCCTCTGCAGTATAGCCTGGTGATCCATTTACTGAACTACACCACTTCAATAAGGTACGGGGGTTTGGCAAAGAATTTTTTCCAAAAGTCTGTCTCACGAAGTTATATGCAGAAGATGAATAAAAATTGAGGGTCAACGCGAAACTTCTCAATTCAGGAGGAAATTTTCCACTTGCTCCCTTCAATTGCCTTTCTAGGAGTTGTTTTTCTGCTTGTGGAACACATTCCTATACAAAAAAATAAAAAAAATAAATATTTGCATTGATGACAAATTTGAACCAAAAACGTATCTGAAAAGAAATTGGGAATTCTGACCCCATAAAGAAAAAGCAGGCATGCAGGTGAAAAAACAGCAAATAAAAATAAAAAAGCATACACACAATTTTCCCAACTGAAGATAATTTGGCCAATTATAAATAATTCTCCCAATAATGTTTAATTTCCTCACATTCTCTGAATTGAATAAATTCAGTTTTCTGTGAATTTTACAATTTCATTAAAAAGATATCAAACATATCCATCGTGTGGATGCAACTTCGAGATTGTATATGGCATGAGCCCTTAAGATAAAGATTATTTTTCTTACAGGCCTACTTGTATTCTGAACATATTTAATTTTTATACCCCCTAATACCTAGACATCAAAAATAAATGAAACATTCTGTAATATTGTTGCTTATAATAAAGTTTTGAGAATATCTTGATAAAAGGCCAAGTTAAAACTGTTAGAAACCCTGAATACCTTCAGTACTACTGATGATTCTGAAGAAATTTGAAATCTTCTTTTCAAATCATCAAGAAGACTATTCAAATCAGTAATTTTTTTCTTCATTTTTGAAAGTTTGGAAGAGTATTCTTTATTTGATCTTCTTAAAGTTTTTATGAGAGATTGAGAAACTTCCCAGTATCTATGACGCTTGAATGGGTTTTCAAGGTCAGCTTCAACAAAATCGCCCACATAAACAGGTATATATCTTTTTCTACAGAGAAGGAAAAAGGTTTTAAAATTACAATTGGTTAAGTTACTGTAGAATATCTACAGAATAGTAGCTCTTCAATGAATTGCCCATTTACCTTTTCCTGATATTAGTTTCTGATCCGGGGGGAATATCTCTAATTGCAGCAGTTGATGTCATATATCGTTGTACCATCTCTACTTGCTCCAGCTCTGGCTGCTCTATCTCTGGGTGCTCCATCTCTGGTTTCTCGATCTCTGCTTGTCCCATCTCTGGTTGTTCAGTATCTATCTCTAGCTGTTTCTGTCTGATTTCTCTCACACCACCTACTGATAAAAAAAAATCTAAATAAAATAAGGTGTCAAGGGATAGTTATTCTACATCAACAAAAATCAAAACAGTGTGTTCAACGAAGAAAATATTAATGTACCTTCTGTTTCATATTGAACTGGGAAACTCTCATTTTTTTCTCCCTCAGGAAGATGACCAGAAAAATTGAAAATAGAAGGAATAGCACCTTTCTTCAGAGTTTTTGTACCATGAACATTAACAAAATAATCATGGTGATGAAAATGGTTACCACATATTTTCGATGATGAAGAAGGCTTGAAGTCTATTCTTCCAACTGCTTTCAACCACTGTTCCCTTAATTTTTCATCCTTTGGAAAACTGCGAAAAAAAACAAATGTTTTTTAAATATGCCAGTATTGAAGAATATGAATACTTACGAATGAAATTTTAAGTTTTGGCCTTTTCTCAACCTCGCTGTACAATTGAAAGCTACACAAGCATGAGGCATCTTGAAAAATGTTTAAATGCTTGGAAAACTTAGATATGCGCTCCCAACGATAATCACTAATCACAGATGATTAACCTCTGAAATTAATTAAACACTTGATTTTTCCTTCAAATTATCATATAAGATTGGCCTTTTTGACAAGGTAAAGAATATATGAATTCGGGAAGGATTTAATGAAATACATACCTCTATTATCAATTAATAAAGTGTTCAACACTTCTAGAAATCGAAATAATTAAAATAATAAGAATTTCAATTCAGAATAAAAGAAAAATTCACTATTTTCCGAACGTGTGTTCAATGTTTTCATCAGATGATTTTGACGTTGACTCAACTAGCTCCATCTCTCTCTTTCATATGCGGCATGCCAGCATTTCGCTCAGAGAACCGGTCCATAGATATAAGAGGTCTATGGTTTAGTACATAGACCTCTTATATCTATGGACGCGCCCTCACGTGACTTTTACCTAGAATTCCTTGCAGGCTGAATATGTGCGAGAGAGATAGAGCTAGTTGAGGCAACGTCAAAATCATGTTGTCCAAACATTGAGCTGCTGTATTTTAACTGTTGGGTAAATCGTGAATTTTTCTTTTATTCTGAATGGAACTGATTGTTATTTCGATTTCTAATGGTGTTGTATACTATAGCCAAAAAAGATTCGCGGTTAGTATTGCATAAAATCCTTCATGGATTAATCTATTCACGTCTATATAAAGTGATATAAAGTTTAAGTTCACAATGAGAATATATGGAAAAATCACATCATTTTGTATTTTTCAACATAAAATGAGATTTAATTCATATGTTTTCATTTAGTTTTATATTATTATTGAGTGGATATGGTTCATCTTTCGAATTAGTTGAAGTTTAGAATAGTTTTGTTGATTATACAACATAGTCATTTTCATAGTTTCAAAACGAAGTGTATTGTAATAACGTTGTGTTAATTTGAGACTGACGACCAAAATTCTATGTTAAACTCATATTTCATATAGTTAGTTATATTGATGGTAGAATAAAAAAAAATTTTTCTTATGAACAACCTCAAATAAAATCGGTTATGTTCAATTTTGTAAGTTATATTTCCTAACTAGGAAATTAGAAATATGAATTTCTAAATGTTTAAAGACATATATAAATATTGTCTAGAAACTAGAAACAAAAACTTCAAAGTTTTTGTGCTCATTTTCATTGGGCTCATAGTCCCCAATGACAACTGAGAAAATATTATATTCATGTGACTTCATATCATCAAAATTTCGTTTGATCATTTGCTAGTTTGTATGGGAAAGGATTTTTTAGAGTGGAGGATATAGAACTTAAATTTGTTGTTTCATTTCATTAGATATTTATTTCAGGAAAAATATTTAATGCAATTTGATAGGTTTGATAATGTTCATGAAAACAATAACAAAACCTCGATTCATTAGGGCAAGTGCAACTAGAAGCATTTTGAATTATAAAATTCTCCCAACTGAAAGCTCTTACTCAATAAATCTAAGCTTATAATTTTTCAAAACATTTTCACAAATACATTAGGAATTTGAATAGATATAAGAGGTCTATGGTTTAGTATAACGTGTAAACCATATGATATTAACAATTCTCGAATTTTATTATTTTCTTTGGAGTTCTCGTTGAAATCAATATTGAAATCGCCTGCAATCACGATCATGGAATATGAGTCGTTGGAAGTTGTATTGAGAGCTTCGTCCATTTTATCTAAAAAAATATCAAAATCGCCCCGTGGAGGTCTGTTAATACATAAGAAATACGTATTCGTAGAAGCCTCGAATATTCCGCACATCTCAATATGTCCCTCCACCGACAATTCTCCCACTTTCTTTATTGGTTTCGTGACTACATCGTCTCTGGCAAGTATGATACTGCCACCGTGTATCATTTTTTCTCTTGTGAAATGACTCGCTATCTTATAGCCTGAAATATTCAAACCCCTCAGTTCTTCTTTACTCATCCAATGTTCTGTCAAACAAGCCACTTTATAGTCAGAAGTAATAAACGCTAAATTCACTGTGTTCAATTTGTTTCTTAAGCATTGAATGTTCAAATTGAGAATTGTATCATATTTTTTATGTTTCAGTCTTTCATTTTTCATAAATCCATCATCCCTAATTTGCGTCATTTCTCTCCCGAAAAAACCTGTATCTCCTTACCACCACATCGAGTGGCCAATTTTCGGGTCTGTAAAGATCCTCAAGTAGGGACATGTCAGCGCTAATCCTGAATGCTACACTGCGAGCGCCAATACGACTAGGAAGTTTCTCCACTGCAAAATTTTTACCAGGGAACTTTTCCTCAAGGTGATCCCTTACCTGCACCTCCTGCACACTCTCGCTCACTCGTCCAACATATACCCAAGCTCGCTTTGGTGCTCCTGTAAAGGTTGACGAATTGACGTTCGTTAATTTTATTAAAGGATCTTTTCTCCTAGTTATATTTTCGTTCTTCCTATGTGTTTTTGGATTTCTTTTTTTATTGTCACCCGTGAATCTACCACATTTTCCGGTTTTGTCATCATTTTTACTCACTGATAATCCACTTTCCTCCAGTGAAGTACTTTTCTCTTCTTGATCGAGAGTATCGTCACGTTCCGCTGTAGTTGGATCAATTTGGTCATGAATGAGTTCACTCCTTTTCGAAATTATAGATGGTGCGCTATGCTTATTCAGATTCGATTCAATCAAAGTTGTGTATTTTTTCAATATTATTAATTTGTCCTTTAACTCTTTAATCAAATCATTTTCCCCTCGATTATCGTGTTTAAATATCTTATCTCAGATTCCTTGCTATATTCATTATTTATGACCGTGCCTACTGAAATTGTCTCCAGAATCTCGTCTTCACAACACAAAGGATTTTCATCATTATAAACAGTTGTTTGACTTCTATTCATCGATTGTTCGAAAGAGGCTTCATTCAAATCTGCTATACGGGTTTTCAATTTGCGAATTTCAAGATCTTTTTCCTCACAATGACAATTTTTCGTGGATAGGTTTCCACAACAAATGATCTCCCCAGCATCCCAACATACATTCCACAGATTTTCAGTACACAGCTTGGGTGGTAATTTTTTTTGCATTTTGAACAAGTGGTGAAATATTTTACTTCCTTTGTACATTTATTGCACTGTTTTTCAGAGCTTTTAATACTACGTGGCCCCATTGCTCTTCAGAAGTAAGGATAGGATAAACAAGGACACAAACTTCACTCCACAGTGGCCTGCCTGGGAGACCTGAATTAACAAACAATAGAGGTCGAGGAAAGAAAAGGGAAAAACGCAAGGAAAGACAGACGGAATGTGTATGGATCCCTCTAGAATGGAATTCCTACAGGTGAACAGATGTCACAAGATGCTGATAAGATCCAAGGAATTCCGAAGTAAACAAACTCTAGCGGAGCGGAATAACAAAACAAAGCAATATTATAGCTTAACAAGGTGAAGTGTATACTCACAGTTTTATACACACTTCACTTTTAAAATTTTTGAACAAAGTATTGAGCGGAAAACAGGAAACAATGAAGGAGCAATCAGCGATACGTGTACGACATCAATAGGGACCACTGGTCTGATACAAACAGGTTACTTAAACCTGAAGGCCCTACATGGTTCACCGACGGCTCCGTAAGATCTACGGGGACTGGTGCTAGGATCGTGGGACCTCGCTTCGAGCAGTCCATCCCCTTAGGAAAGGACTGCTCGATAATGCAGGCGGAATTGTATGCAATTCTTGTCTGCACACTGGAGAACATACACAGAGGCTACTCTGGTAAACACATATACATATGTTGTGACAACCAGGGAGCATTGAAAGCCCTTGCTGAGACAAGAGTAAATTCATACTTGGTAGGAGAATGTAGGGAGGCTCTGCGTGAGCTGGGCTCTAGTAATTTTTTAAAAATTATCCTCGGCAACGAGAAGGCAGATGTACTGGCCAAACGGGGAGCACGATCAGCTTTTGTTGGTCCAGAGCCGTCGCTTCCCATCTGCCGAACTACAGTCAGACATTTCTTTAAGAGATGTCGAGGCTTCTCATTGAGAGGCCTTCCTCTGCAATTGAGGTCAAAAAATTCCTGGCCCTTGAGAGTAAACAACTAAGTCTGGTAGTTGGAGCACTGACTGGCCACCTGTTTAACAAACATATTAATAGGATGGGACTTACTGACTGCTCAAGGTGCCGCTGGTGCAAGAGCACAGATGAAACCGTAGAACATATGCTGTTCAACTGCAACAACCTTTATGAGTTAAGGTCAACACACCTAGGAAACCCTACACCCAACATTTCCATGGTGAGAGGGACCCCTCCCTGTCGACTCGCAACATTTCTGTTGACGTGTCTAAGGAACTGAGTCTCTTGTTCTACAGGCGGAGGAACAATGGGCCATCAAGCCTCGGTTCTGCCAGATAAGGCACCGCAAATGAAGATGAAGAAGAAGAGAGTTATATTATTATAGATTATAGAAAACAAACTATTTTCATTTCTACCCGACTGAATATTTTGTTTCATGGTTATGCAGGACAGGAAAGATCTGTTATATTCAATTAATGTATTGTATATAATAACAACAAATTTCAGTGAATCGAATAATAATTTTCTTTCGAACTCGATAGATGTGTATGATTGGTGTTTGAAAAAACGTGTTTTAAAAATTCAAGACATTGCTAAAAATAGAGATTTCATTTTGTTGCACTCATCCACTATATTTGTTGAGTGCAACAAAATGAAATTTTTATTCTCAGCAATGTTGTGAATTTTTAAAACGCGATTTTCTCGAACATCAATTATGCACATTCGTGACTTTGGCAGTGGACCAACGATATTGAATTCACAGGAATTAACTCCTGTACGTTTTGAAAGAATGAATTTTACAACGTACAGGAATTAATTTCTGTACGTTGTAAAAGAATGAATTCCTGTATCTGCAACAATTCATTTCCACTAAATCAAGAACTGTTCCTACTACAGGAATTGAGATACTGTAATCGTTCATTGAATATTACAGGAAATTCCTTCTTCGCCTAATTTCATTAGAGTTTCCTGTTCTAGTTGCTCTATTTTTGTAGTGGTTAGAAGATTATTTTTTGCATGTAGTTAATCTAATGATAATAATTGGTTTCATTTATTTATAATTGAGTGAGCACTAAATATTTTACACTTTAGTAAACACAAATAACTGCTTACCTAAATAAATGTTTTATCTTCAATATGTTTTTCTTTATTTTTCCCACCATGATGGGGAATCATTAGATAGCCCTTTTTGGCCAAAACTCGTAACTATTTATTGAGCGGCAAAAAAGCAATTGCACACGGGCGCTCAAACAGCTAGCGGCGGGCCTGCACATACTTTTCACGAAGGACAAAAGGGCCTCGCAAAGGTCTGCCGCCCGGGGCCTCGCAATGGGTAAGACCGCCACTGCAGAACATTCTTCCCGGAATGTTGGCAATGTTACCAACGGAAATACGAAATGAAATATGATTTCAGCATAATGGAGAACCCGCTCATTATTCTCGTCCTGTGAGGGATTTACTGGACCAACAGTTTCCAAATAGATGGATTGGTAGGGGCGAACCGACAAGATGGCCTGCTAGATCACCGGATCTCACCAAAATAGATTTTTTTGTAGGGACTCATAAAGGGAATCGTGTATGATGAAGTTCCAACAACAGCTTCCAATATGGGAGAGAGGATTGAGACTGCTTTCCGAAGCATTACTCCAGCCATGCTGATGAGGGTTAGTGGGTCATGCAACTATCGGATCGCTTTGTGTTCCAGAGAAGGCGGACGACACTTTGAACATCTCTTGGATCACTAACAAAATTTTTCTTTGTCTTTTTCAACGCCCGTTTGTTTTTATATACAATATTTGAATAACATTTTCTGTTTTGATTTCAATTTTCGTGCTGCTTTGGTTACTTCTGAAAAAATGTAAGGTTTTAAACTGTGTACATCAGGGTGTTACATTTGAAAAAATCGAGAAAAAACAATTTGAAATTCTTCATATTTGGACATTGATAAAAGACATTGATATAAGCGAGGTTGATCATTTATGAACGATGACTAGGCAAATTCTTAAGTTAAGAGAAATTCTGATCAAATTCATGTTTCTATCGCTTCTGGAATTCGGTAAAGGGCTTTTACCGAACTACTAATTTTGCAGTTTATTCTGAATAAGATCCATACGGTTTGAAAAATATCCCTAATATTTCACATCATGATAGAGGTATTGAGGAGCACTGAAAATATGCAAAAATATAAGGGGTGTTCTGTTTATAAAATCACTCATTTGTTGAATAATTTTATTTCAGAAAATAATTTCCTGAGATGCAGAATTGAAAGTACAAAGGGAATGCTTTTCAACTAAAGTCTAGTTTGGCAGCTATGAAAGTTTATCGCACTGTTGCAGGACCCTGTAGAAAGTAAATTATTTATTGTTCTTTGAATAGCTAACCATTTTGAATGGCAACCATTTTTGTCCTCCCTTACAAGGGAAAAAATTTTCATGAACTGAAAGATTTTGGGATCCATATACAATTATACATATTCAGGTGCCTGTATGTTAACTAACGATTTATTTTTATTCCACATCTTCACAAAAAAAAATCTCAGGAAATATTAGAAGCTTCTCGTGTGGAAAAGCTTTTTCAATTGTAAGAATTAATACCAATAATAGTTTGGAGTTATGTGACGTAAATTTTCATAAATTTGAATCCACAATTTGCAGCAGTGCATGAGAGCATAGTTTGGAATAATGAGTTCTGTTAATATAGTTAGTTTTGTATAGAGTTTATTTCATAGTTCAAAGAAAAAATATGACATGGACTAAAAGATGTGCACTATATTTTGTTCCGTTCATACTGAGAGAAATCAACTGGCTTGTTTTCATTTCACAAAAAATGATGGCGTAATCGCCAGCTTACTACTATCCTTCTGATAATATGAATAAGAGCAATCAATAAATGAAATTTATATATATAATGAAATTTTTTATTGTAAATATCTATTCTTTATAAACTGACATTACAAAATTGATAATACTACATTTAATTACAGTCTTCACATAATTATGATCAAGCAATAAATTTCATAAATCTAAAATTTCGTCCTATTAACATTAAATACTCATATTGAACATGTTAGAGCCAACATTTTCTATTGCCATTAATAAAATACTTGCCGTACTCTTGAACTTGTAGGGTGGATTAGAATTTATGAAACTATTGAGTTGTATGGCTAAATCTTTCAAAACTTTGTTCACAAACCGTTTTGTATCAGGATCATTCCTATTCAAACCTAGTATAGCTGCATGAATATAGCTGAAAAAGATGAATTAATGAGTTCAGCTTTCGAATAATGGCATCAAAAGCAACTTTGATGATACAAAAATTATATTCTACATTCTCAAACTAGTAATACTTCTAACAGAATGTTTAAGAATTAAATTGAAAGATTACTTTTTAGGAAATATATTTTGGAGAATAATTATGCTAAAGAAATTTGCTTTTATAACTATTTAGGAAAATTTGGTGTAATCCATACTAATATTATAAATGTGAATGTCCGTGTGTTTGTTTGTCCTCTATGGACTCAGGAACCAGATGACCGCTTTTGATGAAACTTTCACTATATTGTAGAGAATTTTTTTTTGGAGGTTTTCATGTAGGGTTCATTGCTGTATAACTAAGAAATAAGAAAAAACTTCGATTTTACATGAAAACTCCCGGTAATTTCCGGCTTTCCGCTGCGTAAACTATAAGAGATAGAGAAACATGGTCAGAGACAATTTTATAGTGCTCGAAAAGTTCTATAAAAAAGTCCGCGACGGCATATGTCTAACTGCCGAAGACGACCCACGATAGCCATTTTTAACATTTTCAATTCAATCCAAAATAATGGTCAATTTGAAGAGGGCTTTTGACTGGCATGGAATGAATCAATATAAAAATTAATGTGACTGTTATCTGCGGCATTTATTCCTGATACAACAATTTTATTTTATTTTTTTAACGGGGAGACAGGTTTTTTCAGCTGAGGTTTTTTCCCCTGGCTCTATAGTATCGTATGATACTGGTGATGAAAGTATCGTATGATACTATAGTATCATACGAAGAATGTTGTGGTACCCCGTTCCTTTTTTTACCTCAGCTTAGGTTCTTTTTGTTTCAACATTTATTGTATTATTTTAGCTCTCTTATTCAAAAAAATATATATACATATATATATATATATATATATATATATATATATATATATATATATATATATATATATATTCCTGATGAAAAATCTTTTTTACAGTATAGTTCTCTAATGGATACTTTGAAAGTTACAGAATGTTGAACAAGTGTGAATTTGAGCAAGAAATTATGGAATCTATACGCGACATCGTTTTGTCATGTATATGTCGTAGTCTTTTTATAAACTCAGTCATATTATAATACGCCTAGGCTTTTTCAATTATTCGCAAAATTCGAAGGACAGGGATTCAAAAAATATTCTTGCAAACCAAGCAAGTCACAGTATCGAAATAATAAAGGTTTATGTTTTAAATCCCATATTAAATGCACGAGTTAATGTCATAAGAGTAATCCATTTTGTAATGAATAATCCAAATCTAAAATTATCTATTTATTTTTGTCTCTTATTCGATTTCCATAATCTGCCTGATACACTTCCAGACGTATCATAATACGACGTATTTCATACAGTCAAATTCTAAAAACAATCGCGTACAGGTTCTTTCGAACAAAAAGACTAAGAAGTTGTCAAGCGTATTATAATACTTCTGAAAACATCAGTCATATTGTCAGATTTTCACTTGCTTTGGTTGTTTTACAATACGCCGTCATATTGAAAAAGCCTAGGCTTATTATAATAAGACTGATATTATAATATGCCTGCGACATATACACGTGCTGTCTTTCCTTTGATACGAGGTTGTGAATGTGGGGTTGCGGACCTATCAGTACCGTTTTAAATTCAAATACAGGGTCTTTCACGAGGAACGTTCATTAGTTTCCCGTATAAATATGGGTGAGGTTCCTCGTGAAAGACCCTGTATAACGCGAGCGGAGCCGCGGGTATGAGCTTGTACATTATGTTTGGAATTTTCCAGTCAGATTCTGAATTATTAAATTTTATTCCATTATAGATTGTTTTATATACAAATATATATTTATATACATTTTTACGAATTATTCAATAATTGTCTCATGTTCTGTATTTTGTATGATTACAATGTTGACCTTTGTCTCACAGGACCAATAAAAATTTATTTATTTATACTTTGTAATATCTAGTTTCATTGATAGTTTCATGGACGCCCATCAAAATTTTAATCCACCATTAAACTGGATATCCCATAGTGCATAGATACAATATTTATCATTAAATTTTGATGGACCTTAGTGCAACTGGCAGTAAATAAATCAGTATAAAGAGTAAGATCACTCTAAAATGAATCAAATATCAGTTACATATTTTATACATTCTAAGAATTATAAGAGATACATAAAAAATGTGAGAGTTATCTAGGATCAAGTAATCGTAAAATATTCTTCAAAATAAAGTAGAAGTGTTTTTAATAAATTGTTTATGAATTTTTCATTACCTCAATTTGATTTCAGTGTTGTAACTCAGATCCATGCTGAGTTGCTGTATCAGGGCAAGTAGACAACTTTGTGGTAAACAAATATTTCCTCCAAACACAGAATTCACATCAACTTTCTCACAAACATAAACTACATATTGCAGATTCTCCGCAGATAGTGCCAACTTCAGTGCTTCTTCAATTTCTCCACTTGACAAATGCTGTCGAATCCTGCTGAATTTCACCTGTATTGGAAAAATCTAATACATATATGGGAGAGGACTCTTTATAAGTCTAATAAAGCACTCAAACCGACAGTGAAAATACACCATCATCAGACCAATTCGATTTTATTGTCCAGCTAATTATACAGGGTGTCCGAGGAATAACTGTACTTACTCTTACCAGAGATAGAGTTGGACTAGGTGATTACTGATTGACTAAAAAAAATTAATTTCTGGATTTCCCTAGAAAGCTACAGGGTGATTTTCTAACTTCATGGAAATACTTAGACCATCATAAAATCCAAACTTATTGACGGATATTATTGAAACTTGGGAGGTTATTGGCACATGCTAAGGTCAAGTCAGAAAGACATCAATTATTTCATTATTCCTGGGCCGGACTCATTAATCTTCATTTAAAGTGTTCAGGGTAAAACAAACACTTAGTATTTCGAATCACAAATAATTGATTCGCCTTTCAGAAAGAAGCTGAATTATGCTTCAATTTGTCATATCGGCCTAAAGTTGTCACATCAACAATTATTTTTTTAAGAATTTTCGAATTTGGAAAATGTTCGAAAAATTGAATTTATTTACCTGAACAGGACTTAGTCATCTTGTGGAGGTCGAAAATAAATGATAAATTTTCTTTAGGGACCTATTCCATAGCCTCCTCGATATCCAGATTTCAACACGCTAGATTATTTTTCATGGGAAAAATTGAAGGATATGGTATATTCTGGAGAAATCCAGCCAAGAGAACAGCTGATGAACAGAATTAGCAAATGTTGCGATATTTTAAGAAATAATGGCGATATTATTCGCAAGGCTGTATCCAATTCGAACATTCGGCAAGAGAAATGTATACAAGCTAATGGTTTTAATTTCGAACCACTCCTGAAATAACGTTGACTCAGCAATTCATTCGTTCCTAATTTCATTTTTATTAGGTTCTCTTTACTGTATTTTAGTTTTTTTTTTATTTGTTATTGTTTCGTTATGGAATGTGCTTATGAAAATTTTTTACTAATACTTTCCACTTTATATTCAAATATGAGATTTTAGGTTCTCTTCATGTTGAAAAATTCAATTTTTCGAACTTTATCCCAATTCAAAAATTCATAAAAAAATAATTGTTGATGTGACAACTTTGAGCGATATCACAAATTGAATCATAATTCAACTTCTTTCTGAAAAGCGAATCAATTATTTGTAATTCGAAATACAAAGTGTTTGTTTCACCCTGAACACTTTAAATGAAGATTAATGAGTCCGGCCCTGGAATAATGAAATAATTAATATCTTTCTGACTCGACCTTAGCATGTGCCAATAACCTCCCAAATTTCAACAATATCTGTCAATAAGTTTGGATTTTATGATGGTCTAAGTATTTCCATGAAGTTGGAAAATCACCCTGTAGCTTTCTAGGCAAATCCAGAAATAAATTTTTTATAGTCAATCAGTAATCACCTAGTCCAACTCCATCTCTGGTAAGAGTACGTACAGTTATTCCCCGGACACCCTGTATAGAGAAGAAAGCATTTTTTACAAAATATTATAAGATTAATATGGAATGCATTCTTTGAATAAGCTCAATATACAGGGTCTTTCACGAGGAACCTCACCCATATTTATACGGGAAACTACTGAACGTATTTTCATGAAATTCAGCACTTATAAGTATTTCACGATGCTGATGAAATCTAAAATATTTTCAAGGCATGAGCACCTCCGGTTTTTCCGGAAATGACGTCAACTTCCGTTTTTCAAATTAGAACACCACTTTTTTATTGCAGAAATAGATTCCTTAGAAAATTTCAAGTTATTTTGATGTAACATTTTTCAGTTTTGGTTGGAAAATTCTCTCTGAGCGGGAAAATTCGAAAAAAAAATCGAAAATAGAGCTCCGCTGAAACAAGAATAACTTCGAGGTTTTTGGATGGAAAATTTTCATTTTTGGGATTTTTCAAGATGTAAGATTGATGTATCCACTTTAAAAATCGAAATCGCGATTCATGATACAGGGGGTGAAAAATCGCTTTCAAAGTTAGGGATGACAAAATCGTGAAAAATCAATTTTTTCAAATTAGAACCCCATTTTTTTATGGCAGATATTGAATCTACGTTAAAAAATAATGTGAGTGTATGCATCACACCCTTGCCCTAAAGTGGATATTTTCTGAGTTATTCACAAAAAACTGTTTTTCGTCTTGAATTTTCAGCTATTTCTTTTCCCTTCACTCCAAAAAGATGAAATTTTCAGAAACTGTTACTTAAACCATGTTATAAATTTTACTACCCTAATATGCAAGAGAAAAAAGTTACAGGTTGTTCCTAAATAGATGGCGAATTTTGATTCGAATTTGTATCGGAAACCTCTTTATTTCAACTAATCGGCCATCGGTTTTCTCTCCAGTGATAAATAAATAATTCCTTATGAACCATATGCAAAAACTTACCATGTTTTACATTCTGTTTTTTTAATGATAGATATCATTAATTACATCTGCCAAATTCCTCTTTATTCAGTAGCATTTTGTGTTTACTATTAATTTGGTGATAATTCGTATTAAGTTATAAAATCGATCACTATGCCTAATTTTACCAATGAAGATTATTCAAATCTCATAGATAGAACGATTCGACTGTTCATTGAGAGGTTTCCTGACCGACCCAGACCAACGAGAGATACCATTAACAGAACCATGACAAACTTGAGAAATGTCGGATCTTTCGTTAAGAAAACAATACACAGAGAAAAAAGTGTAGTAGAAGATGAGAACAACGAAATTACAGTTCTTGCATATTTTCGTGTGAATCCTCAAAATTCTCTCAAAGATGCCGAGATTGGTCTGGGATTATCTCAATCGAGTGTTTGGAGAATATTAAAAAAACATAAAATGCACCCATATAAATTCAATAGGGTACAGCATTTGAAGGAAACTGATTTCGTCAGGAGAACAGAGTTTTGCGAAGCTATGATGATTCGATTTCAAGAGAATGAAAACTTTTTGGACTGTATAATTTGGACAGATGAATCTAAATTCACAAAGAATGGTTCTTTCAATAGGCATAACAGTCATTATTGGGATGAAGAGATCAACCACCACTTCAGGCAATGGAACTTTCAAGAGACCTGGAGTTTCAATGTTTTTTGCGCCATCAAAAATAATGCAATTCTCGATGTTCACATTTATGATGGGACTTTAACTGGTAAGATAGAACACTACACATGTTTGCATTATTTAAAGAATGTTCTCCCTTAGGAGATAGATATTCTGACATATTGACTCAAATAATTGAGCCGCTAGTACAGAACCATAATGACTTATGGTATCAACAAGATGGCGCGCCTCCACACAATTCACTCAATGTGTCAAATACAGGCTATTTGAAGATCGATGGTTGGCGAACAATGGTCCACATCTTTGGCCACCACGTTCTCCCGATTTAACTCCTTTAGACTATTTTGTTTGGGGTAGGATAAAAAATATTGTCTACTCAACTCCCCTGACTGATAAAGGGGACTGCATAGAACGAGTCAGAAATGTGTTCAGGTTTGTTTAGATTTTTAGATTCACAGTTTTTAAACTCAATTTGGTTTTTAAACACTTTTGCAGATCTCTTTCTCCCGATGAAATAAGAAGAGCAACGCACGAAGCATTCCTGCGACGTATAAATAAATGTCTAGAAATTAACGGTCAAAACTTTGAGCATCTTCTCTAGTTATAACTGCGAGAGTTTGCCATGGTTCTCCTAATAGTAACTTGAAGTCGGTTTCAAGAAGGGGTGAAAAATCTACAGCATGGTTCTAATAACAGTTCCTGAAAATTTCATCTTTTTGGCGTGAAGGGAAAAGAAATAGCTGAAAATTCAAGACGAAAAACAGTTTTTTGTGAATAACTCAGAAAATATCCACTTTAGGGCAAGGGTGTGATGCATACACTCACATTATTTTTTAACGTAGATTCAATATCTGCCATAAAAAAATGGGGTTCTAATTTGAAAAAATTGATTTTTCACGATTTTGTCATCCCTAACTTTGAAAGCGATTTTTTCACCCCCTGTATCATGAATCGCGATTTCGATTTTTAAAGTGGATACATCAATCTTACATCTTGAAAAATCCCAAAAATGAAAATTTTCCATCCAAAAACCTCGAAGTTATTCTTGTTTCAGCGGAGCTCTATTTTCGATTTTTTTTTTTCGAATTTTCCCGCTCAGAGAGAATTTTCCAACCAAAACTGAAAAATGTTACATCAAAATAACTTGAAATTTTCTAAGGAATCTATTTCTGCAATAAAAAAGTGGTGTTCTAATTTGAAAAACGGAAGTTGACGTCATTTCCGGAAAAACCGGAGGTGCTCATGCCTTGAAAATATTTTAGATTTCATCAGCATCGTGAAATACTTATAAGTGCTGAATTTCATGAAAATACGTTCAGTAGTTTCCCGTATAAATATGGGTGAGGTTTCTCGTGAAAGACCCTGTATAGTGATTCCATTACTTCAAAAACAATCTCAGAAGAATCAATACGGAAATTTTATCTATTTCATGTAATAAAACGCCTACTCTTAGAGAAAATCCCAGCATTCTAAAAATCTTTGCTTTTTAGAGTTTATGAACTAGAAAATCAAGCATATAATCCCCATAAAATAAATATTGGTAAAATCTGCAATTCAATCAAATTACATATTATACACTTTGAATAGTGTCAACATTCATTATCTTAGAAAAATATAATAGGTATCTACCTTCTTTGCGAAAAATTTCGAGTGTACTCTACTGAAAGAATGAATACTAACAATTATTATAAAACATTTTTCAATTCGAAATTTCGAAGTGTTACTTCAATAATAGGCTCAAAAGAAGTTGATATCAATTTTTTTTTCATGGTATTGGTCTGGTATTGGAATACCAGACCATTTTCATATTCTGTAGTTTCATTCTTATAAAATAAATAGTTTCAGAAATAACTTCCACTTTTTTCTCCTGTATGTAGATTCATTTCAAATATTATTTCCAAAAATAAGTTCAGATAGATGATAATAATTTCTTATCAGAAGTGCTCTTATCAATGTATTCTCAAGAACATAATTGGGTCTTAAGAAATACAAATCTGAATAAGACCAGAACAATATTAAAATTTAAAGTCATCAATTATCAAAGGAATAATTTTTTATCAGACACAACTCTCTAATACTCAACGAATATTGTGGACAACATTAATTGTTACTCAATTTATGATTTTAATTTGAATTTCCTTGAAATATGCTCCAAAATTGTCTGTACCATAACACATCGTATTGAAAATGAGAAAACAAGGGTAAAGTTAGTAGGACTATTTTTGCAGTTTTCAGTGCCAAATCATCAGACATCTTGAACTCATCTAACTAAAATATTCATATAAAACATGCCATGCTCTATGAATAGAACCATATTCATTGCAGTTATTTTTTCCAACCAAAATGAAGTTTTGGATATCTATTGAAATATTGTCTGGAAGGTCTCTGCATTTTCCTGAAAACTTAATTTGGGTTTTCTCTCCCAGTCTCTGTAACAAAAAACAATTAGAAAATTGTTTTTATTAATATAAAAAAGGCCCCTGCGTAAAAATTCGAGAACTAATTAGTGCTCAAATTTTTACGCATGGGCCTTTTTTATATAAATAAAAAAAAATTTCTAATGGTTTCTTCTTACAGAGACTGGGAGAGAAAACTCAAATTATGTTTTCAGGAAAATACAAAGTGAAGTTTCACAAAAAAATACTTGGAAGCAGTTTTGAATTATTGCAGAAAAAGAATGTTATGTAATAATCAAGCATTAATGGACATGCAAAATTCTATTAGAAGGAAAGTAAGCTCCAAAAAAAAGCAATATGAATAAACCAATTGTTTATTATACATGCAAAATTTTCTACCCAGCAGAAATGTAATAATGATGTAAAAAATGATATACATTCTATAATTAGAATCCTACAAAAATAAACTCAATAATAAATACTGAAAATAAATTCGATTCAAAGTGCTATATACTAGGCTTTCGGAAAATAACCCAAATATCTATACTTTCTATTGTGATAGTAACGTACGTGAGAATCAACCATATGAGGGGCAGGTGTGACAGATCTGGAACGAACAGCATTCATAACACTATCTTCTATTACAGTTGCCTGAGACTTGAAACCTTTCTTTACTTCTTCACTTATTTTATGACTTATGCTTTCCATTAGTTTATCCTGCATACTGTAAAATTGAATGCACGTTTTAAAATTAATTACAAATAAACATGACAAGAATGACACTATGTCCATTTTTGCTGAAATAATGAAGATATAGAATTTTTTCAATTCTGCTGAAAGAACATGAGTGAACATTGAATGCCCAAAATTGCTCGAAAGAATAGGTGACATTGTACGATGGCCTCGAAAGCCTCTACCAAGTCAAAAAACCTACTTATTTTTCAAATAATAATGTAAAATTTTTACTGAAGAATACTTATACCTTTTGAAACCAGAACTAATATTTTTCTGTATTTCCATATTGACAGTAGTGAGCAATTGCTCAGATGATAATTTCAGGTTTTCTGATGCGGCATTTATATGAGTCACAATATCCTTCCCTCTTTCTTGAGATTTTCTTTGACGTTCCAAATAAGCTTCTACCCAAGACGCATCTTAAAAAAAAGCACTGCTTATTACAAAGTTAACAACTTGTGGATAATACATAGCAATGAATATTTCATTGGTGTAAGCACATATTTAAAGTGTATAAATGCAAAACGAGACATTTGATGTATAAGCTGTTTCGGATTAAACAAGAAAAACCTGCCAAAATCATAGTTTTGAAGTAACAATCTTCCAGTTTCGACCAAAATATTCAGAATGGTGATAGGAATTACCATTGCATCACTCATAAAAATAAAGCCTGTCAGTATAAATATATTTTGCTAAAAAAAATATAGACATTTTTGGTTTTTCACCTGAGATTAGCAAATATCTGCTTTTACATCTGATTTTGTATAACTTTTCTGTCGGAATAAAGTTGAAAACAGTTTTTTCAAGTTTTTAAAAATATATATATATATATATAATATATATATATAATATAAAAGCAAAAGCTTGTTGCCAACAAAAAGGCTTTGGTATAAAACAAAAAAGAATCTTAACCTTCAGACAGGCGCACCTAATCTGTCAGATTAAGTGCATGGTTTTTTTCTAGTTTCTCACAGCTGTGTTTGTCGCTCAGTGATGGGACTGTAGCTTCTTGATTTTATATCGCGATCATGTATGTGCAATATCAACTTCCTCAGAGCCTTGATGTTAGTTGAAAAGAGTGCAATAATCTCCTTGATCGATTGCGCTCGATAACGTAAGTACCATCGAGTTTGATTTTGTATTTCTGGATGAAAAAGTCGTGTACTCGCACTCCCACCCCCTGCACTAAAGAACAAGTAAATATATATTTCATATTTATTGCAATTCTTGATATAATCTGTGAGTTGAAATGAGCCCGCTTGAGTCTTCAAGTATTTTTTTTTCAGGGTATAATGGCTTCAAACTCAAGATGATGCAAGTAAATCAAAATCACCATATGTCTCAAATGCATATTTTAGGAAAGTATTTTAGAAATTACAGTAAAATATACGAATATAAATATAAAGATAATGGGAAACAAAACTTCACTAGAAAAAGGAAGGCTAAACCGACTGATATCGTACAATATAAAAGTTCCATTGTTCTAGTTTCGTTTTCGAGATACAGAGTGTTGAACTTTGAATTTTTTTCAAGTTTTTTTCTCATATTATCTACACTTCACAAGATATTCAACTGAAATTTGGCATAGATATTACATTTGAGAGTTCTCACCACGTGACATGGCAATTTCGATAGAAGATCTACAGGGTGATATTTTTTCTGGAACACTGCCACCTGTTCTTCTGCAGAACTTTTTTTTAGTGAGCAACTGTTAATTTGAAATGTAAAAAGAAGCCTTGTTCTTATAATAAACTTTTCGGTCTCTTGTAGTTTTGTCGTATCTACCAAAACGATTTCGAGAAAAAAAATTCTCTCGAAATTCTGGTAACTATGATAGGAAGGCCAGTTTGTAATCTGTGGTGAATGAATTGAGTGCCAGTTTTGACACATCAAATTATTGAACGTTTGTTTTTTTTAAAAGTGAAGGTGGTTGCTTTTGTGGCTATTTCTTTTTTTTTAATGTAGTTAGACTACCATTTTCATTACGATTTTTATGACTGTCACAACAATATTTTATCAGAAATTAGAACCTCATTTCAATATCAAAACATGCCGAATTTCTCGATTTCCGAAATGACTGATATGCATTTCATGTATGGTCTTGCAAATGGAAATGCAAGAGAGGCTAGGTGTCTTTACATGGAACGCTATCCCAATAGAGTGATACCAAATCATCGAATGTTCTCTGATATTCATAGGCGTCTTTCAGAAGCTGGATCTTTTTCCACGAAAAGAATTAATGCTGGGAGACCACGCAGTGTGAGAACACCACAACTCGAAGAGGCAGTTATGAACGAAATAGAACATCAAGTTGTTTGGCGGATCTTGCGGGATTCTCTGCTATATAATAATAATAAATGACTTTATTTTCACAACTGGAATTACAAGTATATAAGTATAATGTTCATTATCAAATTAATTGTGAAAAAAGGCGGAGTCCAGTTATGCACGCGTGCATATGCTGCTCAACTCAACCCAAAAAAATGATATATATATATATATATATATATATATATATATATATATACATACATTTGGTTTATTCAATTTATTTGACTGCGTTCTGCGTTCACTTTTTGATGAGAGGAAAAGAAGGAACACACACAAGACTCGGGAAAACAGCAAGAAGAGAAAATCTTATTTATTCTGTTCATCGAGGTAGTATCAGAAAGCGCTTATCTTGAAATTTTTCATGCTGAGGTGATTGAATCTAAAAGGAAGAGAATTGTAGATCTTGGCGATGTTATAAGTGAAGCTACTTTCAAAAATACTTGTTCTATGAAAAGGTGGGGTGATAAGACCTCTATTTCTCACATTAATATTGTGAACATCGTTCCTATAAACTATCTTTCGATGTAGATAACTAGGTAATTTATTCATCAAGATGCTATGGTAGAAACATGCCGAATGAAGTTTTCTCCGAAAATTCATATTCAACCACCCTGTCTCCCTCAGTTTATATGAGACCCTTTCAAATTTTCTTATTCCATATCTAAATCGTAAACAAGAGTTTTGGACTTTTTGAATTCTATTTTTAGCTAGTTCGGTTAAGTACTCTCCATACAGCATCTTATTCCATATATAAATCGTAAACAAGAGTTTTGGACTTTTTGAATTCTATTTTTAGCTAGTTCGGTTAAGTACTCTCCATACAGCACGGCACCAAAATTAAATGTAGATAGAATAAGAGAATCACATAGTAGCTTTTTCTGTTTCTCTGGTATATCATGACGATAACGGTACAGCATTCTCATCTTAAAATAGGCCCGACGTATGCAGCTCGAGGTATGATCATCAAATCTGAGTTTATTGTCTAATGTGAGTCCTAAGTTGCGTTTGGTGTTTTCTATTTTTATACTTTTCTCCCCAACTTTTATGTCTATGATCGTTTTTACCTGTTCTATGTAGTTTTTGGGACCAAAAAGTGGAGCACCACACTTCTCGTGATTGAGGTGAAGGTGGTGTGAGGAAGAATACTCTATAAGTTTTTTAAGTTCGTAGTTAAGAATATTACAAGCTTCATTTACTTCAGATTTGTTGAAGGATATTAGTATTTGGGTATCGTCGGCATAGAAATGGACCTTGCACCTACTGAAGGAGTTCGCCAGTCTGGAAGTGTACACTATATACAGAATTGCCCCCAGTATGGATCCCTGTGCAACTCCTCTCGTCACTGGGAGGTCCTCAGATAGATCACCATCTATCATAACTCTCTGAGTCCTTCCATCAAAGTAGCTGCCAAAAAATGCAACAGCGCGCTCATCAAGTCCTATATAGTGGAGTATTGCTAGCAATAGTTTGCGGTTAAGGCTGTCAAAGGCTTTGCTATAGTCTAGGAGGACAAGTAGACTGAGTTTATTACAATCTGTAGCTCGAAAAATATCGTTTGTGATATCGGCAAGTGTGGTAGAGCAGTTGTGAAATTTACGAAAACCGGATTGCGTTTCAGGAAGAATATTGTTGTCTGTTATGTGTTCTATAAGTTGTTCATATATTATTTTTTCCAGTATTTTTGATAGGCAAGGTAAGATGCTTATTGGCCGCAGGTCATTGTAGTCCTTAGAAGCTATTTTTGGTTTGGGGATCACCAAGGCTTTCTTCCATTCAGTTGGGTATACCGAGTTAGTTATACAATAGTTAATTAGGTGGGCTATATATGGGAGTATGAAGGGAGTGCACAAATGTAACACGATATATTGATGCCATCGATACCACAGGCCTGAGATCTTATCTGTGAGATGATTTTGAGTACATCAATTTCCGAGACAGTACTGAAATTGAGCAAGGAGTTCTTCTTCTTTCTCTCTTTCTTTTCGATTTTGAGAATAGAATCTCATGACATCGCTTGGATTAACCAGACTATATGGGACTGATGAAACGAATGTCTGATTTACCTCATTAGGGTGGCTCTCAACAGATTAGCGCCAGCGATTCAGTCCTTGAGAGGGAATGGATAAGGCCCTCTAAGTGGGACTTTCAGAAAGCTGGGAGATTGTTTACTCCAAGAAGGGTTGAATAGGTGATAAAGAGCTTTCAGACCTTCAAATCTGCAGGCATGGATGGGGTTTTCCCGGCCATGCTTCAGAAGGGTGGCGACCTCATTATACCCCCAATGGTAGAGCTTTTCAGAGCCAGCTATGCATGGGGCTATATTCCTAAATCGTGGAGGAAAGCTAGGGTAGCATTCATACCCAAAATGGGGAGAAGAGGTTCCTCAGAACCTAAATCATACCGACCTAACCTCCTTTCTCCTGAAGACCAGGGAGAGAATTGTTGATAACAACATAAGGGGAAACTTGAAGCTCCATAATAAACAGTTTGCCTATAGGGCGGGTAGATCTACAGTAGACGCCCTGCACCACCTCCTTGTGGACGTGGAAGGCACTCTCACCTCAAAGGGGATTATGCTGGCAATGTTCGGAGACATTGGAGGGGCCTTTGACAATACCCTACATGACTCCATATGCAATGCTGCTAAAAACAAAGGGGTGGAAATCACCACTGTAAAATGGATATCGGCAATGCTGAAAGGGCGAACCGTCACAGCCTATCTGGGAGAAACTGAGGTGACAGTGCTTACATGCAGGGGATGCCCTCAAGGAGGGGTACTATCACCCTTGCTGTGGTGTCAGGTCATGGATGGTCTCTTGGAGAAGCTTACGGCAGACGGTTACAACGCTCAGGCATATGCTGACAATCTGGTGGTAACCGTGAGAGGTAGGCATGAATGCACACTGAGCAGCCGCATGAAATCTGCCCTTAGGATAATTGAAAGATGGTGCGAAGAGGAGGGACTGACAATTAATCCGTCCAAAACCACCCTGATTCCCTTCACTAGAAGAAGGAATCTAAATCTGAGAGCTCTGGTTCTGAATGGACAGACTCTCAATTTCTCCAGTGAGTGTAACTATCTGGGAGTCATCCTGGATAGCAAGCTCAACTGGAGGAAACATGTGGAAAAAACCATTTCCAGAGCCACAAGGGCCATGTGGGCCTGTAAGAGGCTCTTTGGAAAAACATGGGGAATGAGACCAGAAATGGTACTGTGGTTATACACTGCCGTGGTACGCCCCGTTGTCACCTATGCGTCACTAGCATGGTGGACAAAAACCGAAGAGGCCACTACTTGCAACAAGCTGCTAAAATTGCAGCGTTTAGCTTGTGTTGGGGCCACCGGAGCTATGTGCACAACTCCGACAGCAGCGCTCGAGGTGATACTCGATTTGCCTCCCTTACACTTGTATGTAAGGAAATGTAGCCTGCTGGAAGCCATCAAAATTTCCCTAAAGGGGAACCTCCTACCCGGAAACTGGGTTGGACATATGAGGATACTGAACCAACTGGACTCAAGCCTCTTGGCAAAACCCTCAGATGTGATGCCAATTCACATACGATTTCGAAATGCCATTCGAAACGATCATTGGTGATCGTCATAGTGCAATGAACTTCGTAAATCGTATAGACAAGAAGTCATCCATATGGTATACTGATGGATCGAAAACAGAAAGGGGTACAGGCATTGGGATATGGGGACCCAAAACAAGGATATCCAAGTCCCTCGGAAGTGAACCTTCGGTTTCACAGGCTGAAACACTAGCAGTCTATACCTGCGCTCAAGAGGGCCTTCAAAGGAAACTTAAAGGAGCGCATATATATATATATATATATATATATATATATATATATATCACCACGGACAGTCAGGCCACTTTGCGATCACTGGAATCATACAGCCAGAAATCTCGGCTGACATATGAATGCCGTAATACCATAAAGCAACTGGCCAGAGGCAACAAAGTGACTCTATCATGGATACAAGGACATTGTGGTATTGAGGGAAATGAAACAGCCGACGAACTGGCGAAGAAGGCTTCAAGGCTGAAGCCTGTTGGACCTGAACCTTTCTGTGGGCTTGGAATAGACCAATACAAGAAAGCGGTCCAACAATGGGAAGCGGCAAACAAAATAACGCTTTGGAGAAATACTCCCAGACTTGCGCAAGCCAAGAGATTTGTGGAATTCTCGTCGACCTACACCAGGAAGCTCATAAAGCTGCCACGAGCTGAGCTTCGAGTAATGGTAGGTCTGCTGACGGGACACTGTCGATATAAATATTATTTGTATCGCATGGGAAAGTCAGCAGATGAAACCTGCAGGCTATGTGGATCAGAGAAGGAAACGGCTGAACACATGGTATGCAAGTGTCCAGAACTGACGGAACTAAGAACCATTCACATGGGGAAGCCGGTTCTGGATCCACATGAAATAACCGCCAAGGCTCCTAAGGAGGTCGCTGGGTTCATCAACACCATTGATGGCCTCCTTGGGATTTAAATGAACGAGTTGGGTAAAGAACAAAAGATCCTTGCGGTCGAAGTTCCCGAAAGGCTGCACGAAGCCACAACGACCCCTGTTCATTATAATAATAATACCTCATTAGGGTTTCTTAAATTGTCCGGTAGCTGTGCTTGATCACCTTTAGGATTACCGCAATAGTATTTCAGGTCTCGCCAGAAGTTATTATTGGCTGATAATTTTTCTCGTAGAAAAGCTTTTCTTTCGCGTTCTTTTGTTGACGAAGTTAAATTTCTCATTGATTCATAATAGGCTCGATTTTCTTCTGTGCGGTGCTTTTTATATCTGCTCAAAGCTTTATCGCGTAATTTCATTAAATGTTTGACATTTTCAAGCCATGGCTGTTTCTTTGGTTTTGATAGTCTGATCGTTTTTTTCGGTGCGTGTAAGTCAAGTAGGATGTTTATATTCTCATTTATGAAGTTAGCCTTACCATCGACGTTATCAATATCGTAAATGTTTCGCCATGGAATGGAGCGCAGATCTTGGTCGAACTGATGTATGTTGATATCATTGTAATTTCTACATTCTCTGTATACCACCTTTTTTCTCACAGATCCGACTGAAACTCACAGAAAATGAATTCGTGATCTGAAAACATTGACGGTATAGTGTCACATTTGATTACTTCTACATTGTCAGACAGAATGATAAGATCAATTAAAGTTTCAGTTTGCGATGTAACTCTAGTCGGAAAGGTGATAATTTGAGTCAAGCCCATGGAATTCAACAAACAGTTGAGCTCCATGACCTCCTTCGATGAGAAATTCAAATAATTTATATTTAAATCTCCAACACAGCAAATTCTGTCATAAAAGGATGCAAACGAGGCCAAGATATTATCGAAGTCTCTTAAAAAGGCAGATTGGTTGTAGTGTGGAGGTCTTTATACACAACCCAGAATGAAATCTACTCTATCTACGCAAATATGTATCCAAATTTGTTCGAAGTTGGAGTTATTGGTATATTCATTTTCTATTCGTTTGAAATTGTAGCAATTCTTAACAACCAATCCCACGCCTCCACCTCTACCTTGTTTATTTTGATATATACTCTCATATCCATTAATTTTAATATCCTCGTAGTTTGTGAAATCACTGAGCCAAGTTTCCGATACTCCTACAAAGTCAAAATTATTCGACGTAATGAAGTGCTTGAAATCCTCAATACTTGGAAGGAGCGACCTTATATTTATATGTCCAAGTTTGGAGCTGTGATTTTTCATTATAATAGAAGGGGAATAAAGTGTTTTTTTGTTTACTTACAAATTATTCGTTTGCGGATGAGGTTTAGATACTCCAATTGTCAAATGTATGTGAAAAGAGAAAAAAAAATTGCCTTGAATTAAAGTGAGCACAGACGCAGTCTTACAACTACAACAAAGACAAATTCGCA
Organism: Hippodamia convergens; assembly: GCA_038502775.1. Classification (NCBI taxonomy): domain Eukaryota; kingdom Metazoa; phylum Arthropoda; class Insecta; order Coleoptera; family Coccinellidae; genus Hippodamia; species Hippodamia convergens. Next base: position 93,429,984 of record CM076607.1, read on the forward strand.
AAAACTAAGCCTAGAAAAATGTGAGAAAAGAAAAAATTCATGCTTCCACTCCGCTGTCAGTTGAATGAAAGCAAGTGATTTTCATCAGTAATATATACTTTTTTGTTATCATGGTATATGAAGACTTTACCCCTCTTTGTCCAGGAGTTCCTTCCGAATATCTCTCGCGCCCTCTGGAAAAGCTGAACTTCCTTCCTTTTCAGCACTTCGGTGATTGAGAAACTAGACCCTTTCAGTCGTCTTTTATTGTAGAAGATTTCATCTCGCCGCCACTGAGTAACGAATTCCACCACAACTGGTGACAGTTTGTTTTCCTTCTGTGTGTTGTCGTTTTTTCGGAGACGATAACAGGTAGCAATTTCGGTTCTTTCGATATTTAGATTCATGTATTTGTTGAATATATTTAACAATTCCCCTGTCGTTTTCATCGTATTTTTCTTCTCAGGGATGCCCCTCAGTAATATTTTTCTATTGTTGTCCCCGTTAATTAGTTTTTCGAGGGTTTGTTCACCTTTCTGCATTCTGGATTGAACCAACCCTATTTCGTCCTTCAAGTTTTTTAATTCTTTCCTGATTTCATTTTCGAAATGTTTTAACCTTTCTTCAAAATCTGTTGAATTTGAATGTTTCGGGGTGGAGGAGGTCTGTTCAATGTAATCCTTACGCAGTTTGTCGAGTCCTTCTTGGAATTTGTTTTCCATTTCGGCCATTCTACCACTGATATTCAGTGAGTTTTGGGTTATAGGGTTCCGTCTTGTACCACCCATTTTAGTCAGACGCTTAAGAAACTGGGATGAAAATTCACGTTAGAAAATATTTCGAATAATATTCGGTACTTAGCGGAGCAGTCACTATACGTGTTCACGCTTCAAGCGCCATACGAATTTATCCTTATCACATTCAGAGGGTGCAAGCTCTTCTGCCTCGAGATTTTCATCCGAGGGTTAGTTTTTGTCAGTGGTACCTCAGTAGACTATTTTCAAGAAAACGATTTGCCCTTGTTATTGGAAGATATACCTCTTATGCTATGACGAGAAATGTGGTTCATGCATGACGGTGCTCCTGCTTCAGTTTTGGTAAGGGAGTATTTGGACGAAAATTATGAAAACAGGTGGATTGGACGAGGGGGTCCTCAGTCATGGCCCGCCAGATCCCCAGACTTAAATAGTTTAGATTTTTTTTATGGGGCCACCTGAAATCTCTAGTATACTCGACACCCATGAACACCGTAGAAGAACAGAGAAATCGTATAATAGGCGCATTTGATAGTTAGGAATACTCCGGGAGTGTTTGAAAGAGTTTGATCGTCTATGAGACGAAGAACAGAAGCTTGTATAAGAGTTGGGGGAGGACATTTGCTATAGTTCGGTCCTTTGCGGTTACTTAGTTTTCTTGTTATGATTTTTTTTTAGTTTTACGTTTCTTGTTGTAATACATTTTTTGTGTTGATTATACGAGTTTATCGAATCTTTATGAATCATCGCTACAGATCAGGAAAATTTCCATAAAAACTGACACTGAATTCATTCATCACAGCTTACAAAGTGGCCTTCCCATCAAAATTTGAATTTTCACGAGGATTTCGAGAGAATTTTTTTTCTCGAAATCGTTGGTAGATACGACAAAACTACAAGAGACCGAAAAGTTTAGTATAAGAACAAAGCTTCTTTTTATGTAGTCTAACTACATTAAAAAAATAAATAGCCACAAATGCAACCGCCTTCACTTTTTAAAAAAACAAACGTTCAATAACTTGATGTGTCAAAACTGGCACTGAATTCATTCACCACAGATTACAAACTGGCCTTCCTATCATAGTTACCAGAATTTCGAGAGAATCGTTCAAAATTTTTTTTCTCGAAATCGTTTTGGTAGATACGACAAAACTACAAGAGATCGAAAAGTTTATTATAAGAACAAAGCTTCTTTTTACATTTTTTCAAATCAACAGTTGCTCACCAAAAAAAAGTTCTGCAGAAGAATAGGTGACAGTGTTCCAGAAAAAATATCACCTTGTAGATCTTCTATCGAAATTGCCATGTCACGTGGTGAGAACTCTCAAATGTAATATCTATGCCAAATTTCAGTTGAATATCTTGTGAAGTGTAGATAATATGGGAAAAAAACTTGAAAAAAAATTCAAAGTTCAACACTCTGTATCTCGAAAACGAAACGTTTGCGGCTCCATGTTTATGGCACTTTTTTTCTTAAACTCACTTAAGGAATCTCCCCTTTTCGTTTGTACGTTCAATTTAGGAACACCCTGTATAATCACAATTACCTTTTATTTCTATAGAATTATCTTTGTTATATTGAAATCCGAAGAATTTCTATCGTCAATTTTTATTCATGTTTTGAAATTTTCTTTATATATTGTGTGTATTTGAATAATGAAACCATTTTGCAACGACCTCCCCATTTTCAAGCAAATTTTTCTCATTAAAAGATGAATTTCCTGACTTAATCTCACAGATGAGTTTCGCCCGAAACCGTTAGGATTAGGGTTGCGCCTGACCGAAGGTTAAAGGTAATGCTTAATGAAAAGATGACAGCAAGGAATCATGAAGTACATCTACTTTTTGTACATTTAACGAAGGCCTATGATACCGTCCCATTACGCAAACTCTGGGAAGTATTGGAAAAGTCCCCCATAAATACCACTGCAATTAGTGCTTTCGAACAGTTGTATGAACATCCTATATCTAGAGTCAAAATAGGATGTACAGGGTGATTCACTTATCTTGGTAACCCCAATTTTGTCGAAAACGTCCGAATATTTTTTCATTCTGTGAATGGCGTTTTGAACAAGTTAATTTCGACTTGAGATGCGCATAAAAATCTACGGAATAAATTAAGACGCCAGGCGTCGCCGCGCTATCAAAAATTTTTTCTTCAGGGACATACCTTTTTTATCATGTAATTTGAAAGATGATTTCATTCTGAATTTTGTTGTCCAATACAATTTTTATCCATTTCTAGCCGTCAGCGATCTGCAGCGTTTTTAATGTTAATTTCATTCCATTTATTTTTTTCTGTATTGTGGTATTATGCCTTTATTTTTAGACATAGATATGATTTTGTGCCTTGTAATCAAGAAGACTAGGTTTCTAGTCAATGTGCCTCTTCAAATAAGATGAAATATGTGGCTATAGTCTAAGATCCCAGGGCCCCCAGACGTTACTTATTTTTGAAGTAACGAATTTCACAGTGTAGATAGTCTTATATGTGTTTAATAGTGTGTGCATACTCGCTAGCTCGGCTAGGCGGCCCGTTCACAGGTAGCAAGTAGAAAAAATAGACAAAACCATACCGAACTTTTCTTAAATTCGAAGAGCTGATTTTGATATATGTCGCGCAGAATATTATGAATAATAAATATTTCATATTGCCAGACAGTTTTCGTGGGCCGTTATTCCTCCCAGACGCTTTAAATTTCAATAAAGAAATCACAATTAGAAACATTGTTGCGAAATGGCCAGATTCAGCACTTTTGTTCAATGCGAAGTTCTGATTTTTATATATGTCATGCAAAGTATTATAAAAAATAAATATTTCATATTACCAGACCGTTTCCGTGAGCAGTAATTCCTATCAGACGCTCTAAATTTCAATTGAAAAAAAAGTCCTTTTCTTATATTCGAAATCTTCAATTTTGAATATAATCTTTAGGGGATTATTTTAATATCTTTTTTGGAAAGCCAGACCAATCCCAAGGGCCAAAAATTCTGCCAGACACAATCAAAATTTTATTAGGTCCCTAGAAACTATTGAGTCTTCTGCCTACAAAGTGTATGTTTAAAACATCAAATTGTGGAAATGACTATTATTATAATCATAACAGAAATCAAAAAATATAATCTTTTTCTTTAGTATCTTAATCTTAATCTTCATTGTCAGGTTCACTCGATGGTTAACTCGTACTGGCGTTGTACAATAATTTTATTGATAGAGGTTTCGTAACTATGGGTTGGTTCTGTTCAAATTTCCTCAAGTTGGTAGAACCTGCCTTGTGGACCGTAATTCCTCCCATACACTTTATAGGCAAAAAAATTAATAGTTTCTAGGGACCTAATAAAAATCAAGATTGTGTCTGGCAGAATATTTGGCCCTGGGGATTGCTCTGGCTTTCCACAAAAGGTATTAAAATAATCCCCCAAGGATTATATTCAAAATTGAAGACTACATGTAAGAAAAGTTCTTTTTTTCAAGAAATTTAAAGCGTCTGGGAGGAATTACGGCCCACGGAAACAGTCTGGCAATTTGAAATAGTTATTTTTCATAATATTCTGGGTGACATATATAAAAATCAGCGCTTCAAATTTAACAAGAGTTCTAAATCTGGCCATTTCGCAACAATGCTTCTAACTGATTTTTTTTATTGAAATTAAAAGCGTCTGGGAGGAATTACGGCCCACGGAAATGGTATGGCAATATGAAATATTCATTTTTTATTATATTCTGCGTGGCATATATAAAAATCTGTGCTTCGAATTCAACAAAAGTGCTGAATCTCGCCATTTCGCTACAATTTTTCTAACTGTGATTTTTTTCATTGAAATTTGAAGCGTCTGGGAGAAATTACGGCCCACGGAAACTATCTGGGAATATGAAATATTCATTTTTCATAATATTCTGCGCGACATATATAAAAATCAGTTCTTCGAATTTGAGAAAAGTTCGGTCTGTTTTTGTCTACCTTTTCTACCTGCTACCTGTGAACGGGCCGCCTAGCCAAGCTAGCGAGTATGCACACTCTATTAAACACATATAAGACTACCTATACTGTAAAATTCGTTACTTCAAAAATAAGTAACGTCTGGGGGCCCTGGGATCTCACTCTACTACAGCAAGATGGGGCTCCATGTCACAACGCTGCCATTGTGAAGAGATATTTAGATCAAGAATTCGAAAATAAATGGATAGGAACCAATGGACCCATCAGGTATCGCCAGACCTGAAGCTCATGGATTACTACTTTCTGACCAAAGTAACTTATAATGAAATAAGGGAATGATATAACTTATGTATGGATCAAAATGGCTGGTATATAGAACATATGATTCGAAATGTTTCGTTTGTTAAAAAAAAATGTTTATCGTTATAAGATATAATATTTAATGAATATAATAAAAGAGAAATAGTTTGTTACAGAACCTCCGTCATTTTAGGAAACAAAATCATATCTAGGTCATCTAGCCATTATGATCAATATATATATATATATATATATATATATATATATATATATATATATAACCCAGTTTCCATTCCTCACGATTCATTCAAAGATCTTCTTCCAGTTCTCTTTCTCTCATCTGTTTATTAACTCCTTCTCTCCAGGTGATACGCGGTCTTCCTCTCTTTCTTCTTCCATGCGGGGTCCACGTTAGTATCTGTTTGGGTAATCGATGTTCAGGCATCCTTTGAACATGGCCATACCATCTCAGTTGTTGTGTATAAATGTCGTCCACTATTGTGTGCTCCACCTTCATGATCTCCCTTATTCTGCTATTGGTCACTCTCTCAAGTCTAGACCTTCCCGCTGAACGTCTCCAGAAGTCCATCTCTGTTGCTTCAAGTTTTTTCTTGATTCTCTCCTTCATTTGCCAAACTTCACTGCTGTATGTGACTATACTCTTCACAATCTAATTGTATATGCGATGTTTATTGTCAATTGAGATAGACTGATCTCAGAGGACACTGTTGAGGAGCGTAATTGTCTTTCTTCCCTGGATGTTTCGATCTTCTATTGCTTGATCCATATATATATATATATATATATATATATATATATATATATATATATATATATATCAATACATAAGTTAAATCATTTCCATTTATTTCAGAATTCTTGATTTCAATATCTCTTCACAATGGGAGCGTTGTGACATGGAGCCCCATCCTGCTGTATCAACATATTTAATCTCATTTGAGGAGGCAGATTGTTTAGAAAAGAAGCCTTCTTGACTTCAAGGGACAAAATCATATCTATGTCTCCAAATGAAGGCATACTACCACAATAACAGAAAAATATAAATGGAATAAAATTCACATAAAACACGCTGCAGATCGTTGACCGTTAGAAATGAATAAAAATTGTATTCGAAAAAAAAGTTCAGAATGAAATTATCTTTCGAATGACATGATAAAAAAGATATGTTCCTGGAGAATAATTCTGTTCTTTTGTCCAGATGCATCTCCCTTGAAAAGAAACAACTTCTGTTCAATGCAGTATCCCTGAGCATGACCCTTTATGGATGCGAAACTTGGCAAATAAACAAGGCCCTGGAACGTCGACTATTGGCACTGGAAATGGACTACTGGCGAAGAGTCCAAACTCGAACACATCACAAACGAGCAGATAAGAGAAATTATGAAGGTGGAGACAAACATAATCGAGGAAATACGGAGGAGACAACTCAAATGGTATGGCCATGTTGAAAGAATGGATGAAGAAGGTTTACCTAGAAAAGTGATGAAATGGGTGCCAGCTGAAAGGAAAAGAAGAGGTAGACCAAAGACAACATGGATGGGAGGTGTAGAGAGAGCCATGTCTGAGCGTAACTTACAGCCAGGCGACTGGGATTACCGACGAGGCTGGCGACTTGGTATCGGAAGGCGTAGGACGCTATAAAAAAAACCGAATATATAAACCATCATCTCCATTATCAAAAATTAGCTCCACTTCAGGGTCCTCGAGATGATCTATCTCATGAAAAGTTTCTAATTCAAAATCACATTTGAAAAAATTGATATGTTAATTAGGCGCCCAATCTCTCCCATAGTGCTTAGATAATATAGCAGATACGCTTTTTAGTTCCTTAGGTTTTGAGCTTCTCTTTTTAAATTAAGTTAAATAATATTTCATATATTTCATTGTATCACATTTACAAAAAAGAATTATGTCACATTGCTTTCAGGATGCGTGACTAGTAAAGTCTCACTCTGATTGGCCAAATGGCAAATGTCTGCTTTTGCACCTAAAAAGCTCACACAAGTATCTGCTTTTGCATATGAGGCTAGATTTGAATTACGAATAAAGGCTTTCAAATGTCTACTTATGAACCTGAGGGTAAAAGAATTATATTGCCAGCAATTTTTTCTATTTTGTAATCCTTCCTTAACTCATTTTTTTGGAAAATGTCAAATGTCTGGTTATGCATTTATTCGCTTCATTTCTTCATTTCATTAATTGTATTCAGTTTGGTGCACTTTAAATGAGAAATATTCAATTTCATTTCGGTTTTTTTCTATAATTTGTGAATTTCAACCTCAACTGTTCATCCTCAGAACCCTTTATTGTCCCGCAAGCCTTGGCTTGTCACAATAACTAATTAGTTTATAATGAAATACTAATAGGTAGTTATGTGTTGCAGTCTGATATCAAACAATGTTTGGCACTTGAACCAAAAACCCCCTACTATAAATCTGTGGTACTAAGGCATGTTATGTCTAAAATGCCAATTTTAAAGGAATGGATGGGTTTTTCATCCTAGGCATAGGCCTAGCAATCAGAAATAGTTCTGATTGCATTCAAAATAGTGTAACAAGTTCTGTAGTAATGTACCAAACTCGTAAAGCTATTTAGAATGCAATCAGAAATAGGCCTGGGATTAGAAACCCACTCCTTTAAAATTGGCTTTTTAGACATAACATGCCTTAGTACCCCCTAATCTGTGTTACTCAGGCCTAAGGCATGTTATGTCTAAAATGCAGATTTTAAAGGAGTGGGTTTTTGATCCCAGACCTATTTCTGATTGCATTCGAAATAGTGTAACAAGTTCTGTAGTAATGTACCAAACTCTTGAAGCTACTTTGAATGCAATCAAAGGTTTTGGAGCTTCGCTGTATTCATTCTTCTGGGAGAATACAGAGAATATATTTACTACCCAATACTTCCATAAAAATATAACAAGTTGGTGACACCTGACCTGAAACATTATACATTATAAAGATAAATTTGGAGAAGAAATTCTAATGGATTTTGAAGATGACTACCAATAAATTTATTTCACTCACATTCTTTTGTTCCTTTGATAAATGTATCATTAATCTGCTGGAACATATTCCCACAAACTTTTTCACAAGAGGGTATTAGATTATTTGTTATCATATCTCTATAACACTTTTCTAATAGGGGGCCAACTGTACTTGCCACAGATTGACTAATTGCATCGGTTAAAGTCTGAAATACAAAATACATATACATAAGTGAAAATTATTTGGATAAAATTGTGTTCCTTCAAGATAATTTCAAGATGACAGTGAAAATGGAGATAAAAAGCCACTCTTTTATCTGTCTCTAAAAAAGGAGTTTATAAGATTGGATATAGGTCCTTCAAGAATTTCTGTGATCATCTAATGAAGAACATGAGTGTGAATTTGAATAAATACTTATTCAGAGAATTGATTTATCTGGATGAAAAATTAAAAAAGTCGAGAATAAAATTTATTGTTAGAAAATAAATTCAGAAAAATCATTATCTGTAGATGCTTCAATACGAATCGATAAATTACTAAAAACGTTCAGATCTCTCCAAATGATTTGAAATGGATCCTCCTTCGGATCACTAACCCTCAGTATAGGTCTCTTTTTGGCAAGAGATGGCCTTCTGAGGTTCTTACTATCGATTTTTCATGAAAAATCCCGATACTTTCCGGCTTTTACGGGCGACGCTGCGTAAACTATAAGAGATAGAGAAACATGGTCAAAGACAATTTTGTAGTACTCAAAAAGTTCTATGAAAAAATCCGCGACGGCATATGTCTATATGCCGAAACCAATCTACAATAGCCATTTTTAACATTTTCAATTCAATCCAATATAATGCTCAATTTGAAGAGGGCTTTTGACTGGCATGGAATGAATCAATATGAAAATGAATGTGACTGTTATCTGCGGCATTTATTCCTGATGAAAAATGCTTTTTACAGTATAGTTTTCTGATGGATACTTTGAAAGTTACAGTAGGTTGAATGAGTGTGAATTTGAGCAAGAAATTATTGAATTCACTCGACATCGTTTTGTCATGTATACACATGCTGCCCCTCCTTCGATACCAGGTTATGAATGTGGGGTTGCGGACCTATCAGTACCATTTTGAATTGAAATATAACGCGATTGGCTCGATTCCCGTTACTGAAAGAAGCATGTCGTTTGGCGGGATATGCAGAAAGTTGTTTGGATGTCTCATTCTGGTTATTGTTCGTAGTCGAGGTTTCAGCCACCTTCAAATTTTTAATTGCTGTCGCTTTGCAATTGACATATAATGGGTGAGCGCATTCCAGTAGTGGTCGACATATGGTTCGGTATATTTTAGTTGCAGTCTTGATGTTGATTCCCTGTTTCCTGTTCGTCAACTTTGTGAAATATTTCGCTCTTGATGTGTTTTTTTTTTCATTAATCTTGTGTGCATGTTGAAATTGTACCTGTCATCTATTTGTACTCCCAAATATTTTATTGATGTCGTTGGTGTGACCGTTGTACTGTTGTACATTTGAAAAACCATTCAAGGATTTCATTAACCAGCTGCTGAAGTGCTTGTGTGCAAGTTTTTACTGTTTCTTCGAGAACAATCAATGTTGTATCGTCTGCAAATTGTAATAAATATTTTTTCCTTGTTGTCTCAGGGTAGAAGTCATAACCATAAAATTTGTATAATGTTGTGGAGAGCGGGGATCCTTGTGGTTTTCCTTGTTCAGGGCAGAACGTTGAAAAAGAGCTGTTTAGTTTCATGGACAACTTTCTATTTTCAAGAAACTGTTTGCAGTGTTTTATAAGAGGAAAGAGGCATTTTATTCTGCTCAGTTTGTATAGAAGTCCCTTGTGCCACATACTGTCGAATGCTTTTCGTATGTCCATACACAAAGCTGCTGTCTTGAGTTTACTAAGAGTCGCATTTTACACATTTGATATCAGTTGATGAAACAAATCTCGGTATAGGGAACAAAATGAATTCAAATTTGGAGTTCTATAGCGACGTTTCGGTGCTTTATTTCACCTTCCTCGGGCTGAGAATTCCTATATTCTTCAAGGGAAGAATTGTCAAGAATCTGTCATAACGAATAAAATAAACAATAAATTTGTGCTCAGAGGTTTCACTTTGTATGTACTTGATGGATTTTCCTGGTTTCGACAAGCGATACATAATAATTATGCATAATATTATTATGTACAAAGAGGGCAAAAAATCGGCAGCATTGTCCATGGACATAAAAAAGCATTTGACAGTGTATGGAATGCAGGTCTATTGTATAAATTACACCATCTTGGCTGTCCAACTTACCTACTGAGAGTTATCAAAGAATTTCTATATCACCGCAGCATCCAAGTCAAAATTAGAGATACCTTGTCATCAAAATTCAAACCTGAGCAAGGTTTACCCCAGGGTTCACCACTTTCACCACTGCTATACAATTTATACTGCCACTATATCTACCTGTACCACTCACCCAGCATCAATAAAAGTGCGTACCCGTTACAATTCGCAGACGATACAGCCCTCATCTGCCATGGGAACTCTCTTTTGGAAGTAGTAGATTCACTTCAGGAGTTGATATTATTAAGTATCGCTTGTCTGAGCAGATATTTATTTTTCATTTAATTCGTTATGACAGATTGTTGACAATTCTTCCCTTGAAGAATATAGGAATTCTCATCCTGAGGAAGGTGAAATAAAGCACCGAAACGTCGCTATAGAACTCCAAAATTGATTTCATTTTGTTCTTTATACCGAGATTTTTTTCATCAGTTGAAATCTGGAAGGAACGATAAAGGCCCATCTACATTTGATATCAGTATTGACAGAGGTGGTTAGTAGAATTCCTTTCCTTGAAGTCAAATTGGTAGTTGGTTATGTTCTTGTTCACATGTTTTTCTAATATCTTTTGGAGATATTAGAGATCAATAGAGCTCTAAGATCCCGGAAAAAAAGCTGCGTTAACGAGTAGACCAACTTTGAATGTTTTCTTTTTTTAATTCCATACAGGTTGTTTGATTTTTATTTCGTTGCGGTTTTGCATTGTTAATTGAATATATAATTGTACATATTTATAATACCAGTCAACACTTAGGTTACAGTGACTTTATTCAAAACAGTGGCGACACGTTGATGTCTCATTGTTTATTGGCTGTTCCTTGTCACGAGGTAAATTCCGCCATTAGGAGGCAAAAGCCCAAATTTATTACTTTCTGTGTTGAAATTTACTCATTTTGTCTATGCAAGTTTGTCAATGTGACAGTGTGCAATCAACAAATACAATTTTGCTCGAAGACGAATGAATAATTCCTCGTGTTTTTTCTATCGATTCGCTTATCGCAATTTGTGTTTTATCACAGTGGGAGCTCTGCACTCCCATTGCGCCACAGGAATATCCTTCTAATAACCAGCAGTATTTATCAATTCTTCTGAAAATAATCAGATTATGTACCACAGTGTTATAACTTCCTACTTTTTTTCAACATTTAATGTATTATTTTAGCTCTCTTTTTCATATATATATATATATATATATATATATATATATATATATAATATATATATATATCCAACAACTTGAAGATGGAAAGTATGTTCATTTCAAGGATTTTGATGTTTTCAAAATCATAGTTCCAAATTTTGAAAGAGTTTCCAATATATGGAAAGGTTCTAGATTGCCTATCTATAAATCTTTCACAAAGTAGGATAATTTGAAATGATTCAGGAAAAATATATTAACTTGGATTTAATTTAGCCCATCAGGAAAATTCAGATTATAAATCGTTTTCAATAAGTATATTGACAGAAATTGATTTCAAACATAGAGATAGATCTCTATGGGCCGTTCGCACCCCTTCGGCTTAAGTGCAAAGGGTCACTTAAGAATGCTCAACCGTTCGCACCATACTCTATGGAACACTTAAAGGGTATTTATTCTAGACATAGCTAAACTGTAAATTTCGGTGGCTTGAGGCACCCTTCACCTCAAAAATTTGAAATAAAAGCAATTCAACTGTCATAATAAACACAAAGGTTATCCTACGCCCGAAAACATTAGCTTAGCATATCTTGATATCTGAAAAATCAAAAGTTTTGAAATGGATTTCTTGGAAGACGATGACGACTTGGATGCTTTTGACTTAATTATTCATGGCAATCCTAGAAGAATATATTCAAGGTCCGACTATTTCGATACTTTGGATCCTTCGACATATTTTCAAAGATTTAGGTTGACCAAAACTACAACCCTCATGTTTTTGGAAGAAATTGAACCGTACTTGGAGTATCCATATAATTTGTAAGTATTTAATTTTTCTTTAATGAAATTGTCGTGAAGGACCAAGTAAATATGCACTCATTACTGTAAAAACTTTGTTGTAGAAAATATTTTTAGAAATATCCGTACCAACTATGTATATATATATATATATATATATATATATATATATATATATATATATATTCTTATGAAACCAATTATGTATAATTTTGTTTCAGAAATAATTGTGTAGCTCCAATAAATCAGTTTCTGATATTCCTAAGATTTTGTGCCACTGGCAACCATCTCTCTGCAATTGCTGATTTTGGTGGGGTCCACGTGGCTACAGCAGGCCGTATAATAGAAAGAGTGGCCAGAATAATAGCATCACGTTACCCGTATCACATTAAATTTCCATCAACAGAACAATAATAAATAACTATATTAGACAAAAAAACACGAAAGCTGAAAATAGAAACATTGCACTATTGAGGGGAGATGATGATGATGTGGTGCATACCGGTGGAGTTCTGGAGGGTGATGACAGGAAGTTTTGTAGACTGGCCTTTATTCCCGGGATTGTCCTACCAGATAAACAGAATATTCAGAGAATTCAATTATACGGCAGCGTTTTATAATATTCTAACTACTAGGACTTTTTCAGCGATCTGAAGGATAGGACCCCATTGTTAAACCAGTCTTGTGTGGTGTATATGATTCCTTGTGGTAATTGTGATAAATGTTACGTGGGACAGACAAAACAAACGCTACATAATAGAATAAGACAACATAAAAATGACACTAAACATCTCGAAAGAACACAAAAAACTGCGCTTGCAGCACATACACATGATCAGGGACATAATTTTGATTTTAATAATGCTTATTATGAGGTTTGTACTGAAACATCTAGCCAAAAAAATATTCATCTATCTTTTGCTATTTTAGCCTTGAGAAAGAAACTATCCAGGGTTTCGAAACGTCGGCAATATAATAAATATGGTTTAGAGAATTACATTGTTTTCATTGTCCAGATTCCTGTTAGAAAAAGAATAATTAATTATATCTACATGGACGTTAATTCGATTCTCAGTATTGGTATATTTCCAACAGATGTCTGTGAATTTTTTCTTCTAATATTTTCACTATGAACCATGGTATGTTGTCTGCACCAGGTGCACTATTTTTCGTTTTATGTAGAATCTGGTAATAGTCTTCATTTATTTCTATCCTTTCTGACCCGTCGGTAATATTGCTCTCAAAATAGTTTACATACCACGAATTCAATTCTTCAAAGGTATTTTTGTCAAAGTTGTCTTTCTTGTCAAATGTATGTTCTTGTAGTGTCTAGCAAATAACTGAATCTTTTCCTGATTTTTTTCATATTAGAAGTTATTATCGGTTAGTGTTGGAATTTGAGAGAATTTTTTATATTTAGTTAGTCTGTTTACTTCTTGGTAAAACGTATTTCCTTCAGATTCATTTATTCTGCAACAAGCTACTCTCCACTTGTACTCTTTATATTGCTGTTTTATTTTATGTACATTCCTATTGAGCTCATTTAGTGTTTTCTTGATTTCGGGAAATCTAGTTCTGCAGTAGTCCCTATCCCTATATATTTTTCTTTTTTGTTTTATTAGTTTGATAATGTATGGAGGAAGTTCATGGATGTATGGTTGGCTCAGACGCATTGGTGTATGTTTCTTGATACTTTCTGATACTGCGTTATTGAATGACTCTATGTATTTTTCATTTATCTATAAATATCCCAATTTCTTTGTTGATCTCTCCAATATTTTATGCTTTATAATTTGGTATTTGCTTGTTACTTATTTTCATTGGCTCAATGGTCATATCAATAACCAAAATAATCGCTAAATGGTCGGAACCAAGGTCCAGTGTCAATTGTAGTTTTTTAATATTCTGTCTTAGGTTGGTAGAAAATAGAGCCAGATCAGGGGTGCTATCTGTATTTGCATTAATCAGAAACGTAGGATCCGTTTCAGCTTTCGAAAATTGTTTGTTTTGTAAAAAATTGTTAGTTTGCTTGTTTTTATCTCTATTGACATTGAAATCTCCGATAATAATTGAAGAGTGGAAATTCAAAAGGGTCTAAGTGCCAAAAAAATCGAACTGAGATATTACATAAAACATGTCTCAGGGTCGGTTTCACAAAACCTGATTGTACCGTCAAATTTATTGGAGCCATACCGATTCGTTGAAATTTCAAAATGGGTGATTCGATTGATTCGAATTTAGGTAAGGTTTTTTTAATGTACAGTTGAAGCTTTGTGAAACCCGCCCTCAAACTAGTGAAAGAAGTTAAAAAAAAATATTTTTTTCATCAGAAATGATGACTGCCTGAAGCGGATGGCACATGAACCGTTTCGTAGGCTATTGGCCTTGGCACATAGACCCCATAACAAATGAAATCTAAAATTTCGTGAAAGTGGTACTTAGACCCTTTTGAATTTCCACTCTTCAATTGCATATTTGTATTGGGAAGCCATAATAAAAATGGATTATTCTATTTTGGAATTGGGATGTATGTATATTAAGAATATATGCATTTTCTCTCCTCGAAAAGAGATAGTGAAGTGTGTTACCTCATTTAAGTGGTTATTGATAGCAGGTGGATTTGCTTTGCCACATTGGATGTTTGGGCCACGCTGTACTATGCTTATAACCTTGGGTTCAGTATCTTATGTCCTATCCGTTGAATGGTAGTCCAATTTTTGTAATTAGTTGAGCTTTTGCCATTGATTTTTGCCTCAACAAACATAACACAGGATATTTCATTATGCTGAATAAAGTGGTTTATTAGGTGTTTTTTGGGTATATAACTGTTTCTATTGTTGTACAACAATCTAACCATCGATGTGAACTTGAATATTATCATTGGAGTATAAAGGCTCTGTTGGGGAGGGTTAAAATATAGAATCTACTACCTGTCAAAACAACAGTTGTATCAATGTTGTACTGGTTGATGAACCTTTTTTTCATTTTCATTAGCAGCTCATTCTTGTCAATGTTTTTGGGTTATTCAACTTTCGACAGTATGTATGAATTATATCGTCATGTATAGTATCGTATGATTCTATAGTATCATACGAAGAATGTTATGATACCCCGTTCTTTTTTTACCTCAGCATAGGTACTTTTTGTTTCAACATTTATTGTATTATTTTAGCTCTCCTTTTCATAAGAATATACATATATATATATATATATATATATATATATATATATATATATATATATTTTTTTTTAAATTCACACTTATGTGGTCATGGTTATGCTCGGCTCGGGTGTTTCCACCAAGAGCAGAACAATAAATTAGTGAGGAAAGATAACTTGTCTGACGATGCTCACTGTGCTCAAAATAACTGCCTTTTGCATCCAGGTGATCGTGTTGGGGGATAATTGTAGTTCCTGTAGGTGTTGAGATGTTTTTTTTAGGAACCAGCCCATTAACACTAACAATGAGAGGAATTATCTCGACCCTCTTCAGCTGCCACATATCTCGCATCTGCCTTGCTAGTGCTTCATACTTACTGATTTTTTCAGCATAGGTTTTAAGTATATTATAATCTTGGGGCACAGCAAAATCAATTATTGTGGCAGTTTTATCTTTCTTGTTCCACACCGCCATATCAGGTCTATTATGTTCCACTCCTCTGTCCGTAATGATGGTAAAGTCCCAGTAGATTTTGGAGGTTTCGTTTTCCTCAATAGGCGACGAGACATACAGATGATGCGGTGTGAAATGTTGAAGAAGATTTTTGTTTATACAAAGTAGTTGGTGTACGACCTTCCCCATGCTGTCATGTCGAGACAGATATCGTGTTCCTGTCATTGTGGAGCAGCCTGCTGATATGTGCTGTACTGTCTCTTCAGCACTGTTACACAGTCGGCATCTTGTGTTATCAATTGACTGTTTCATAATGTGCTTGACATAATTTCGAGTAGGCAAAACCTGATCTTGGATCGCAAATAAGGTTCCTTCTGTTTGAGGGAATAGGTAACCCTGAGTGAGGTAAGTATTAGACGCTGTTAAATCCACCTCATCTTGATGTAAACTTGCGTAGAACCTGCCGTGCAGTTGTTTCGTTTGCCAGCCCTGTCTGAGGTTTTCTAATACATTTTCTGTTACAGGTATGTCCTCACCAAAAGTTTCCGCAATGGTACCCCCGGGTAGCAATCCACTGATGAAGAGGTAAGTGTTTGCTGGCGAAGTAATTTTTTAAATTGAGTTTGTTTTTCCGACAGGCATCCTCAATGGAGGTCAGGCCACGACCACCCTGCTTCCTTGGTAAGTATAACCTTTCCACGGACGAGTTGGGGTGGAGTAAGCCAGATACAGTCATTTCTGTCCGGATACTTCTGTCTATCAGTTGGAGGTCCGTCTTTGACCAGGAGAGAACTGCCGACGTATAAGTGAAGGACGGTATGGCCCAGATGTTGACCGCTGATATTTTGTTCTTGGCTGAGAGTTGTGATTTGAATATTAACTTTGTTCTCCTGAGTAACTCTGTTTTAGCTTGTTGTTTGTTCTCTTCTTTTCTTATGTCAAATGTCTGCTGTATCCCTAAGTATTTATACGTTTCTTCATTACTAAGTGTCGTGTACAATAAAACCACTTTGAATTATGAATGGTTTATATTTCAATACCTCATTTGCAGTTCATAATACTCCCGAAAAACATTTAGCGAATACCTAATTAAGACTAACTAATAAAATATAACATATGTACAAAGACGATTATTTTACCATTTTCAACTCGGAAATATTGCGCACAAGTCATAATTAGATACATATATCACACTAAGGCTTTTTATTTCTGTTCCGTCCCTCATTCTCAGATCACCCTCGTCAACGATTTTTCCCCTTCTTACGGTGACCGCTGCACACTTCTCCAACCCCAGTGTCATTCCTATGTTAGCGCTGACCTTCCTGACCAATTCCAATTCGCCCTCGAGTTGAGCCCGTCCCCTTGCATACAGTTTCAAGTCATCCATATAAAAAAGATGTGTGATCTGCGTACGATCATTGATGGAGTACCCGTATGCTGATCGGTTGAGCATACTGCTCAGTATATTGAGAGCCAGGCAAAACCAAGGGGGGCTCAACCCATCGCTTTGAAAGATACCTTGTCTAATGTTAATCTCGGATGTTTCATAATGTGTGGTTCCTTCGTTCAGTATTAATATTGTTCGCCAAGTGTTCATCACGAACTTGAGCATTTCTATCACTCGCCTCTCCACCCCATAGATCTCCAGAACTTCAATAAGCCACGAGTGAGGAACAGAATCGTACGCCTTTTGGTAGTCAATCCAGGCAACAGCTATGTTTTTCCTCCTTTCTTTAGCCTGTTTGGTTATCGCGTTGCCAATCATCAGAACTTCTTTGCTGGCGCGACTCCCTTCTCTGCACCCATTCTGCCCCCACGCCATGATGTTGTTTCTCAGAAGGTGATTATTTATCTTGTGAGCCAGCGTCGAAGTTATAATTTTATAAGCTGTCGGCAAGCACGTTATCGGCCTATAGTTTTCAGGACGTGTTGGGTCTCCTTTCCTAAACAACATGTATGTCATGCCATATATATATACAAGGTGTACCAAGGTCGACAGCCTATTAGGCCTTTCTGGAGAACTAAACTTATTTGAAATCTGAAAATTGGGATTATGATATTTTTTGACAATATCTACCGAGCTAAAATATTTTTGGAGCCCGACCACTTTCAGTTATACAGGGAGCGAAAAAAAATTTTCAAAAATTTTTGTTTCTGTTTTTTCGTTTTCGAATTCGACGGAGTGTTCGGTATTATGATTATTATTTCTAATCTAGATATCTTAAGCACAAACCGTTTTCACATTTTTGAAGTCGAAGACTGTGGAAATATTGTACATTTTTAAAATTTCTAAATGTTGGGTCAAAAATTGGGATCAAGATTGGCCCATAACTTTCGTTTTTCAAATTAGAACCATATTTTTTTATGATTGCGTTGGATTGTAGGAAGAAAAATGATGATAATGTTCTAACATGTTAATGCTCCTAAAACTGATAATTCTTGAGTTATTTAGGATTTTATGTCGTACGTAACGTCAAATTCATTAAATTTGCTCCATATCAACTATGACCGTGGTCATAGAAGATGAATTATTCCAATAACTCACAAATTACACACATTTTTTTTTTTAATTCATTCATCATTGTTGTTATGAAACAGATTTTATGATTTTGACGCAAAGTACGACATGGAATAAGAAAATACTAAATAACTCAAGAATTATTAATTTTAGGAGTATCAATATGATAGAACATTATCATCATTTTTCTTGGCAGAATCCAACGCAATCACAAAAAAAGAGTTCTAATTTGAAAAACGAAAGCTATAGGCCAATCTTGATACCAATTTTTATACGAACATTTGGAACACCCTGTGACGAGTTTTTCAAAATTCTAAATAAGTAAAATATTTCCACTGTCTTCGACTACAAAAACGTGAAAACGGTTTGTGCTTAAGATATCTAGATTAGAAATAGCAAACATTATACCGAATACTCTTATTCCCTTTTTTTGTTTAGTTTTTTTTTGATATTTCGGAACGTATTTTGACGAATGCAACGATTTGAGTACGAATGTATTCAAGTGTGTGTCACTTGTGAGTTGTTGGAATAATTTATCTTCTATGACCAAGGTCAGAGTTGATATGAAACAGATTTAATGAATTTGACGCTACGTACGACATAAAATCAGAAAATTATAAATAACTCAAGAATTATCAATTTTAGGAGCATTAACATTTTGAAACATTATTATCATATTTCTTCGTACAATCCAACGCAATCATAAAAAAATAGGGTTCTAATTTGAAAAACGAAAGTTATGGGCCAATCTTGATCCCAATTTTCAGATCTCAAATAAGTCTAGTTCTCCAGAAACGCCTAATAGGCCGTCGAACTTGGTACACACCTGTATATATATATATATATATATATATATATATATATGGCCTCTAGGATGCTCGTTCATCGTTGCTGGCTGAGGGGCACTGATGAGTCCTAAGGAGGACGAAACCGGTCTGTCTCTGCTAAGCTTCGATGACGACATTTTCTCATCTTGGATGAATCTTCAAACGGGGTCTCCACTAGTCCAATCCCCATTTTATATATATATATATATATATATATATATATATATATATATATATATATATATATATATATATATATATATTAGACTGATTCAAAATAATCGACTTTTTTTGTTTTCACGAAACCCCCCCCTAATTATCTTCAGGGTATCGAAAAGAGACCTCTATGAAAATATCAGCTTCAAATAGTAATATTTAGAGGTCGCTCATCAATTATTTCTATTTTCCCTACTAATAGCAGGGAAAAAATTTCTTTTTTCAATAAAAAATTCCTAGAGCAGAAACCAATAGACGGATTTCATTGTGTGGTACATTTTCGTATAGACAATCAGATACTCTACAAATATGCCCCTTACGATTTTTCAATAAAATGGCCGCTTCAAAAGTTATTCGTTTCGATGCTAATATTGAGGTATTTTTGAAGAAAAAAATTATTCAAAAAAATCGATTCTGTTTGTTTTCACGAAACTCTATTTCTAATTATCTTCAGGGTATCGAAAAAAGGCGTCTGTAAAGATATTAGCTTTGAATATTGATATTTAGAGGTCGCTCAGCTATGATTTCTATTTCCGCTGTTGGTAGCAGGAAAATATTTTCTTTTTTCAATAAAAAATTTTCTCTTCACGAACCAATTTACGGATTCCACTGTGTAATACATTATCGTGAAGGGAACTAGGTGCTCTACGAAAATGTCTTATACGATATTCCGATAAAACCGCTCGTTCAAAAGTTATTCGAACTTTTTCTTCAAAAATACCCCTATATTAATACCTTATATTGAGGTATTTTGGAAAAAAAGTTCAAATACCTTTTGAACGGGTTATTTTATCGAGATATCGTATGGAACATTTTCGTAGAGTATCTAGTTCTCTACACCAAAATGTATCATACAGTGGAATCCATCTATTGGATCGTGAACAAAAAATTTTTAATTGAAAAAAGAATTTTTTTTCCTGCCATCAGCAGCGAAAATAGAAACCATCGATGAGCGACCTCTGAATATTAATATTCAAAGCTAATATTTTCACAGACGCTTTTTGTCGATGCCCTGAAGATGATTAGAAGGCGGGTTGCGTGAAAACAACTAAAGTCGATTTTTTTGAATAATTTTTTTCTTCAAAAATACCTCAATATTAGCATCGAATCGAATAACTTTAGATGAGGCCATTTTATGGAAATATCGTAGAGGACATATTTGTAGTGTATCTGATTGCCTACACGAAAATGTATCTTACAAAGAAATCCGCCAATTGGTTTGTGTTCTAGGAATTTTTTATTGAAAAAAGAAATTTTTCCCCTGCTATTAGTAGGCAAAACAGAAATAATTGATGAGCGACCTCTAAACGTTATTATTTGGAGATGATATTTTCACCGAGGTCTTTTTTCGATACCCTGAAGATAATTAGGGGGGGGTTTCGTGAAAACAAAAGAAGTCGATTTTTTTGAATCAGTCTAATATATATATATATATATCAGCACCCCAGAGGTAAAGTGTGTTAAGTCACAATATCAAAATTAGACAAAACAGAGATTTTTCAGTTCCATTATTGTTTCAAAGAATGTTTACTGCCATTATTTGGTGACTTGATATACCCAGTGAGTCAAAAATGTGTTCCACTAGCTAGAATTTACTAATGTGAATCCAATATTGTAGATAGTTGGTGTCTGAAAAAATGTGACTTAACACACTTTACCTCTGAGGTGCTGATATATATATATATATATACAGGGTGAGTCGGGAGGAACGGACCAAACTTCAGGTGTGTATTCTGCAGGTCGAAATAATTCCAAAAAACTAATATGTTGTTATCCGATTCTCATTTGTTTTCGAACTATAGGGTAATTAGAATATTTAACCTTCGGTCAGGCGCAACCCTAATCCTAACGGTTTCGGGCGCAACTCATCTGTGACATTAAGTCGGGAAATTCATGTTTTAATGAGAAAAATTTGCTAGAAAATGGGGAGGTCGTTGAAAAATAGTATTATCATTCATATCTTTTATTACGCGTATGTGAGCGGTCGAGTTAACATCGTATCTCGAACGTTCCATTTGAATAGTCATTTAAGTGTTGCATATTAAAATTTCTAATACTGAAAATTTCGGAGATCGTGTATATGGTTGTGAAGCTGAAGATTCTTCTGAAAGTAAGCTGATTAAATCTATAAAAAATAATGACAGTCTGTCGAATTTGTAAACAAGCCATAACCAGAAGGAGGCCGGGTATTGTTTGTAGTGGTTCTTGTCAGGATCATTATCATGCGAACGGTATATGCGGCGATGTTACGAAGAATCAACTCTCCGTAATCAGGAGCCTGCCCGGTACAGGATGGAGCTGTGTGTCGTGCCGAGCGCGATCTTCGGCCGAGGACGACGTTCATCTTTCGACGCCGACTTTGTCGACGGCGAGCCCGGACCGCCGTTCACAGGCTGGTCGCGCCGGACTAGCACCAAACGTGGTTTTGCCTCGGGACGAGGCCGACTGTGCGGGCGAACTTCCAATGGAGACGGATGCTCCTGCAGCAATTAATCGTTTAACTTTGGAAATACGAGGCCTTCGTGAGTCAGTAAATTTTTGTTCAGATAAGATCTCCGATTTCGAAGCTAAAATAGCCAGATTTGGCGAAATGATCAATAGAGTGTCCAAGTTAGAAAAAGAAAATGAGTCCCTGAAAAAAGAAGTGTCTTTTCTCAGTTCAAAAATTAATAATATCGAACAACATAACCGTTGCAACAATGTAGAGATACAAAATGTTCCCGAAAAATCTAATGAAAATCTATTGCAGTTGATGTCCGAAATTGGTTCTCAAATAAATTGTCCACTGGACCCTTCATCTCTGGACTATATAACTCGTGTTCCTACCCATATTGCCGATAAGCCCAAAAACATCATAGTAAGATTTGTGTCTAAAATTAGGAGAAATGATTTTTTGGCCGCGTATAAGGCTAAACGTCTTGCAAATGGCGAATCAAAGGCTGGCTTGAGAATTGATGGTATTGCGGAGAGACTATATGTGGGTGAGCATTTGACAATAAATAACAAACTGTTGCATAAGGAAGTACGCAAGGTTGCTCGCGATAAAGATTATAAATATGTTTGGACTCAAAATGGAAACATATTGATTCGAAAAACTGATAATTCCAGGATAATCTACATCAATAATGTATCTGACTTGAATAAATTATTGTGGACGATGATCGTCTTTATATCTACTAATTTAATTTCAAGAAACAAACCCCTTTTTAATGGCTCTGAGTATATTTTACCAGAATGTTCGTGGACTAAGGTCCAAACTGTGTGAGTTCAAGATTGCCCTTACGGCGAATAATCACGATATAATATTCATAAGCGAATCGTGGTTAAACGATGATATTTTCGATTCCGAGGTAATTGACGTATGTGAGTACTCAGTGTTTCGTCGTGATCGTTCTTCAACCGCAAGTTCTAAAAGGGATGGCGGTGGTGTCTTTATAGCGGTTCGTAATAGTCTGAAGCCATCTCTCGTTCCCGATTTTCTAAGTGAGGCTGAGGATATTTGGGTGCAAATTGTGGTCAACAATGTAAAAGTATTTATGTGCTGCGCCTACATTCCGCCAGCGGATATCAATGCTACTACTCAATTTGTTTCAAAACTGTGTACTTTAAAGACTAGATTAGAAAATAACGTTGTTCTGTTGATCGGGGATTTTAACTGCTCCACTGTCTCTTGGGTGTGTAATGATTCTGATAATTCATTGTATCCTATCAATGTTGAAAATAAGTATGAAACACTGATAGATGCCTTCTCGTTCCTAGAATTCATGCAATTTAACAAAGTAGTAAACTCTAACAATAAAATACTTGACCTTGTACTAAGCAACACATATAGAATAAATAATGTGAAACGGAGTGATAGTCCTTTAGTTTGTGAAGACGTCCATCATCCTTCACTAGAGTTTCTGCTGGATTTTAAAGAAGGTAAACACCTGCACAACAGACAACCATTTTTTTATAATTACAAAAGAGCAAATTATAACTCGATAAATGAGTCTATTTCAGATATCCCGTGGCAGAATATATTAAATGAAGGGAATGTCAACGACAATTTAGAAATTTTTTATAAAACTTTGAACGCTATTATAGATACTCATGTGCCGAAGATAAAAATGTATAAAAGTTATCCAATTTATTTCTCAACTGAAACTATGAAGGTTATTAAATGGAAAAATAAATTTCATAAGAGGTGGAAAATTTATAAAAATTTGAGTGATCATTCAAAGTTTGTGCAGATGCGAGCAAGATCAGAGCAATTAATTAAATTAGACTTCAGAAGATATACTTCAATGATTCAGTCGGAGTTGTCAACTAATCCTAAGAAATTTTTCAAGTTTGTCTCGGTAAAAAATAAGAACCATGACATATAATGGTACTAACGCAAGTTCAGGCGGTGATATCAGCGAGTTGTTTGCGGAATATTTTAAGGGTGTTTACATGCAACCCAGCTCGGGATATCGAGCGGTGGGAGCACAAGTTGGTTCTGTTCTGAATTGTCCACATGTCTTGAGTGGGATTCATGTGTCGGAGAGTTCGGTCGAGGAAGCACTTGGAAAAATGGACGGGAGTAAGGGAGCTGGGCCAGATCAGCTACCTTCCTTTTTTGTCAAGGCTTGTAGTTCGTCTTTGAAAGTCCCATTAACTATTATTTATAATAAATCATTGAGTTCTGGTATATTTCCGAATATCTGGAAGGTGGCATGTATTGTCCCCATTCACAAAAGCGGAGTTAAAAATTTGGTTTCTAACTACAGACCCATAAGTAAACTTTGTATATTCGAGAAAATTTTCGAGAGTTTGGTCTATCCACATTTGTTGTACATTGTGAAAACACAGATTATACCGGAGCAGCACGGATTTTTTGGGGGTAGGTCGATCGAGACCAATCTCGTGAACTTTGTGGAGTTCCTCCATAGTGGACTTGAGCAACGTGTCCAGGTAGATGTCGTGTATGCGGATTTTAGCAAGGCGTTTGATAAGATAAATATAGAGTTGCTGATCCTGAGGCTTGAAGAGATGGGTGTGTGTGGGGTTCTGTTGCGTTGGTTTCAATCTTATTTGAGAGATAGGTTGCAGTATGTTTCTGTTGAGGGCTTCAAATCCGAATCATTTCATGTAAATTCTGGAGTGCCTCAAGGTTCACACCTGGGGCCTCTACTATTTATAATTTTCATTAATAATATTGCGAAATGTTTTGATAAATGCAGGTTCCTGCTTTATGCAGATGATCTGAAAATTTTCAGTGAAATTAACAACCTACAAGACTGCTTTAACCTTCAAGTGGAGCTCGATAAACTAACAATGTTTGCACATGAAAATGACTTGTTTTTCAACCTATTCAAGTGTAGTGTAATTTCTTTTACTCGCAACAGAACGGTCATACATTACCCATATAGTTTTGATGATACGATATTGGCAAGAGTCTGCAAAATCAAAGACCTTGGTGTGATTTTCGATTCAAAACTCTTGTTCGATGCACATATTGACTTTGTCTCTAACTCCTGTAATAAAATGTTGGGATATATTATGAGGCAGTGTAGATACTTCAACGACAGGAAAGCTATTAAGGCACTATACTATGCTTATATTTCCAGCAGATTAAACTTCGCATCTTTGATTTGGAGTCCGCAATACGGTGTTTATATTTCACGGCTGGAGAATATACAAAGAAAATTCTTGAGATTTTTAAGTTTCAAGTGCAACTTTAGGCTGACTCCGGATAACCCTGACAATCACTCTATCCGCCTTCGACATTTTGGAATTATGCGTTTGGAAAATTGTAGGATAATTAGTGATGTTTTGTTTATGTACAAACTTTTTAATGGCTTCTATGAATCGGAGGGCATCTTGCAGGATATATCTCTTAATGCTCCGTCTAGACGTCTTAGACAACATGAAATATTTTGTTTACCATTTAGAAACACAAATTGTGCTAAGAACTCACCCTTATGTAGAATGATCCGTCACTGCAATGTATATAAAGACAACATTGATATATTTTTCCAGACGAGAGGTGCAATTAGAAATCAGTTGAGGAGAATTTTTCAGAACTGAAGTTTGCTTGCTTTTTTTTTTTCTTTTTTTTTTTTTTTTTCTTGTTTCATGGTGGCGCCTATGGCTGTATTTTATTTTTGTTTTCATTGTATTTTGTAGAATCTATATTGTAGTTATTCCATCCTATATATAATGTGTAACATTTTTTCTTTCAATCTGTGAATACTGTATTTGGGTGTTCAATCACCTGTTTGTATTCCTAATGATATAAATAAATAAATAAATAAATAAATAAATAAATAAATATACACATAATATATAAAGAATATTCCAAAACATGAATAAAAATTGACGGTGGAAATTAAAGAAAGATAAATTCTGCGGATTTCAATATAAAAAGGATATTTGTATGAAAACAAAATGTAATTGTGATTATATTTGAAACAGAAACAAGTGTCTATTACTCCTGACAACCGCTGCCAGGTAAACTAGAACAATGGAACTTTTATATTGTACGATATCAGTCGGTTTAGCATTCCTTTCTCTAGTGAAGTTTTATTTCCCTTCATCTTTATATTTATATTCATATATTTTACTATAATTTCTAGAATACTTCGCGAAAATATGCATTTGAAACATACGGTGATTTTAATTTACTTGCATTTTCTTGAGTTTGAAGCCATTATACCCTGAAAAAAAAAGACTTGAAGACTCAAGCGGGCTCATTTCAACTCACAGGTTATATCAAGAATTGCAATAAATATGAAATATATTTTTAATTGTTCTTTTGTTCAGGTGTTGAGAGAGAGAGTGCACGACTTTTTCATCCACTGAAAAAATCAAATTCGATGGTACTTGGGTTATCGAGCGCAATCGATCCGGGAGATTATTGCACTCTTTTCGACTAACATCAAGGCTCTGAGGAGGTTGATATTGCACATATATGATCGCGATATAAAATCAAGAAGCTACTGAAAGTCCCACCCTGAGCGACAAACACCGCCGTGAGAAACTAGAAAAAACCATGCACTTAATCTGACAGATTAGGTGCGCCTGTCCGAGGGTTAAATAAGGTCAACCAATATTCAGATCAAGAGTTTCTCGGACTATGGATTGGTCGCTGTGGTCGTATTAGTTGGCCTCCAAGATCTCCAAACCTCACACCATTGAACTATTTTTTGTGGGACTGGGTCAAGAACGAGGTATACAAAGTTAAAGTTGACACTCGGAATGCTCTAATTCGACGCTTTAGAAATACGGCATCGCTTAGTAAAGAAAAGCATGAATCAATCAGAAAAGCATCGAGAGCCCTTCGCAGACGAATGTGTTTCGAGGTTAATGGCAGGATTTTCGTGCATTTATTAAAATAATGCTATAAATGAAATCATTTTGATATAGAAAATGTTGTTTTTCATAATGACGCTATAGTTTGAGAACAAATGAAAATCGGATAACAACATATGAGTTTTTTTAAATTATTTCGAGCTATAGAATACACACCTGAAGTTTGGTCCGTTCCTCCCGACTCACCCTGTATATATATATATATATATATATATATATATATACAGACCGAGATTCCCAAAAACCTTCCTAAACCTATTTTATATATATATATATATATATATATATATATATATATATATATATAAAATAGGTTTAGGAAGGTTTTTGGGAATCTCGGTCTGTAAAATGAAAGTTAGAACTATTCTAGTGAGAGTAGAATTTGTCTTGGAGGATAATAACTTGATTCTAATACAACTTAAGGAAAAACCACATTATATGTATGTACTCTTGTCGATAATGTACTCTATACCCTTTGTAACATTTAGTTTTATATTTGTTACAGCTCCTTGAAAAAGGTAATAAATATTACCGAAAGCTCGGAATTATATAGAAGTGTATTACTTACCTTGATAAGACCGAGATTCCCAAAAACCTTCCTAAACCTATTTCATATATTACGGTCAATAAAAAATAATTTATCCATTATATATATATATATATATATATATATATATATATATATATATATATATATCGTCATGAATAGATATAGGTGCATGAATTCTAGTACTTTTCTTTGACAAGTCCTCTATTTCCCTGGTTTTCCTATTTAGTGATTCGATGGTAACGTCTAGAATGCCTTCGATTGGTTTTTTGGGATGTTTAAGGCATTTCAAGGACCATGTCAAATGATCCTCCGCATTACAGGTCACACATTTGGGGTGTTATTTGATGTACATTGGGAAGGTTTTTACAGTTTTCCGTGATGTGGTCGAAACGTAGGCATTTACTGCAGGAAACTGGCGTTGGGTCGGGCGGATGACTGGGGAATACCATGTAGTGGCGGTTCATATAAAATAATACGTTGTTCAAAAGAGTTTCGAATGCTTTGATATCTCTTGTGATGATTCATATATATCCTGTTGGGCAGCCATACATTCTTGACAGAATTCTTTTGCAATAATGATGCTGTATTCCTAAGGAATTTAGCCGTTGGGAAATTTCTCCATCCTTGATGTTTTTTTTCAACTGCTGCAATAACTATAGAGTATGTTTGCTGTGGTTCTTTTTTGAGTTGTGGTTTCTTTATATTCGGTGATTTTCTTTTCAGATTTAAGCTTGTTCAATTCTTTTTTGAGAGCTATCTTCTGTGTATTGGATTTTAGAAGAAAGCCTAGTTTTGTTTTTAAGATGACATCCTCAGAGGTAGGAAATTTGGAACTCCAAATTTTTGACAGTTGCATTCTGTCTACGGTGTTGTTTGCAGGTGAGATGTAAAACAGATGGGAGAATTCCATGTTAATTACTTCATTCATCTTTGACGAGAAGCTCTTGTATGTAGTTTTCATTGGGTTGTTTATTTCTTGTTTGGAAAATAGATTTTTTGTAGTTGAGGCAGTTGTTGTTGGTGCATTGGACTTGACATCAACATCCATTTATTCAGGATCTTCTGTTGTTTGGTCTGTGCTAGTAAATAATGGTGGTTCGTTGAATGCTATTTCTGAAGATTTGCTTTCATTTTTCTTTTATTGCATTAGCACCTGTTTTCGATGTCCTTTCCTTCCGTTTTTTCTTAGTTGAAACCTCCTTCTCCAAAGGAACAGCAAGTTGTAGATGTGCCGTCGATTTGAGACATTCCTGATTGATAGAAATCCTCAAATTCCTCGGCGTTTGCGGTGATTTGTTTCGCAATTTTTTGCTTTCCACTTTGTGTGAAAACTTTTAGAATTTATCTTAGCGAATAAATAATCAGCAATGATAAGCACATGTGTACACCATGAAAGTCGAACGCGGACTGAATAATGTGATTTTTGTATAGAAGTATCTACTCCAATTGTCCACCTAATTGTATAGTTAGTTATGTTTGTTTTTCATTGTACAGGGAGGTTGTTTAAAATTTACTCAATAGCTATCTCAGTTAATATTGGTCATACAAAAACGTTTGAATACACAAATTTGTAGTATTTTTATGGGCATTCATGACTCAGTACTATGACATTTGTTGCGAATTGTTGTTCTTTAAATGGTACACCCTGTCTTTCATTTTCCCTATCGGTAGAGCTCTAATTCCTGATTTCAAATATATACTTTATTGAGGTTATCTCTTGCAGTTTTCTAAAAATGTAGATATCTTCTTTTAAATCCAAGGCAGCTGTGGAATACCACGAGAGGACGATGCGATTTCTTTATATCAAAGGAACCATGTGCAATGTATAATAAAACAACTGATATTTATTTTATGTATTTATTAAATAAAAAAATAACCCCCATTTACTTCTGCACACAGTCGATATAATTTTTTTAGGTTTTTAAGGGTTTACCTTACCATTTATGAAATATATTGAGGTTGTCAATTTCTTTCACTATTCTGAATATTTCTCCAATATTTTGCCATATACACTTTAGATTTCAAATATCCTCATAAAAAAGTGTCCAATGGGGTTAAGTGGGGACTATGAAAAGGTCATAGAATGCTACTTCGAGGTAAAGAAATCACAGCATTCTCAAGTGGCGTTCTACAGCTGCCTTAGATTTAGACAAAAAATCTATATTTTTGAGAAACTGCTAAAAATAACCTCAATAAAGTATACATATATTTGAAATTAGAAGAAAGAGCTCTACCAATTGAAAAAATATGTCCCATTCAAAAAAAAAAAGTTCACAAAAGTTTTTAAGTTTACGATGCATTCCTGCATTTCTTAGTATTAAATTCTGAATGTCGTTAAAAAATACTAAAAATCTGCCCATTTAAACGTTTTTGTACAAACAGTATATACTGAGATAACTATTGAGTTAAACATAAACAATCACCCTGTACATATGCTATGGACTCTCTGTAATAGGTACATACTATATAAATGAATAAAAACCAGGGTAATTAGAGGTTGAGATTATTTATTCTTTCAAATAATTTTTTCACTAATGATTTAAATTTAATATGATACAGTATCAAGCGCTACAGCATCAAGTAAGTTTGCCTTTGGCCTCCAATAAAATGCGGCGTCACCAAACTGTGTTCCAGCTATAGACAGCTATATCGCAATTCAAGTCAACGTATTTATTATGTGGAATCGAATTTAAACCACGACATAAATTTCTTGGCATAAAGTTGAAAATAAACAGGAAATGAAGAAGAAGAAAGTCAAATTTTTTCGTGACTTACCTCATTTGCCACAATTCCAGTTATGCTGTCTTTCAGGAACATATCTGTTTGATTCGCTTTTTGACTGAAATGATTATCTAATTGGTGTTTACAGTTTTCCATCATTTTAATAACAGCAGGTACAATCGTTTGTTTCATTTCACGTCCAAATATTACTGGAGTTTTCTCAACAAACGCCTCAATAATAATCTGAAATAAAAAATAAACATGTAAATAATATCTAGTATTTCATAATAATTCGGTAGCATAAACGTTTGAATATTGCGAAAGTATATCCAAATAAAAATACTATCTCTCTCTCTCACAATCAGATACTGATAACAACAAACAGAACGAGAACCACCAAACAACTGAGCTATATGTAGTAGAATATTGTACATTGGCGAAACTTGATTCTGTAATCGAGAATTTGCAGTTTTCGATTTTAATGCGACAATTTTTGTGGATTTAGTTTAGCCTAACTAACAACAAAGTAGGACAATCAATCTTGCGGTTTAAAACATCGTATATAATCCCCAGGTCCCAGTAGGATCTCTAGATTTTGAAGAAACCAATCTTAGAGAGGAGCTCATAGCATCTCAATTAAAATCCTGAGATGAAATACATGCCAAGTATGAAGGCACGATACGTAAAAATTCATTTTGAATAGATCCCAAGAAAGACAACGTGAGTGACTTATTATGGAGACCACACCGCTGAAACTTAATCAACAATATTACTGAACAGGTGTAATCAATATCTTTGTGTAGCATTCCACTTTCATTTATTTGCGTATCTCTTTGTTCCCGATCTTCTGAAGGCGTGATGTTGATTACCTTCTCATAACGTCCATTTAAACCTCCTCTATTCTCCTTTTATTTTCTTCTATTAACCTCCAAGTTTCTGTTAAGTACTTTTTATCATCACGTTACAGATGTTTTTTTTATCAAAGTCGGTATTTCAAAATATACTATTTAGACACATTATTATTACTCTGTTGCAGCTCCAACTGAGTAGGGTATGTATAAACAGAACATACATCTGCCTCTCCAGTATTCCCCAGCCTGATATTTTCCGGATTCTTGGTCTTGGTCCCTATTAGCAGGTACAGAGTCTTTATAAATTATTGTAACATAAGAGTGAGCTTTGATGTTTTTCAAGTTAGCCGTTTCATGTGAACATTGAAGAAGCCTCAGTCTGTTTTGTCAACGAATATTTATGGATGTCTTTCATTGTTCAATAATAATAATACTTATAATAAACTTTATTTCAGATAAATCTGACATTGTAAGACCACTTGAAAGTAAACTGTGTCAACAAAAAAGAAATACAAAAATATCAACTTAAATTACTTTTCAAAAATTCTCCGATACCGTATTTTCAACATGCTTTCAGCTCTAATTGTAGGTGTAAGTTTATGTAAGTATGTACATATTTATTATTATTATTATTAATGAAAATAAGAGTTGAGGCAGAGCCTATAAACTTAGTACAAAATAAAAAGAATTCTCATATAAACAACCAATATATATTCACATAAAAACACTGAACCGTAACCGCACTCACAGCACATCAACAGAGTTAAAGCTTCCACAACTGTCGTAACGGTTTTTGAAAGCATTCACGGAGGGAGCGTTTACCACCGAGGGCGGCAAACCATTCCAGACGTCAAAGACCCTGTTAGGGAGGAAGAACTGGTGCTGAGTTGTCTTGAACTTCTCCTTCGCCAGCTTGAAACTGTGTCCTCGGAGATGGTTCTGGTTCCTCACGAACATGTCTCCGATTGATTCGCCGAAATGACCGTTGATGGCCCGGTACGTCATGATGATATCACCTCTCTCACGGCGCTCTGCAAAAGTGGTCAACCCAAACAATTAGAGTCTTTCCTCGTAGCAGGGGCGTAACCAACCGTAAGGGATTCTGGTATTCCATCTTTGGATCGATTCCAACAGTGCCGCATCACCGCTCCGGACAACCCACCAAGCAGGGCCGCCATACTCCATGATCGGTCGGACATATGTCTCATACAGCAGTTTTGTAGTTTTGATGTCACATCTGTTGAAG
The DNA here is from genome assembly GCA_038502775.1 of Hippodamia convergens. Classification (NCBI taxonomy): domain Eukaryota; kingdom Metazoa; phylum Arthropoda; class Insecta; order Coleoptera; family Coccinellidae; genus Hippodamia; species Hippodamia convergens. The sequence goes on from CM076607.1 coordinate 93,462,119, forward strand.
TTCTTCTGGAGCAGCCAAGTGACTTTTCTGGCTTTGGCTGACAAAGACGCAATGTGGTCAGTCCAGGTTAGGTCATCGGCAACCAGAAGACCAAGATCCGAATGGCGTGTGACCGTCTGAATCACTCGTCTACCCAAGCATTAAGTGATGTCAGAATTTCCATGGCCAATGTGCATCACACAACACTTATCAAGATTCAGGGGAAGGAGCCAATCATCACACCACTCACCCAGCAAGTCTAAATCCCGCTGTGGGACTCCCGGATTGAGCTGAGGGCAATTGTATATTTTGGCATCATCAGCATAGAACAGGCAGGTGGATCGAATTGAGGACGGGAGATCGGCAGTGTACAGTATGAAGAGCACTGGCCCCAAAACTGATCCCTGTGGGACTCCACTGGTAACTTTCTTATCTTCCGAGGAGTATGTACTACCCACTCTGACGCGGAAAGAAAGATTTGTGAAAAAGGCTCTTATCCAGCTCAGCAAGATTCCGCGAACACCAAAATGCTCCAACTTACTCAGCAGTCGATTGTGCGGTACTTTGTCAAAGGCACGGGAGAAATCCAAATAAACCACGTCGGTGTTCAAACCTTGATCCCAGGCCCTGGTCCAATCATCAATAACAGAAATGAGGTTGGTCAGGGTGGAGCGACCTGACACAAATCCGTGTTGTTCATCAGGTAAAACATTCTGAGAAAGAGCGAAATCAAGAAGTTGGTCACTTAAAAAAGATGTAATGTGGCCCCCTCTCTATCATTGATAACCTATTTACAGGATGTTTTCAAATTGATTCTTGTTATTCAACACATATATTAAAGATTCCTGTATATGAATAGCTGTCAGTATCAGTACAACCTTTTCTCTAAATTTACCTAGACAGGACTCCCTAAATGTCATCTTAAAAACAATGCTGATAGCTCTTTTTTGAACTTTGAATATGTTTCCCGCAGTTGTCGAACCCCCATAAAACATGACACCATATCGAAGTCCAGACTCAAAAACAGCATGATAAATAAATGTCAGGGGCATCACATCAAGATATCCGCCCAGCACCCTCAGAGAGTATCACACAGTTTACCAGAAAGCTCCCTGACATGTTCGCTCCAATTTAGCTCACCATCCAGATAAACGCCCAAAAACTTAATACAGGTTCCAACATCCCTGAGACAATCTTAAATATTCTGGGGTGTCAAATCCTGAATGCACAGTTTTGAAGATACCAAAACTTTTCTTTCCATAATTCATACCAAGATCATTGTGTACAAACCGTTTCATTGTTTTTTCCATGACAGTCTCTATTCCTCTTTTCTATTCCCGGTTCTTATTCTCTTGTGAAAAGTATACCATGCGAAGCGAAAATTGAATTCCTTAGAATAAATTATGTAGTTTTCCATGGCAATAACGAAATTTCTGTAAGGAATGTAAAAATATAGACTACTGCCCTGAAAATATCGATATTTCATGACCTGCTGGAGAAAGCTTCCTGAAGTGAACAAACCCCCGAAATTTTCAGAGTTAAAGCTGTCGCAAATATAGGCCAATGTTCATAAATCACCCCGTATCTCTGAAAATAATGGTCTCAGTATACAAAACAACCAATTTTTCTGAAAGGCCTAGATGTCCTGCATTCACCATTAGGCTATGGCCAACGACTCATGGAACACCTTCTGTATCCAGACAGGCTGAAACATACTGAAAACCTATTTTCAGTGAATATCTACAAGAGAGGAAACATTGATTATTTGGAAAATGACAGGCCAATAAACCTGCTTCCTTCATTTTCGAAAATATTTGAAATGATCATCGGCTGCTACCTTTCCTAGAGAAGCATCAAATATTTTCACCAACTTAACATGGCTACATAAAGAATAAAATATATTCAAAGTATATTGAAAGCATTGGAGGATTCTGAGGAGGCTGCTGGGTTGTTTATTGATCTATCCAGGACTTTTGACGCTCTGGATCATGAGCATATCATCTTCAAGATGGAACACTACAGAGTGGGACAAGTATCTTCGATATTGCTTAGGTCATATTTAGAGAATAGAAAAGAGTCCGAAGAAATAATGAGTGGACCATATCTGGGTCTATAACTTAAAGGTTGGGGGATCAGCAGGGTAGTGTTTTGGGTCTCGTCATGTTAATAGTTAATGATCTTGATGGGGTTCTTGAGGGTGTGCTTGTTCTTCACTTGTAAACAATGCAGACGACAGAAATTTTTCAATATGTTCAAACACATTTCCACAGGTAAGGCAAGGAATAGAGACTGTCATGGAAAAAACAATGAAACGGTTTGTACACAATGGTCTTGGTATGAATTATGGAAAGAAAAGTATCGGTATCTTCAAAACTGTGCTTTCAGGATTTGACACCCCAGAATATTTAAGATTGATCGAAATTGCACTTGCATTCCAGAGTTAAAGCTGTCGCAAATATAGGCCAATGTTCATGAATCCCCCTGTATCTCTGAAACTAGTGGTCTTAGGTTACAGAACAAGCAATTTTTCTGAAAGGCCTGAATGTACATACTGCATTCACCATTAGGATATGGCTAACGACTCATGGAATACCTGTATACCATTTTCAATAGAATTATTCATAACAAAGGTCAGAGGCCCCGCCACCTGACCAATAGTATAACTTCCCACGCTTGATGGTATGACATCTTCACCAGAACTGTTTGTTTTTCAACAAGCTTTTCATCTTCCACAGCATTACTGCAAGGTTTAATTTTATCAGTATGCTTTCTTCTCAAGTTTTCCACCAAATTTGTAAAAAAGGCATTGAATCAACCTGCTAGCTCTCCCAAATCCTTGATTGTACATTTTGATGGAAGATAATAATTTCGTTATGATTGTACTTTCTGCTATCTATTCCTTCCACTTTCTTCTTCTTTTTCTTTATCATCCTGTGGTCATCCAATGTTGGATAAAGGCCTCCCCTGTTCGTCTCCATAGTTCTCTATCTTGCGCCATTCCCGCCCAGTTAAATTCTGCTGTTCGCTTTACGTCATCCCTCCATCTTGTTTGAGGACAACCTCTGCTTCTTTTTCCTAGATAAGGTCTCCAAATCTGAAGTTCTTTGCTTCATCGATTGTCTGTCTGTCTCAAGGTATGTCCCGCCCATCGCCATTTTAGTGATGCTATATGTTGTTTCACACCGATAAGTTTGATCGTTTTTTACTGGATTTTTACTGGATGGAATTTTATGTCGAGCATCTGTCTTTTCATTGCCCTTTGAGTTTTAGCTAGTCTGTCCATGAAACCTTTGGTAAATGACTAGGTTATTAAAGCATATCAAAGAACGGGGAGCACACATTGATTAAAGACGGAGCTCTGCAGTTTTAGTGGGATTTTCTGATTCTTCAAAATTTTTATTTGTCTGCCAAATGCGCACCATGCTGATCTTATGCGTCTAGTGATCTCTTCTGCCTGGTTTGCCTTTTCGCACATTTAGTTCTACCACAATTGTCTGCAACTCCCCAACGCTTAGGTACTTTTTGTTTCAACATTTATTGTATTATTTTAGCTCTCTAATTCAAATATATATAACCCATTTTCAACCCAGTCCAAGTTGGAGAACAAATCTTGTATAACGTATTACCTAATTCAGATATAAAGGGGCATTCGTAACAAACTCGCATGCGTTAAGCTGTAATATCTGTGTTATAGTTTAACCTTAGTTATAATGAAACTGAAAACGAACAGATAAATTTATTATTTTTATTAATTATCTATTATTGAAAAAAACAGATAACCATTATAGTTAGTGAAGTGTATGCTTGCAAGAATTTTTGCCGACGTTGAATTCCGTGCTGGCCTCAAATTTCGTTTCGAATAGTACTAGAAGACGCCATCTGCTTAGCGTATGTGCCGAAGTGCACTCGGCACGAGAGTTGCCTTCTCCTTCTATAAATAAACAATATTCTCATTATAGTACAAACTCCCTGTATAGATATAACTCATCTCAATTCGCAATTTCAACATTTATGAGGGTTAGTTGACTATCATTTCTCCTTCTATGAATACACAATATTCTCATTATAGTACAAACTTCCTGTATATTCGATCGGTAAGAGCGGTAAAAGGAGCGGCCTGAAAAAAAACAATCCTAATTCTGTTATGAGAAATAAACACAAATCCGATGATTCTGACATCTGCGTTATAACAAGATACATTTGTGAATTGTGGAAAGGAAAGAGGAAATTAGCTACTATCAACATGAAAGCAATTAAATATAGGGTCGCTCGGATTGCGCTCCGGCCCATAGATACGGACTTACAAGTGCCGCCGTTCTCGATCCGATGTGTTTGCCGAACCCTCTAACATCATTGCATCTCCTCATCTACTACCTGGGTCTGTCTCTGGAGTTTATCGCTTTTTTCGGCTCACCCGTAATCGTAATACCGTACCGTTCTCCTCGATCACCTCACCGATGCTTAATCGCGCAGTGGGACATTCGAATTGAGGTGATACAGTTTTTGAAAGTGAGCCGCTCCAATTCTGCGTCGTGCACTGGACAGATGAGTCGCCTCTTGTAAGAGGTACCCAACGTGATGAGTGTCCTGAGTATTTAAGAACACAAAAATCTATTATAATACACGTAGATTGCAAAAAATTATAAATTCTGAAAACTTCAATTCCTGCAGTGAAAAGACAACGTACAGGCTAGTACTTCAAAAATTAGTCCACCTCGTACGAGACCGCAAGTAAGTGCATTAAATTTTTGTTTTAAAAATACTGTTTATTTTGTGGAAATAAAGTCATTGGAGAAACTGAGAAAAAGAAAGCACAGTACTTCGAAAAAAAATTATACCGTGACTACACTAGCATTCAAGGAATCCCTGTTGAAATTAGCTAAATATCGTTCTGATGATGTTTGAAAGGCTGTTCTTGAAGTTATTGATTTTTAGGATGATTTAGTCACTGCTGAAGCAAATTACCATGACAGTTGTCACAAATTTTTCGTAAAACCAAACCTTATACTGGTGGTAAATTTGGTCGTATACAAGATAAATTCTATGTACCCCCACCAGGTAGAATGTTTGAGCATATATATAACGATATTCCCGAATTCAGTCATATTTTCTGGAACAAGTCAATTTAAAAAACAAGCCTCATAATTTAGATGATCTAAAGTTCGAACACAGGCATCTGCTATTCAACACTTGTATCAAATATATTATCAAATTCAAACATGGTAAGGCAATAAACTGAACCCAGAAGACTGGGTTTGGAAATTGATACTCTAGAACCAATTCAAACTTCAATCCCACCTGCTCCAAAAAAACTCCTCAATACTATTTTCTGCAATTGTAAAAGAAGTTTGACTTGCCGAATGTGGTTGTAAAAAAGTTGGGTTGCTGTGTTCTCCAGCATGTACCAATAGCCAAGGTCAGTATTGCTCAAATTTCCAATTGAGTACAATAGAGAAAGACTCCTTTGATTTTAATGGAGAGACTAATGATTCAGACACATTTGAACCATTTATGAACAGAACAGACAACAAGAGGAAGAATAAGAAATCGAAGAAGATATGATTGTTGAAGTAGACTTTAAAGAGTATGAATCTGATTAAAATATTTGAATAAATCAAAATGATACTCAACCCAACAATCAAAACCAATATCCATAATCCATACTAATATTATAAGTCCGTGTATTTGTTTGTGTGTTTGTTTATCCTCTGAGGACTCAGAAACCAGATGACCGATTTTGATGAAACTTTCACTAATATAGTGAGAGTCTGCTATTGTAGACAATTTTTTTTGGGAGGTTTTCATGTAAGGTTCATCCTTATATGACGAAGAAATAAAAAATAATATCGATTTTTCATGAAAAATCCCTGACGCTGCGTAAACTATAAGAGATAGAGAAACATGGTTAAAGACAATTTTGTAGTGCTCGAAAAGTTCTATGAAAAAGTCCACGACGGCATATGTCGAACTGCCGAAGACAACCCTCGGTAGCCATTTTTAACATTTTCAATTCAATCCAAAATAATGGTCAATTTGAATAGGTTATGAATGTGGGGTTGCGGAATTATCAGTACCGATTTAAATTGAAATATAATGCGAGCGGAGCCGCGGGTATGAACTTGTCAATAATAAAGTGATATCTACAACTTGACGGGTATTGTTCCCCTTAATCTCCTAAAATTTTCATGACAGTTAGTGGAGTAGGTCTACAGAGGAAATCACGGTGAAAAAACGGTGGCGTGGAAATGTGTGCATATCATGTATAGGAAAAAAATCATAGACACTATTTCTGTAGAGAATTTATAGATCTACTACTTTTGTCCATAGCTATTTTTGGTAATGCAACCGTTTTCAGAAAAATTCAAAATATTGACCTTTGACCCCGAATATCTTTCGACGCACACATTGGATGGATGGGGACTTTTCACACATTATTCATAATGGTAAACCCTATCTCTCCACAAATATTTAGCTCCCTGCCAATTTTTGTTATTTCAAATATCTCTCTTGACCGGACTAGTAGAGATATTTAGATCTAGCAGGTTGAATAAGTGGGGAAGCCTTTTAGTTATAAATAGACAATTATTGAGCTCTTACCTCTGAAACGCTATTCAATAGTGAGTCATGCATTTCTTGGTCTTGAAACTTATTCATACTAAAAAAACTTTCTAGGAATTTTGCCATCTGGAGTTGATGCTTCGACATAGATACTTCCAACTCTTTGGAAACTTCATCCCGAATTTCCATATTAACGCTATTTTGCATCAGTTTGTTTGATAATATCTCCTTTTTCAAACTTTCAATCAACATTGTTTGTTCTCTAAGCGCTGTTTCTAAACTAGCAAGTCGGAAATTTAAAGCTTGCAGTTGCGATTTATGAACATCATCTCTTTTAGGTTCCTCTTTACTTAGATTGAAATCTAAATTATTATCAACCTCCATTCCATTATCATTAACTACAGGAATTTTCGGCCATATCATTTCCTTATTGCTTCTTACTTCAGGAAATGCAGTTTCTTTTTGACTATAAATTTTGGTAGGCGCTTCTGTTTCTTGTAATTTAGATAAGTTTTCATAATATTCTGGATTGCTGTATGTAGAATTGTTAAGAGATAAAATTTCTTGAACTTCCCTACTCGGACTAGATCCACCACTAGCGAAGTTTCCTTTTTGAGGTGTTTCGAAATCCTCTGGATTCTCAACAGATGGAACTGGAGACTTCTCTGGAAATAAAATAATAAAAACGTACAGGATATAATGCTAATGAACTCCTTCATTCATACTAAAATAAAGCAAAAAGAATATTAATTTATTGTAAATGTGAATTGTATCGCAAAATTCTGAACGGGGATTGTTGTGGATAGGTTCAGCGTTCAGCCTTCCGGGAACTTCGACCAGGAGAATCTTTTGTTCTTCACCCAAATTGTTCTTCAAACACCAAGGAGGCCATCAATGGCGTTGATAAATATGACGACATCCTTAGGATCTTTAGCTGTTACCTCATCAGGATCCAGGACAGAATTCCCCATGTGAATGGTTCTTCCTCTGATCCACATAGCCTGAAAATTTCATCCACTGATTTTCTCATGTGCTGCAAAAGATCATTGTTGATTGTATCGTCAGTGCCCATTATCCTCTGGTTCCGCAGAAATACCTGCAGAGCTGATTAAATGTGAAACACTCAAACTTTTCCAGGCTGTGACTAATTTGGTAAATAAATGCTTGAGCGGACACCGGGTGTCTAAAGAGTACAAGACAGCATATGTGTCGTCGATATGCAAGAAAGGAGATAAAAACAAATACACAAACTACAGAGGTGTGCGGGTGGCCTAGTGGATATGGCCCTTGACTCCGACCTGGCAAGTCGGGGTTCGAGTCTCCGCCAGGGAATAAATTTTCTGGTATGGAGAACTCGCTGAACCATTCACTGTAGGGTAAACAATTAACAGTGCTGTACCTAAGGTGGCGTTGGGACACACAGAACACACCCATACTTCTAACTCGCACCAGCTTTAAGTAGCTTCTGTGGGGTTTGACAGAAACCCAGAAGGCATGGAAATATAAAATACAATACATATCAGTGATTAGCACATTTAATAGAATACATGGCAGAATTTTCTATAAGAAAAGCCCTCTTATAGTACCTAATTTCCTAAATAAACATATATCACGCAATGAATTGAGTTAATCAATTCACCAACTACAAATTTTTAATTAAAAAAAAATAAATTTTCCCCTACTTTTCAAATAGAAAAAAGAAATCTTCGATGAGCTACTGTAAATATTTTATATTATTTTTTTAATATATTTTCAAAGAGGTCCTTTTTCAGAACTCTAAAAATAATAAGATTGCCCATTTTGTCAATATCATATGAAAAATATCAAATATTTAAAATACAGAATCAAGAAATATTAGCTCACCTTGTGTTGGTTTTATGGAATTCCTGACACTGTTAGCTCTTGACAATCCTACAGGTGTAAAATCTTCAGGTGTCATAAGATTCAATTGCGACTTACTAGTTTGTTGAGTTTGTTGTTGAATAAGAAGAGTTACTGAAGACTGCAAATCATCTAGTTTGGGTACCTTTTCGACCTCAACTTCTTTGGCAGTTGGGTTTTTATCACAGCACCCATGCGAGTTGTCCAAATAATTGGCAACATAAAACTCTGGCGTAAAAAAAATATTGCACTCCTAGAAAATATATAAATTCATTATTGGATTGGTTAGATACATTGACATTGACGTTGTATTTCCGCCCAAGAAGTTTAATTTAAATCAAATGGGGACTTAGGTAACGGAAGAGGAGAGTGGGCCGACGCGTGAATGATCTTCGGTACAAGTGAGAGTCGAATTTCTTGACGTTTCGCGTCAGTAGGCGGTAACAGTGGTGGGATTCTGCATGGTCATAGCGTAGCTAAACGCTCGTTTTCTGAGTATCCGAATTCTGTATGGACATTCGGGAAGCGTCGTAGTGGCCGAAGAGCATTCGGATTTTCTGACGATAACGCAAGCGTTTTAGGTATCGCTAACGTTTGGAATCTGCTTAGGATAATTCCGATTGGTTGGATTTGACCATGTGACTGAACTCTCAGAATTTGAAATTATATTGTTCCCGTTTATTACTGCAAAATTTCGTTTTCAGGTGCTGATGATGAGAAGAATTGCGGCAGAAGAATTTATCTTTCTTTTCAATAAGAAAACACTACTGAAAAAAATTAAGCGATAAAGAAATAATTAAAATTTTTTGGGCAATTATCAACATGCCGCAACTTCGAGAGAAATGGTCTTGCAAGAAATAACTAAAATGGAAATTGAAGCTCTAGCTTTCTTAATTTCGGATTATACTTCTGTTGCGCCAGTAGTTTCTTAGTAGTAATAGAAAAACCAGAAACAAAAAATTTTTTCGAGTTCTCATGGAGATATCGGCCTTCAAATGAGAAAGGATCGGTTTTCGTTTTGACTTTGATTACCGATATCTCAGCAACCAGAAAGTTAAAGGTGGGTTTCGAGAACCTGGATGGAACAACGTTGGATGTTAAGGCGGCTACAGACGACTGGGCAAGCCTCGGCCAACGTCCGTTCGTTCCAACGTTGGCGCATCGTGTGTATGCAACACATATGGCAAGGCAAGGCGAACGCTGGCGTTGGCCAGGGTTCGAGCGGCTACAGACGACATGGCAAGTCTCGGCCAACGTCCGCTCGTTCCAACGTTGGCGCATCGTGTGTATGGAAAACATATGGCAAACCAAAGCCAATGCGGGCGTTGGCCTGGGTTCGCCTAGAAGGCGAATTTATGACACACATCAAAAAGAATTTTCGAAACTTGCCAGTACACACGACTCGCGGGACATATTTGGGATTTGATATTTAGGGCCAGTTTCGTAATCAGTTTTAAAGTCCTTTTAATTTTAAAGCTCCTTTAAGTTCAATATTTCGGTTTCATAACACATTTAATTTTCTTAAAGCCACTTTATATTTAAAGGCCCAATTTCGGGACTTTAGCAGCTAAAGTATCCTTTAGCCCTGAATTCCTAACCTCTCGTGTTCAAACTGTCAACTCATTTGAGGTTAATTATGTTGTGTTTTATTTCGAAATTCAAAATCGACTTTCACAAGTCGAATGAGAATACGAATGTGAGAGTATGGAAACGTATAGATTTCCAATTTCGAAATGAGACTACAATTAGACACAATGCGGCTGGCTCATTGTGGTTGCAACTGCAGTGTTGCAATTGATTTCAATGACATCTTTCCTATCAATAATTTTGAAAAGGAATTAGGTGATGATTAAAAATTTTTTGCTGATGCAGTCAATGGTGAACATGTTAAAACTCAATCATAACAGATCATTTTGCTATTTACTTTCCTACGTTCCAGAAATTAGAATTCCAAGACTGAAATCCTATTTGGTCGAATAACTTTCTGAATTCGAACTTCAGCTACAAGGAAATCTGGAAATCCGAATGGGATGCAAGTTCTTTATCTAATAAAGATCTAATATCTGATCCATCGAATAAAGTTACTGGTTTTAACCTTCCTAGGAGAAAATGGTCCCTTCTTAATCGAATAAGAACAGGTCATGGTCGTACCAACAGCATGCTTTTCAAGTGGCATTCAGTTGATAGTCCTAATTTTGAATGTGGTGAATTAGAGGAAACAGTTGAACACCTAATTAAAAATTGTTCGATTTATAAATTCCAAGATGGTATTAGAGCCGTACACAATATATCAAACTCATTTTTGCAATGGGTTGAAAATTTTAGATCAATTTGAAATTGAGGTATAAATTGCATTCTATTGCTGTTCTGTCTTTTTTTATTTTCAGGTTGGAGTTTATGTTTGAAAATCCTTGCTCCGAAGAGCCGTTCCGATAATCGTGATGTCCTTCTATATAGAATATTCAGATACAACAATTTTATTTTATTTTTTTTACGGGGAGACAGGTTTTTTCGGCTGAGGTTTTATATATATATATATATATATATATATATATCTATATATATATATATATATATAGATATATATATATATATATATATATCTATATATATATATATATATAGATATATATATATATATATATATATATATATATATATATATATCTGATTGTCTACACGAAAATGTATCACACAATGAAATCCGTCTTCTGGTTTCTGCTTTAGGAATTTTTTATTGAAAAAAGAAATTTTTGCCCTGCTATTAGTAGGCAAAATAGAAATAATTGATGAGCTATCTCTAAATATTTTTATTTGAAGCTGATATTTTCACAAAGGTCTTTTTTCGATACCCTGAAGATAATCAGGGGGGGGGAAGGTGTTTCGTGAAAACAAAAAAGTCGTTTTTTTTTAATCAGTCTAATATATATGTAGAGGAATTAAGGGATTTCGACTGATATAGGGTTTCAAGATTACTCTTTATTCATCACCGAGCTTTCGGAACTATTTTGTTCCTTCTTCAGGGTCACTAAAAATTTTTACAATTCAGTTGAAATAAACAACAATACAAAACTTCAAAACAATTACTTAAAAAATCTGAGGTTATTCCCCCAAAATAAAACTTTCATTAACAAAATAGTTCCGAAAGCTCGGTGATGAATAAAGAGTAATCTTGAAACCCTATATCAGTCGAATTCCCTTAATTCCTCTACATATTGATAGTACGACTGTGAATTTAAATACAGTGTGACACAGACTCATGGTACACCCCCATTTTCTCCTTTGTTCCTGTAGTTATATTTTTGAAATTTGGTACATTGAATACACTTACTATAGGGCACTTTTTGACATATTCAGAAAAAAAAATCCAACTTCTGGTTTTTCCGGAAATGACATCCACTTTCGATTTTCGTATGGGACACCCGGTATATTATTACATTTTTGAAATCTCTATAATTTTCTCAATCTAATGATACCGCAAAGTTGATATTTCATTCGTCAGAACGCCTATTTAATTTTTCGATGTAGAGAGCCATGAACTCCCTAAAATTATTCCAAATAATCAAAATAATGCTACATTATAGTAATTTCGGTGGGGTATCCATCCATATCAAATATTTTTCTGTATAACCAATACGAACACGATAATGGAGTTTAGACAAGTACCTTTTCGGTTCAATCCAAAGATTGTAAAGATTTAGTTGAGTGTTGAACTGCAACCGAATATAATCTACCATCACAGTATAGAAACTGTGCTCTATCACAGTTATTCTCAATTACAGAAATTTTAGCTTTTTTGCAACGTTGCTACAATTTCTTCATGTACAATCGGCAGACCTCGTAAACAGAGGTAAAAGCGTAGAGATGTCGAAACGATAGAAATACTATGAAAGCGGAAGATGCAGAATCCCACGGCAGGCGCAGCGAAGATTCAAAATTTTATACTTGATCCTTGTTCGATAGTTAGTTTTTGATTTTATTTAGTAGGGAATTAATTTTTAGTCGTGTCATCTTGTAATGTAAGTCCATATATCTGAACAAAATTATAACAATAAAGTAAGAAGAAGGAATGTTTCCTTCCTTAAATTTATATTGCTTCCTTTTTTTCATATTCGCAATTATAATCAAAACAAAGAAATCCTCTTCAGAAGAAGAACTACTCATCTTGGCCGCATGATTTTCAATTTTACAAATGCTACTACTAATCCAGTTCAAGAAAGAAAGGAAAAATTGGATGTTAGTTGTTTACGACAATTGAAACACAGATATAATCACCTTGGCACTTACACCAATATTGGATAAAGTTACTGAGGAAAACTACCAAATAGTAATTTCATGGTAGATTTAAAAGATATGTTAGAGAAATTTAAGAAAAAATTAGAGGGGACAGGTTACTTGAAAGAATAAAAGAAACAATATTTGGGCCAACTAGGAAAATAAAGTGATCAACATCACTAGATTGAATATACACCAAAGTGGACCACTTATTTTCAACTAACATCATTGGAAGACATGTTTCAGATCACTCTGCTCAGAAAATAATGTTTAAATTGGAAAGAAACACAAAATCTTGTATAACGAATAATGTTTTCTAAAAGAAAACTTAAAAAAGTTCCAGGAGTAGTTAAGGATCTCAAGACTGATCCCCTGTTTATACAAAAAATGTAAATAAGGTGGATGAACAGTTCAATATATTCCAACAGATCTTTTTAGAAAATCTAAATTATGCATGTCCTTCCATGAAAAAATATGTAAATACAAGCCCCAAAAATAATTTAATGAATAATGACAATGTGAAACAATTAAAACACCATTTATACTTGGTGAAAGAGACAAAAGTTATAAATATGAAATAGAGAGACTATGATGAAATATGAAAGGGAATTAACAAAACAAAAAAAGGAAATATAGTAAAATAATAGGAACTTCAGACAACAAAAACAAAGGTCTATAGACTGTAGTGAAATGACACATGATTTCAACAAATATTTCTTTGAAGCTGCATATATTTGACAAAAACGAACACATGGGATAACCATAATAATCAGGAAAAGAATAAGATTTGTGAAGATCATTAAAGCATTCGAAGATAGAAATCGGTCTTTTGGTTTGATCATCGATTCAACAAAATCATATGATTGCCTTAACTGTACACTCTTTATCGAAAAATTGAAAACTTATGGAATGGTTGCACCAGTACAGAAATGGATAACCTCCTACTTTTATGGGTGAACACAAGAACTGGAAGGACAAATAGAAAATAATATAGAACAAGAAATCAGTTTAGGAATAGGAAACACAAGGAAGTGTAGCAGGCCCAATCTTATTCATATTTTACATGAATGATTTTGGCGCAGGACTACTATGAAGGGATAACAGAATATCAAGAATAAACTAGGCAGATAATAATAATGTTCTTTTGGTGGAATCACTTTGGTCAGACGTGAACATCTTGATGGAAACTGTGATGAAAGAAGCTAGCAAATGGTTCGACTTGAACAACTTCATATTGAATACGGATTAAACAACTCTAATTTACTTTCATCTAATGAATTCAGACCTAGAGTCAGGGGATGCTGAATTTCTTATTCTATACCCTTCTCACCTGGAATTTCTTGGGTTGAATCACCAACATATTGATATTGACTCCATTATATTCCCCATCTTCCTCGAATTCTTCATTATCATACAAGTCTTCATCACTGTTCGAAATGAATGGTGTAGTGCGTGTTTCTGCTTTAGTGATGTGGAAACTTAAAAATGTTGCCGGTAATAAAAATTGAGAAATACTCTTAACAGCAACTAATTTTTCAGCATCTCTCCTTTGAATTTGCATCACATACAATATCCTGTTATTAATATCAGACATCACAACGTATTGTCCAGAGTGGTCGATTCCAATTTTAAAAAACAGGTTTGGTATCAATGAATTGGGATCAAGTTTAAAGTGTATTGTTTGCAAGCAAGTCCAAGATTCACAAGACCATAATTTCAATTCAGAATTGTGGTTGGCACCTGTTATGGCAAATTTCCAGAATCTTGAGCTGCAATAAAAATTTTAATATTATTATTATATATTTTTAGCTGTACTTAACATAATGGTACGTAAACAAAGTTAATTTAATGTTGATACAAATGAAAATATCATTCAGATATGGAATGCATCAAGTAGACAGACATACCTACTTAATCATGTATCATAGATTTTTACCAACTTGAATAAACAATGATAATTTTAATGTGGTTACAATAAGTGATATTGGAACATAATGTTATTGTTATTTCATCAATTTATCGAGCTTTTTTGACACGTAATAGAACTCATTAAAATATTTCATTATGCCAAAAATCATATAATCAAAGATTATAGAGTATAAAGATGGGAAACGAAGCGACTACAGTGATGTGAGCCACATCTGTAGTTTCAAAAGTAAACGGGTTATGGTTAAAATATTTAATTAGGGTCCATTCGGCAACAATCATACAGGGATTATTAGTAGGCTGTTGTCAATTTTTGAAGAAATATTTGAATAAATATTTTTGCTGAATGATGATTGTATTTTCTCGCGTATTTTCCACTGAAATAACTAGAAATCTACAAGAGTAGCACCTAGAGCTCACTTTATAATTTTTTGTGTGTTTTTCTGTTATAAATTTTGTGTTAAAAACTGGCCGATATTCAAAATGCATGGTTATTAATTACAGAAAAAATAGAAAGAATAATCTTGAATGTGCATTCTTTTCATTATCAAAGAGAATGGAAATGTAAGTTTTGAAACTCGTATCACGTAACTAATTGTCTTGTTCATTGCTTTTTATTTTCAGTGCCTATCAAATGGATAGAGGTTTCAGGGCAAAAATATATTGTTCTGAAAAACGCATAAAGAACTCTTGCTCGGTTGACCTACAGGTCTAGTTGTACACCTCTGATATTTTTCTTTTATTGTTGTTCAAACATTCTGTAATTAATACAGTATACAGTATTTGTCCTATGACTCACTTTTGCATAATGGAGTGGCACAAGGGAGTATACTTGGACCGCTACTTTTTTTAATATATATAAATGACCTCCCATGTGTACTAGAAAATGACGCTTTAGTCATCATGTACGCTGATGATACAAACATAATTTCATCCCAGGGGGATATCAACTCAGCAATATCATCGGCACAAATCGCAGCAAAGGCGGTTTCCGATTGGTGCCACGAAAATGATTTGAAAATTAATCCAACTAAAACCGACTGCGTGATTTTTTCTGCATCTAAAAAAATGCATTATCCAACTTCATTGCATATGCTCGGTCATAACATCCAGATATCAACGAGCACCAATTTCCTAGGAATCACTCTAGATAGTTCTTTAACCTGGGGGGAACACTTAACAAACCTCATGCAAAAATTAACGTCGGTCGTGTACTCGTTTCGGGTGATGAGACAACAAGTAGAGCAAGGCATCTTAGAAGTCCTCTATTTCGCCAATTTTCAATCACGTTTAAATTACGGCATAATTGCGTGGGGTGGATGTTCGGCAACTAACCAGATTTTTGTGATGCAAAAGTCTGCCATACGAATAGTCTATGGTCTGAGTTATAGACGACAGTCGTGCCGTGGTTTGTTCCGTATGAATAATATCTTAACACTGACCGGTCTGTACATTTTCAGATGTCTGCTGTTCCTGCATCAGAGAAGGCAGAGACCTCTGTGTTTCCGTCGTCTTTTGAAATAACTTGACTTTAGAATGTACAAGTCCTCCGGATTCAAAGCATATTGCACTCAATGCTAAAAGAATACGAACGATGTCATTTTCGAATTCGAAGACAAACTGTGGTCTTTGTATCGGGCAGTTGGTTATATCAATGAATGAAACGCAAGAGGTCTTAGTCTTACCAGAAATTATCTTGAGAATTTTCTTTTGTACATTATTTAGACAGCCGAGATGTGAATCACCTACACCACCCCAACCCAATAGTCCATATGTTATCTGTGAATGTACTAAACTACTATAGACTGTTTTCAGTTGGTCGACTTCGAGGTAGTTTTTGAGAAGCTTGAGCGTAGACAAGAATCCGCGTAGTTTTTCTGTGAGATGTAATACATATAAGTCCCACTTCATGTGTCTGTCGATTATTAAACCCAAATATTTTATAGAGGGAAGGAAGGAACATCTTTGGGTTGATTATCAGTGGTCCCAAACTAGGCAGATTACTGGAGTACGAAGTGAAACTCAAATATTTAGTTTTGTCTACATTCAAGGTTAACCTGCTGAGTTGAAACCAATTTTGGATATTCAGAAAATCCGTTTCCGCTCTGTGTTTCAAGTCGGTCCACGTGTCCGCACTGTATAAAATTGCTGTGTCGTCAGCAAAACTTATAATAGTTCCTTCACTGTTTATCTTCACTAAATCATTTATATATACTGTGAACAGTAACGGACCCAAGACCGTACCCTGAGGCGCACCAATAGTCACTTTTCTTGGGAAACTTAACACACCATCAATATCCACCACTTGGGAACGGTCGGAGAGATAGGATCCCAACAAATCATGGGCTTTTCCTCTTATACCAATTCTTTCTAATTTCTCGAGCAGTCTTGAGTGGCAAACTGTATCGAATGCTTTGGATATATCCATAAAAACACTAAGTGATGGTCTGGAGCAGTCAAGTGATTTATATATCAACGAAGTTAACTCAAGTATTGCATCCTCTGTCGACTTTCGATCTCTGAATCCATACTGTCTCTCACCCAGAACACTGTGCTTTCCAAGGAATTGCGTGATTCTCTTCTTGACTATTTTCTCTATTACCTTTGCCACATTCGAGATTAATGATATTGGCCTATAATTTTTGCGTTGCAGCTTATCTCCACTTTTGAAGAGTGCTTTGATAATACTAGACTTTAATATCCCAGGGAAAACGCCCTCCTCGAAGCAACAATTGACTATGTGAGCAAGTGGCACCGATATCAAGTATGCTACATTCTTCATCATCTCGGCACTCATCATCTTCTGGACTCTTACCCGTTTCGAGTTAACTTATTGCTTTTATGATTTCTTCTTTATGGATGGGGTGAAAAAAAATACTTTTATCATTTCTGTATATTGTCTCCTCTAGAGAATCTGGTAATTCTACTCGTTCCGCCATTTTTTGTCCAAGCTCACTATAATATTTATTGAACTCATTGTATATTTGTTGTTTATCCTCGATCACATCATTCGAGGTTTTTGGATGGAAAATTTTCATTTTTGGGATTTGTCAAGATGTAAGATTGATGTATCCACTTTAGAAATCGAAATCGCGATTCATGATACAGGGGGTGAAAAAATCGCTTTCAAAGTTAGGGATTACAAAATCGTCCCATTTTTTATGGCAGATATTGAATCTACGTTAAAAAATAATGTTAGTGTATGCATCACACCCTTACCCTAAAATGGATATTTTCTGAGTTATTCACAAAAAACTGTTTTTCGTCTTGAATTTTCAGCTATTTCATTTCCCTTCACGCCAAAAAGATGAAATTGTCAGGAACTGTTATTTGAACCATGCTGTAGATTTTTCACCACTTCTTGAAACCGACTTCAAGTTACTATTAGGAGAACCATGGCAAACTCTCGCAGTTATAAGTAGAGAAGATGCTCGAAGTTTTGACCGTTAATATAGACATTTATTTATACGTCTCAGGAATGCTTCGTGCGTTGCTCTTCTTATTTCATCGAGAGGAAGAGATCTGTAAAAGTGTTTAAAAACCAAAATGAGTTTCAAAACTATGAATCTAAAAATCTAAACAAACCTGAACGCATTTCTGACTCGTTCTATGCAGTCCTCTTTATCAGTCAGGGGAGTTGGTAGACAATATTTTTTATCCTACCCCAAACATAATAGTCTAAAGGAGTTAAATCGGGAGAACGCGGTAGCCAAAGATGTGGACCATTGTTCGCCAACCATCGATCTTCAAATAGCCTGTAGAGGATATTTGACACATTGAGTGAATTGTGTGGAGGCGCGCCATCTTGTTGATACCATAAGTCATTATGGTTCTGTACTAGCGGCTCAATTATTTGAGTCAATATGTCAGAATATCTATCTCCTAAGGGAGAACATTCTTTAAATAATGCAAACATGTGTAGTGTTCTATCTTACCAGTTAAAGTACCATCATAAATGTGAACATCGAGAATTGCATTATTTTTGATGGCGCAAAAAACATTGAAACTCCAGGTCTCTTGAAAGTTCCATTGTCTGAGGTGGTGGTTGTTTTCTTCATCCCAATAATGACTTTTACGCCTATTGAAAGAACCATTCTTTGTGAATTTAGATTCATCTGTCCAAATTATACAGTCCAAAAAGTTTTCATTCTCTTGAAATCGAATCATCATAGCTTCGCAAAACTCTGTTCTCATGACGAAATCAGTTTCCTTCAAATGCTGTACCCTATTGAATTTATATGGGTGCATTTTATGTTTTTTTTAATATTCTCCAAACACTCGATTGAGATAATCCCAGATCAATCTCGGCATCTTTGAGAGAATTTTGAGGATTCACACGCAAATATGCAAGAACTCTAATTTCGTTGTTCTCATCTTCTACTACACTTTTTTCTCTGTGTATAGTTTTCTTAACGAAAGATCCGACATTTCTCAAGTTTGTCATGGTTCTGTTAATGGTATCTCTCGTTGGTCTGGGTCGGTCAGGAAACCTCTCAATGAACAGTCGAATCGTTCTATCTACAACTTGATTACATTCTCCATGAAGTAGAATGAGATTTAAATGATCTTCATTGGTAAAATTAGGCAGAGTGATCGATTTTATAACTTAATACGAATTATCACCAAATTAATAGTAAACACAAAATGCTACTGAATAAGGAGGAATTTGGCAGATGTAATTAATGATATCTATCATTAAAAAAAAAGAATGTAAAACATAAGGAATTATTTATTTATCACTGGAGAGAAAACCGATGGCCGATTAGTTGAAATAAAGAGGTTTCCGATACAAATTCGAGTCAAAATTCGCCATCTATTCAGGAACAGTTCCTGAAAATTTCATCTTTTTGGCGTGAAGGGAAAAGAAATAGCTGAAAATTCAAGACGAAGAACAGTTTTTTGTGAATAACTCAGAAAATATCCATTTTAGGGCAAAGGTGTGATGCATACACTCACATTATTTTTTAACGTAGATTCAATATCTAGCATAAAAAAATGGGGTTCTAATTTGAAAATATTGATTTTTCACGATTTTGTCATCCCTAACTTTGAAAGCGATTTTTTCACCCCCTGTATCATGAATCGCGATTTTGATTTTTAAAGTGGATACATCAATCTTACATCACGAAAAATCCCAAAAATGAAAATTTTCCATCCAAAAACCTCGAAGTTATTCTTGTTTCAGCGGAGCTCTATTATCGATTTTTTTTTCGAATTTCCCCGATCAGAGAGAATTTTCCAACCAAAACTGAAAAATGTTACATCAAAATAACTTGAAATTTTCTAAGGAATCTATTTCTGCAATAAAAAAATGGTGTTCTAATTTGAAAAACGGAAGTTGACGTCATTTCCGGAAAAACCGGAGGTGCTCATGCCTTGAAAATATTTTAGATTTCATCAGCATCGTGAAATACTTATAAGTGCTGAATTTTATGAAAATACGTTCAGTAGTTTCCCGTATAAATATGGGTGAGGTTCCTCGTGAAAGACCCTGTATATGAAATGAATTCATGATACTCCAAATTATCTTTATATTCTTCAACATAATCGTCTTTCGATAAGATGTCAATATTCATGTCACCAACTATTATATGAATATCATTGTGATCCACATTCCCCAAATAAGGATTTTCGTTGAAATCATTCGGGCAAGAACTAGAAGACCTATAGGTTGAAGTCAGAACAATTTTTTTGTTAGCTACTTTTTTTCTTATTTCGAGAATGTTCATAGAGCCAAAACTTACAACCGACTGTTCATAATCTAGATCAGCCTGCGACTACTCCATCATTCTTTTTAAATTTGGACTCATTATAAAGTGTGTTTGAATCCCCCCATTCCGAACATACTAACATCACTGACGTTGAAAGACTCGGTCAGAACAATAACATCGAAATCTTCATCTAGTTGGCTCAGATAAATTAGAAGTTCATCTTTATTATTTGAGATACTACGTATATTCGAATGGAAAATTTTCATACTATTAGGGTTTCCCCTGAGATAACCGTTGAAATTCTCTATTTTCTGTATATTTATTGCCCCGATAGGCTCGTTCTGATACTCTTGTATAAATGAATCCATGATCGTCCAAACAAACACACACACCTGACAATAACTGGAAATAATACGCTATGTGCTAACGATTCGATTTAATCAGATTCTTCCTTGTATTAGGTCTGTCCCGTCGCACGATCCTGGAAGTGTTTCCCAAAGGTCCCGATTTCGGAGTAGCGGTGGCACTTGGACCACTTTCGGTGCGAACACTTGTGGAGGCGGAAACAATGGACGGTGGTGGTGTGGACAATACTGGTGGAGCTACCTGGAGGTTTTCAGCTGGTTTAATTCCTATTTCAGTCTGATCCGGAATAGTGGGCGTGCCAGGATCACTCTTAGATCCTACTTGCAGAATGTCCACATTTTTTCTGACAGAGATTCAAGATCGGAAGCTGTATACACCTGATCGTTGATATGGAGTGTGTTCCCTTTTATATAACACACGTTCTCTTCATTACTCCTCGCAACGGCAAGATACTTACTCAAAATTTTTTTTTCCAGTAATTGTTGTTTTGTTAAGTCCTGAGAAATTCTTATGGATGTTCCTTTCAACTTCTTAGTGTTTTTCAGGATCTCAATTTTTGTTAAGTGAGAGGTTAACTCTACCTTTATTGGACTATTAAGGTCTTTTCCCAAAGTATATATATTGTTAAAATCACTCAGTTTCAGCTCAATCCCAAGACAATCCCCCATTAGATCAGCAACATCATCGGCTCTTATACAGGGTGTAAAAAGTTCGACGGCCTATTAGGCGTTTCTGGAGAACTAGACTTATTTGAAATCTGAAAATTGGTATTATGATATTGTTTGACATTATCTACCCAGCTAAATTATTCTTAGAGGCTGACCACTTTCAGTTATACACGGAGCGAAAAAAAAAATTTTCAAATTTTTTTTTTCTTTTTTTTTTGTTTTCGAATTTGACAGAGTATGCAATTCTGAATACATTCGTACTCAAGTCGTTGCATTCGCCGAAATACTTTCCAAAATATCGAGAAAAACCTGAAGAAAAAGAGAGAAAAGAGTATTCGGTATAATGTTTGTTATTCCTAATCTAGATACCTCAAGCACAAACCGTTTTCACATTTTTGAAGTCAAAGACTGTGGAAATATTGTACATTTTTAGAATTTTGAAAACTCATTACAGGGTGGCCCTTAACTTTCGTTTTTCAAATTAGAACTCTTTTTTTTATGATTGCGTTGGATTGTACGAAGAAAAATGATGATAATGTTTTAACATGTTAATGCTCCTAAAATTGATAATTCTTGAGTTATTTAGGATTTTCTGATTTTATGTCGTACGTAGCGTCAAATTCATTAAATCTGTTTCATATCAACTATGACCTTGGTCATAGAAGATAAATTATTCCAATAACTCACTAGTGACACACACTTGAATACATTTGTACTGAAATCGTTGCATTCGTCAAAATACTTTCCGAAATATCAAAAAAAACTAACCAAAAAAGGTAGATAAGAGTATTCGGTATAATGTTTGCCATTTCTAATCTAGATATCTTAAGCACAAACCGTTTTCACGTTTTTGTAGTCGAAAACAGTGGAAATATTTTACATATTTCGAATTTTGAAAAACTCGTCACAGGGTGTTCCAAATGTACGGTCAAAAATTGGGATCAAGATTGGCCTATAACTTTCGTTTTTCGAATTAGAACCCATTTTTTCATGATTGCGTTGGATTCTGCGAAGAAAACTGATGATAATGTTTTATTATATTCATACTCCTAAAATTAATAATTCTTGAGTTATTCAGTATTTTCTGATTTCATGTCGTACGTTGCGTCAAATTCATAAAATCTGTTTCATAACAACAATGATGAATGAATTTAAAAAAAAAGGTGTGTCACTAGTGAGTTATTGGAATAATCCATCTTCTATGACCAAGGTCATAGTTGATATGAAACAGATTTAATGAATTTTATTATTATTATTATTATAACAATGATGAGAGTTTAGGCAGTGCCTATAAACTCAATGAACAAAATATATATAAGCACAAAAAAAATCCAAAGGGTAATAAAGAAAAATAAAAGTAGTAGAAGTGCTTAAAACAAGTAAAAGATCCCCAAAAATCCACCAAGTGAAAAGTAACTCCACTCATCCACATAGTCGCCAACTGTCATAACTGTTTTTGAATGAGTTCACCGACACTGACTCAACCACAACAGAAGGCAAAGCATTCCACACCCCGAATACGCGGTTCGTCAAAAAGTGTTGTCTTTGCACTGTCTTGAAGTCCTCCTTGCGGAGCTTAAAAGCATGACCACGCAAACGGCTGTCGGTATTCAACGTGAACAAGTTGCGCAGACTAACACCAAACATATCCTTCAGAGCTCTAAAAGTTATTATAAGGTCGCCACGTGTCCTGCGGTCCACAAAAGAAGGTAGGTTCATTATGGAAAGTCTTTCACTATATGATGGGCGTGAGATGCCGTATGGTAAACGCGTTGCACGACGCTGAAGACCTTCCAGTAAAGATAAATCGCGGCACAACGTCGGATGCCAAACAGGGCCAGCGAACTCTATGATAGGCCGCACATAGTTTCGATATAGAGCCGCGCACGTTAGGGGGTCACACCTGCCAAATGCTTTCTGAATCAGAAATAAGGATCTCTTGGCCTTGCCTACCGCATGGAGAATATGATCGGACCAACTCAGATTATCCGTGATTATAACACCCAAGTCACAATGGCTGCTGGATACAGGGATGACACATCCATTGAGAAAATACCTCCGGCGCGGATTGCGGGCACCCATGTGAAGAACGACGCACTTCTCACCGTTGAGCGGCAGCTGCCAGTCCTTACACCACCGTGAAATGGAGTCGAGGTCATCTTGTAAACTAGAGGAGGCACCGACGGGGCTAAATATCTTGGTGTCATCAGCGAACTGCGAACAGTGGGATCTGACATGTCTTGGCAAGTCAGAAACGAAAAGAAGAAACAGAACCGGGCCTAATACCGAGCCCTGAGGTACTCCACTCAAAACGGCTCTCGGCGAAGAGAGAACATCTCCAACACGAACCTGGAAGGAGCGATTCGAAAGAAATGCCTCTATCCACGAGAGGAGGCGGCCACGAATCCCAACATGATCAAGCTTGAAGATAAGACGTCTATGAGGCACACGGTCAAAGGCTCGAGAGAAGTCAAGGTAGATGACATCAACCGGGTTACCTTTGTCAAGGGACGACGACCAGGAGTTGACGCATTCAAGGAGGTTTGTGATGACAGAGCGCCCCGGGAGAAAGCCATGTTGACAATCAGGAATTATGCCTTGAGCAAGCGAGAAGTGGATAACTTCATCCAGAATGATCCTTTCAAAGACCTTCGCAATGACCGGGACTAAGCTGATGGGGCGGTAGTTGTCGGCACAACGCTTATCTCCCTTTTTGAAAATAGGCGTAACACGGGCACTTCGCCAAGAAGAAGGGAGGAAAGAAGTCTCGAATGAGCGGTTAAAGATTAGTGAAAGGGGGAGCGCCAGTGAACGGGCACACCCCCTGAGCAGTTTTGCAGAAAATCCGTCAGTACCAGGAGCAGACTGTATATTCAAGGTAGAAAGCTTGGCCCTCACGATAGACGGAGAGAATGTTACGTCTCTGAGTTCGGCGGATATACGGGGCGAAATTATTGCGGGAGGCTGACCAGATTCTAGTGTGAATGATTCCGAAAAAGAATCGGCCAAAACGTTTGCAGACTCTTCTGGACCTGAGCATAGTCTATTGTTCCGACCACAGACCGATGGAGTATCAACCTTGGTGTTTAATGTAGACCTGATGTATTTGAAGAAACTTTTACGATCACTAGACCGTGTTAGCTTAAGTTCGTAGTCCTTTTTTGCTATAGTAATTATGGAGGAAAGGTAATTCGAGAAACTTCTATGGGCATCATAGTCTCTTTGATCTTTACGACGAATATAGCGCTGCCACAAGGATTTTTTATGACGAATTAGCCGGAGGATATTTGAGTTGATCCACGGTTTAGTCGGAATGAAGGTGATGTTTCTTCTCGATGTACAATTGTCGATAAGCTCATGCAATTTTCCAGAGAAAATGTTCCACATGCGTTCCACGTCAGCTTCCGGCTGCAGGAGGGATACCCAGTCAATTACTTCTACTAAATTATCAAGCTGACGGTAGTTAGTTGTTTTCATAGTTTTCAAGATTTTTTCATTAGTAGAAGGAAAAATGAGCTGCAACTTAGAAGAAAGGATAATATGGTCTGATTTACCCAGAGGTGGATGTTGATCAATGCTCGAAACAATGTCAGGATCGTTGACCAGTATCAAATCAAGAAGTGAAGGAGATTGTAGGTTGCGATAGCGGGTCGGAAACTCAACTAATTGAGTGAAATTGTTTTCGCGAATGGTGTCAACAAGAATAGCGGAGGCGGTGTTATAAACTTTTGACGATAAAGGCCAATCCACTTCGGGCATGTTGAAGTCACCTGCTATGTATAGACTTCGCTTGCTCACAGAAAGACTGCCAAGAAGACCAGCAAGTTGAGAATCGGATGGACAAGGGCGAGGTCGGTAGATGCAACCAATGGTGAAACAGCAGGATCCTCCATTGCAAAGATCAATGAACAAACAATCAATTCCTGGCAGATCGGGCTCCGAAGGCTGAAGAGTGAAAGATGCGCAAACGCTATCAGCTACATAAATGCATACTCCACCATGACCAATCGTAGTTGTGCTGTCATGTCTAAAGATGGAATAGCCTGGTAATACTACCAAGCAGTCCGGAATACCAGGATGGAGCCAGGATTCAGCTACTAGAATAAACGTCGGACGATAGGATCCAACGTAGGCTACCAGTTCATTATATTTGGAGGACAAAGACTGTGCATTCGTGTAGAAGATAGACCACTCACAAAGCGTATTTAGTTTTTTGGCTGTTTAGAAACTGATATTTTAGTGATGGTAGGAGTTCCGGAACGATATTTGATGTCAATATCAGTTTCTCCTGCGTTTATCCTGTGTTTGAGCTCCTCACGTAATGTGCTCAGCTCCCTGACTTGAGTAGGTGTCTTGTCATCCGAAATGCTGAAACTTCGCCATTCAGGTTTATTCCTCATCATTATCTTATTCCTGAGAACCCTAGTAACAATCACAGGGTTGGTAAATGAAATTTTTAAAATTCGAGGACGATTGTTAGATGGTTTGCCAATTCTCATAACCGAAACTCTTTGTGAATTTGCATCAGGAGCCACACAATCAAGTATCCTCGAGACAATTGTAGAATCCTCGCTGAGATCGGTCTCAGGTACACCACGAATCAAAATATTGTGGGACCTCCGAAGACGGTCAAGTAGTTCGGATGGTTGTAGGCCCGGACCAGAACTGACACCATCGGAGGCAGTCGATGTTTCGAATCTTGACAGCCTTTCATTAGTGGAGTCGACAACGTCCTTGAGAGACTTGTGGCTCTCAGTCAAGAAATCGATCTTGGAGGAGCAGGAGGCAATAGCTGTTTCATGCTGATCAATAGCTTCAGAATGGGTGGCCAAAGTGGAGTTGTGACGAAGTATATCAGATGTATGCATTTCTAGGATAGCTTTACACTCTGTAACATCGGTCTGGAGCGTTTGAAGGTTCGTTTTGATGGAAGATATATCGTTGCACATATCACCTAGTTTTGCCATGATCATATTGAACTGATCAGGACTCATAGGAGTCAACGCGAGCTGTTGGGAATCGACCTGCACCGACAAAGAGGAGGACTTACTGCGAAGAGATCGGCTCTCCATCTTACAGTAACCACACACCCAATTCGTATCAACCAAGTTCAGATCCTCAGGCGATAAGTTGAGACAGTCTAAGTGGAAAGAATTTTTACACCCAGAGCATCTCAAACAGCGAGTAGACGAAATTTGCTTCGCACAAACATGACACTTGGCCATTTTAGCTGTGTGAAGTGAAAACAGCAGATAATTATTTCAGGAAGGAATAGGAGGTTACAGAACTTCACTCTCTTGGGCCGATAAGAGAGGCTCATATACAGAAAGGGTGGGCCACGGAAGAGAAAAGGTAAGCAACAAAGGTAAGGAATGAGAAATTGAGGAAGGAGAGAATCTGTAGTACAGTGACTGAAAACCGTAAAATCTCGCAACAACGCGAATATCTCCTGTATTCATGCGCTAACCGTCCCACTCCGAGTTATTAGGAGTACTGAGATAAGTGAGAATGAAGTATCGGATTGATTGTCTCAGGTATCGATATTCGACATTCAACGCAGAGGTGGGAATGGTGGGGTGATCGACGAAATCGAGGTGCGTATTAAATATAAACAAAGGTGAAATGAATTCCCAGGAAAAAACCAATTAAAAAATAAGCCGGAAAATAATTCAAATGGAGGTTTTCACATGAAAATTTCCTACCTTGGATGCACAATATTAGCACTTAAGAAAATTGATAGCGTAAATATAAGTATTCGCACTGAAAAATCTAGTTTTCTGAGGAGCTACGTACGACATAAAATCAGAGAATCCTAAATAACTCAAGAATTATCAATTTTAGGAGCATTAACATGTTAGAACATTATCATCATTTTTCTTCGTACAATCCAACGCAATCATAAAAAAATAGGGTTCTCATTTGAAAAACGAAAGTTATGGTCAGATCTTGATCCCAATTTTTGACCCAACATTTGGAACACCCTGTGATGAGGTTTTCAAAATTCTAAAAATATACAATATTTCCACAGTCTTCGACTTCAAAAATGTGAAAACGGTTTGTGCTTAAGGTATCTAGATTAGGAATAACAAACATAATACCGAATACTCTTTTCTTTCTTTTTCTTTAGGTTTTTCTCGATATTTTGGAAAGTATTTCGACGAATGCAACGTTTGAGTACGAATGTATTCAGAATTGCATACTCTATCAAATTCAAAAACAAAAAAACAGAAAAAAAATTTTGAAAATTATTTTTTCGCTCCCTGTATAATTGAAAGTGGTCAGGTTCCAAGAATATTTTAGCTCGGTAGATAATGTCAAACAATATCATAATCCCAATTTTCAGATTTCAAATAAGTCTAGTTCTCCAGAAACGCTTAATGGGCCGTCAAACTTGGTACACCCTGTATAATTATTCTTCCTCTCCAATCCAAAAATAGCTATTCCATTTTTCTTCTGAATTCTCAACTCTCCTCCTCAAGCTTTCGTTTTCCTGTTCTCTCTACTTTCAAGGAGAGACTTCCAACGCTAACAACAAAGTCTTCAGCTCTTCATTACCTTTCTGTATTTCATCTCGAAGTTCCTTATTCGTAATCTCTGCATCAGGCATAGTTCGACGTATAATATAGTACCAATTCTTTCTGAGTGCGGTCCTGCCTCTACTCTGGCTGTTATCTACGTTTGCTTGTGTCGCAGATGTATCGATACCGAGATAAGATGGAATCTCAACGAATTTCAGAAAATCAGCACTGAATTATTATACTTATTTGTTTTAATTATTCCTCAAAGAAACAAGTGCCTCGACAAGTACAAAACTCAAACGAATCGCACCCGCAATCCCACAAAAGAACGGTAATATAATCTTGAAAAATCAACTCTCAATTCTGGAGCACTTCAAACCAACCAACGTTTTAACGGATTGAAGGCAATATTGTGACGAAACGATTTGTTATATCAAAAGATGACCGAAGACGTTTTTTCTAGGAAATTTCATCAACTTTCTTTTTGCTCTGATGTATTTTTGTCATAAGTTCGATAGGGACCGAGATATTTACGAAAATTCACATTGAGACAAGATTTCAGCCCTTTACAGCGTTGCCAAATGTTATGCGGTCATTCCCACCGAGGGGACTTTTGGGACATCATTTGGGACACTGAGACCTACCCGAAAAACCTTCATTTGCTTTTGTATGAATTGGTCCGAAGTTTGGTCCTATTTCGACCTAAATGCAGTGGACTACTAGTGTTATTTTGTGTTCAAGACAACATGTACAGTCTACTTGCCTAGTTCTCACACTTTTATTTGTATATGGCTCAAATATTTGTTCAAGCTGGATCACAAACTTAAGACAACTAAAAATATAGTCATGTTAAAGTATGTATATTGTTAGTACGAAAATCCCCCCACACGACTGCCTCTTTTTATATTCACAATAGATCTCAGAGCCAATTTTTGTCTTACTTTCAAAAAGGTTATCAGTGAGTGAGCTGTTCACCTAGAAAAAAATACCATATGACTTTTCGATTGAAAAATATTATGATCATCTAACATAAACTCCAACGATTAGTTTCCTAAAATAACCAACCGAGAAATCTTTCTACTTACATAATGAATGAATAGGTATATACAAGCAATGGATCACACCATGGTTTTTATTCAAATAATTACATACCTTTATTGTTTGTAATATAGTATATCTAATCTAGAGTTCTCACTTCCTCATGCCTTAATGATTCAACTTCGATGAACACCTATCATAAGATATTAACGATGTCTTCAAAACCTCCAAAGATTTCCAAAATAAAATTCAGATTCAATCTATTTTATATTATATTACATCATATTGGGGTCACTTGACTTGATTCGTCAACATCGTTATGAAAATTGGGTAAATCTTAAAGGTTATGTTTACGACAAACCGCGCTGGCTTTGGAAGTTGAAATGAATTAAAATGTCATATTTTCCATGGTTTATGCAATTATATCAACACGTTTGGTAAAGTTAGTTGCCTAACATCCCGCAACGTCAATGAAAGGGAAGATAGAGATAAGAGATCATTGGACTCCGGCCAGATGGCCAATAAGGAGAAATTGGGAATTTCGGTCCACTGACTCTTCTGTTCATTCAATTTTCGGAGGAATGAACCTTCCGTGCACTGACTTTTCGGTCGAGTGAACTGCACCGGTACTGTCAACGTTTTCCGATCATGATGCCCAAATATTGAATATAGCCCTGGCAAGTAAATCAAAATCGCATGAATACACAAAAATTACACCGTTGGCTTCCAGCGGATATTTCAAGATGCACAAAACCCTCGAAGAATTTGAATGGAATTTTATTGATGATGATGCATCGGATGTCGAAACACGTTTCGACTTGTTTCATCAGACCATTGTTGACACCTTTCTTGGGTCTTTTCCTATGAAAAACGTTAGAGTTCAGGGTCAGCATTGTGATATGGCGGTTGGTTCACTGACGAACTCAGATACATCAGGGAGAATCTAGTCATGTTGAATTCTATGTACCGGTGTTATGCAACGTCCAACTTACTCGGGCTCAGAAATCAAATACATACGTAAAAAAATATAGAAAAGCGATAAAGTCCGCGAATTAAGTTCATTTCAACAAAAAAAAATTAACTTCCACAAATTAATCTAGGACAGTTTGGCACATTATCAATATTAACATCAGTTACAGTCAATGTCAGTGTTGATTGCTTGAATATGCACTTTTCGAGTATTGCGCAAAAAGCTTTGGAAAATCTACCTCAGCCGGGGGTTTCTTTCAATGAAACCTATTCAAGGAAGCTCCAGGCGGAGAAAATATTCGGTTTTCATGAAGTTTTTTTTATTGCGAGTTTATGGCGGCATCAACTGCTAAGGTTATTAGCCGCTTATGTAATAATAACTATGACACGAAAGACCAATAAATAAGTTAAATATAAATATATGGGTGACAATGTACACATGAACAATATATAAGAAAATGTATAGATAGCTAGGTAAAAATATTTAAACATAAATAGGTGAGAATAGAGATATTCAAATTAATAAATAAAATCAATAGATGTAAATAAATGGATATATACACATAGTTATGTGAGGTTAATCAAGCTAACAAATATGATATCAACCAATGTGAAATAATTTATCCCATTAAGGGAGATGAAATTAATTATATTTTCTTGTAGATTCCAATGTCCTTCAGAAATTAGATCATATTTTCAATTTCGGTTCTTTGACATAGAGCTCGTTCTCTGCTTACTATATTATATTTGACTCTGCTAGTTTGGTAGATCGGACATTCGTATAAAATGTGCGCTATAGTTAGATCTGAGTGACATTGCTGACATTCAGGTTTTTCTTCACCTTTCAATAAATATAAATGTGTATGAGCCGTATGGCTGATGCGAACTCGATGTATATTTATGATGTCCATCCTTGGTAGTCCCATGGATATGCACGGGGTTCTCACTTCAGGCTTGTACTATTTCAATTTATTGTTTGTCCGTTGCCATATATGTTGCCACATAATCTCATTTCTGAAAACCTTTTGTAGATCGGTAACTTTCATTGAATCAACATCAATGTCTACTTTATTCGCAGCTTCACGAGCTGTCAAGTCAGCCATTTCATTTCCTGAAATACCTACATGACTTGGTATCCAAACAAACACCGGTCTACAACTCTTGCCATCCAAATCGAAGAGGAACGAATGTATATTCTGAGTTACTGGGTCATCGGTATATATATCTGATAGTGCCTTCAAGACGCTCAGAGAATCCGTCGCAATGAGGAATTCTCGTTCGGAACACCAGGAGCCCCATAAAAGTGATTGCCAGATGGCATATTGTTCAGCATAGTATACTGATGTTCTGCTGTTCAGGGACCAAGAATGCGCCTGTTCATCTACGATGACAGCAGAGCCCACACCAGCCTCTGTCTTGGATCTGTCCGTGTATATTATACAATCATGGGGAATATCGATCGATCGATAATATTGAGGAATTCGTTTTGTAGAGCCTCGTGTGGTGCGTCGTCCTTGTCTAGTTTCCTCATATCTAGGTTTATTTTGATAGTGGGTATCTTCCATGGGGGAATTTCTTGGGGTTTCTGTGATATGATCTCCGGCAACATCTGGTTTTTTGCAACAAATTCAGCGTATCTAATGCTAGCTGTTCGTGTTATTGTTGGGCGTGATCTATAATCATCCTCGTTTTCGAAAATATGTTTGATTATTATAATAATAACCTGCATTATAATGCAGGCATTCGGTTTCTGAATGCAACGTGGTCTGCTCTCACTGCGCCTTCCTGAAATGAACTTGAGCTGCGGACTTTATAGCATCTGTAATTGATATAACCGTGGAGTTTTCTAGTACATTATGACTTTGCATGTAAGTAATCCAATCTGCTCTTGAAGTGACCCATTTTTCTCCAATATGATCAACTGGTCTGGCCACATCTGTTTCGACTACAATAGGAAAATGGTCACTGTTGTGGAGGTCATCTTCGAATTTCCAATTGAGTCTATCAGCTATTCCACTGCTGGCGAATGTAAGGTCAATAGCTATAAAATTATTGCTCTTTTCGTTGAAATGTGTGCTAGAGCCATCATTGAGAAGTATTATATTTTCGCTTTCAAGCCACCTTTCAAGATCACGTCCTCTAGTACTATCTGTCAGAGAACCCCATAGTGTTGTGTTGTGGGCGTTGAAATCACCCAAAAGAATAAAAGGTGTGGGCAATTGATTCACCAAGTTCTTTTTCTCATGTATCTCCCAGTTAGAGTTAGGTAGGTAAATGGAGCAGATAGATATTTTCATTGGAATGAATATCTCCACTGCAACAGCCTGAAGGGAGATACTGTTATATCGTGAGTCATTTTTCACCAGAATCCCAACACCGCCACATCTTCGTTCACCGATTTCAAAATCTTTTCGCACTTTTTGATACCCTTTGAGAGAATATGGTTGTTCAGTTCCAAAGTGTATTTCTTGTAAGCATATACACGCAGGGTCATATTTGCGAAGGAGTAGTTTCATATCACAATAACTTCTAATGCAGCCTCTACAATTCCACTGCAATATGATATTCTTCGCTATATCGTTGTTATTGGTTTGGTTCATGGTGATAAACTAAAAGTATGTATTATAAAATATAAATAAAAAATTAAAATATGGCCAAATAAATAAGGGTATATTAAATTCGAGTAAGAATTGATAAAGAGGGATAAATTAATGAATACCGATAAATATCTTATATTATGAATAATATATTAGTGGTTGTAAAATAATAGTAAAAAAGATCTTTCCATTTTCAGGAATATGTATATCAATACAGATATTAGGTGTTTGTCGACGGTCCTGCGATGTTTGTCATGAATATTTGTGGGTCAGGTACGTTGTCATCGATTTCTTTTCCTTTCTGCTGCCCGGGATTTTTTGCAGATTTGCTAGGATTCTTGAAATATTTTTTTGGCCTTTGTCTTCTTCCACCTCTTCTTCTCATGTTCTGGTGTGATTCAGTGGATACCTTACTTCCATCAGAAATATCCGTTTCTTCTACTGGAGAATTAGCTTTTCTTTTAGGAATGGTTGATGCTTCAGAACCGGTTCTCGATCTAGGAGTCAGATTGTCTTGTAATGGAGATAGTTGGTATGATATTGGGGTAGAAGCTTGAAGTGGTTTTAACCCTAAGAATTCTGATATGCATTTTTTCATGACGTTTTCGAGACATGGTATTATTTTCTGAATTACAACCTCTTTATTTTTAGTGTGACTTGTAGTAGCTTGGGCACATGAGATATTTGGTTTTGGGGTATTGATGATAACTCTCTTCTTAGCTTCAAAGTATGTCAATTTTTCTGTAACTCTCAGTCTCTGTATTACTTGTTCAGTTTTATATTTAAGACATCCTTTATATCTTGCGGAGTGATTACTATTACAGTTGACGCATGTTAGATCATTCTCACAGGGTTGACCTTCATGTAATGGTTTTCCACATGGACATATGTAATGGTTCATTTGTACAATTTAATGTATTTTCGAAAATACTGCAAAAAGTGAACGAGATATTCTTGATAATGGAATATTTTTTGGGACATTATTTGGGCTTTTGTCCATTTTCTATGTTATTGGTGTTTACCGACGTTTCGACAAGCATTCGCCTACCGTCATCAGGGTGTTGTTGGTCCTGAGAAGGACTGGTCTTTGCCAATCTTGTTCCGTCTGGAGTTGTGCGCTCCATACTATCTAATTGTGTTGTGGGAATTCAAACGCGACCTGTCAGAGGTGTAAACTCCGAAACTCAACCCACTCTGACTACCAGTCTTCTGAAGTAGTGTAGCGTCACTCAGGTTCAACAAAAATCAAATAAAGAAAGGAAAAAAAAAATATTCACTCTTTTCTTTTATACAGAAGAGTTTCACTAGAATGTCCACGGTTAGCTGTCAGTGAAGACGGCGTGGGATCACGATGGTTTTTTTTGGGCGCCAACGTATTTATTAAGTGACTCTTCAAAAAAAAAAATAAAATTTGTATTGGATAGGCTAAATACGTAAACACCTGTTGAAATGTTCAAAAAAAAAAAGAGAAAATATATATATATATATATATATATATATTTCGACGAGAGGAAAAAGAAACTATCGAAAAGAATTAAAAAAAAATTATTTAATAAGAACCTCCGAGTTTGTTTAAATTCCCAGTGAAATGTCTATCACAATTTCGCATTCAACGTTAAGAAATATCTGTTTATCAAAATTTTGAGTTAAAAAAAATATATATAAATGAATAAGTGGGTACCTCACTTGATCAAGATCAGCTCACAAACCTTCATGTACAAAAAAAATTATATTCAGCCAAATTAATATAAACTTATTATGAACCGTGTAGGTTCACTATACGGTATTTGCTTATTTATGACGAGTTCCGAAGCAAAATAAGAAAATATGACACCTGATATCAAACTTGAAAAAGTTAATCTCACAAAAAGCTATTCTTGACAATTTTGATATTATAACCGAAGTGCATTAACGAATCAATTGAAAAGGATCCAAACTTCCAAATCAAATTCACTGAAAAGTTCACTTCGTTCCGAAATAATTCTTGATTGGCAGCAGCAACTTTAACTTGAAATGATGCTCTACATACCAATAATCGATGGCCAGTAGGGTTGAAATTATTATCAAAAATGAGATGGTCCAAATATAATCAGGTTGGTTTTACCTATATTCAGCTTCAGTCCATGATTCGATGCATATTCAAACAAACTGTCGATAGACCCCTGAAGTGTAGACTGCGCATCCTGTATTTCGTTTTTTTTTAACTTTTTGTATACCTGTGTATCATCCGTGTACTGATGTAAATTGCAGTCGGTAACCGTGTTACACATATCAAAAGTATATAGGACAAACAACAGGGGACCAAGTATCGAACCTTGAGGTACACCCCGTGATACGTTAAGTGAGCCTGATTTCATACCATCTATGATCACATACTGCTTACGTCCTTCCAAATAGCTGGCCAACAACATCCTTGATTTCGGTGAAAAATTTAGATATTTAAGTTTGGCAATCATCAGTTTATGCACAACCAGGTCGAAAGCTTTGCTGAAATCAAGCAGCAACAATGCCGTATTCTCACCCTTATCACAAGCATCTATGATGTCATCGACAATTTTCAGCATGGCTGTAGTGGTACTATGATCTTTTCTGAAGCCAGACTGAGTATTTGGGAAAATATTTCTTTCTTTTATGTAATTTTTCATTTGACCAGCCAGTAGTCTCTCAAACACTTTTGAAACAACAGGTAACAAACTAATTGGTCGAAGGTCAGTCATAGAAACAGGTTCTTTTATTTTTGGCAACGGCACCACAACAGCTGTTTTCCAGTGTCTAGGAAAATACGCATTATCTATGCATAAGTTATATATATATATGCATCAAATGGCGATTGATCTGTGGACAACACAACTTCAGCATTTCCAAACTTATTCCATCCGATCCCACAGCGTTGGACTTAATCAAATTAATGCTCTCATATATCATTGTTTCTATTATTCCGGAGAAGTGAAAACTATCGGGATTACCACAAATTTTGTTTGTTAAATAAAAGTTCATCAAGTCATCATTAGCAATGGTGTTAATTTTTTTAATAGCATCAATGAAGTGTAAATTGACGAGATCTGGATCGTTAAAGCTAGCTGGAAGTATATTATTGGACCTATTATATACATTCATCCCTCTCAAGCTGTTTCACAATTTTTTACTATCACCAGTCCGCCTAACATGATTTAAATATCCCCTTTTCTCCTGCCTTATTGCGTTTGTGACAAAGTTACGCATCACTCTATACTCCTCCCAGTCATTATTTCCTCTACTACGTTTATAATTTGTTAGCAGTCTATCTCTTTCCTCAATCATGGCCCTTATAGTGTTAGTATACCATTCTGCTTTCGGTTTGGTTATTTTACGTGTAACAAACGGAGCGTGAAGATCAAAAAGACTGAGTAGTTCATCGTTCAGTATTTTAACTTTTTCATCAATGTAGCATACAGGTCATGCCACTCCAGTTTGTCTAGGTCATTCCGAAAACTTTGAACATTGAAATCTCTGTAAGTTCTGAAAGTTTTGAATTTGGTTTGAGTTTTCTCGCACACAAAGGTCAGCTCACAATATATCAGCTGGTGGTCACTCATATCTTGCAAATCAATATGATCAACATTAGACCTTACTATATCAGAATTACTAACCACAAAAACATCAAGGAGACTTTTTTTTCTAGTAGGTTTTGTCACCAACTGTTTCATATTATAGGTGTCGAATGTGTCAACAAGTAGTTCAGTAGCATTATTGTGATGTAACAAATTCACGTTAAGATCACCCAAGAGCACAAGTTCGTCACAAGATGGCATGACCCCCGCTATAAGTGAGTCAACAGCATCAATACAATACGAAGATTTTTGTATTTTGGAGGTCTGTACAAGCACAGAACTTTGATATTTACACCACTTATATTCATTGATATGCAAATACTTTCAAGCCGTCCCACCTGCGTAGTAAGAGGAGCAACGACAGCTTTGAGGTTTTTGTGGATGTAAATACCCACACCACCACCCCTACTGCCCTGTCGACTCTGAAGAAATCATACACATCTACCTGTACCAACTCGCTCGTTATCCTGCCTGTCAACCATGTTTCAGTTATGCCCAAAATTTCAAAATGCTCATTTTCCAAAAAAGACTTAATCTCATTTACTTTAGGAGCAAGAGATAATACATTAACATGGCCTATTTTAATATTTTTAGATGACATCTCGACTCACAACAACAATACCCAACACACAACAAAAAAACAGGAACGAAAACAGACAAATGTAACCTGTTATGTCGATTTCAAAGCATCAACCTCAGACACTGTATTGATCCTCACTGCAGCTTCTCCATCCCTCATACGTGCATAGACCTGGCCGTTTTTACACCATATATATTTATATCAACTGGTTCTAAGTTCTCTGGCCCTCTTGAACACTTCTCTAGTTGGTCTGGGTAAATCCTCATTTATATATATTCTATCCACCGATTCATCAATATCGCAATTCTGTCTGTTCAATTCTTTTCTCTTCTGTTTTTCCAGTACCCTATTTCTCTTATCTTCAGTTGCGAATTGTACAACAACAACACTTTTATTAACATTAGCAGTTGGTATAACAGTTATTTTATAATCTTCACTATCCTCACTTAACTTCTTCAGGACTTTCTTAACGCTAGGCTCAATATCCTTATCACCCTTTACACCAGTGATAACAACATTCCTCTTGCGTTCTTCGTGTTCTTCCTTCAATAGTTTCCTCTTCATCATGACAACTTCCCCTTCCAATTCCTTCACACGATTCTTCAACAATTCCTGTTCCTTTTTCAGTCTTTTATTATCATCGACAATCGATTTAATAGACGTCTTCAGCTGCTCCATCATATCCCCGTTAAACGCTATCGCTGTCTCCATCTCAGTGAATCTACGGTTAATCCCCTTCATTAGGTCCAGGTTGCTAGGATTTCTCTCAGCTTCCTCATCCTGTTCCTCATCATTCCCAGTATCTAATTCCGCCTGGTTATCACTGCTACAAATCCATTTTTCATCCTTTCTTCCTTTTTCATATTCCAAGAATTCTTCATTAGTCAGACCAGTACACTTTTTATGATACCAATCTGCACAATCTCCAGCACACTTGAGACTTTACTGTGTCTTTGTAATATTCGACTTGCACTTGCCGCAAACAACTACTTTAGGCCTCCTTTTGGCCATGTTTACTAAAGCTGGTGTTCAAAACACCGCAGTTCTTCGATTCTCAGATTCAACAGGCAACAACAAAAACGCCGCAGTACTTCGCCTTCGCGAACACCGGTACTACAGGATGTGTGTTATCTACGTTTTTTGAATCTTTGATATCACCAATATCCGCAATTCCTCAATTATTCACAGGAAATTACCAGTATAAACTGCACATCCAGGAAAAACAACAACCGACGGAATCAGCGAGTAAGTTGATCTTCTTATTGATATAATTTTCGAATTAAATTTAGTCCGATTTCTGACAAAAAATAAGCGAATTTTACGGAGCACCCGAAAGACGTGATTATCGTTCGTTATCATATCATTCTAATTTGAAATGGGGTGCGGACACAAACCTGTTCAAGTTTTTCAAGATAAAAATGAATCGATAGTCGTTATTTGACTTTTTCCTAAGAAAATAGGGTGACAAAAATTTCCCCTTAGTGTTTTTGCATTTTACCACTGCCCCAATATTTGTCAAATGTTTGATGCTTGCATACATATTGTTGTTACATACATTTTTGACACAATGTTGTATGTGTTTTTATTGACGAGGTTTTTTCAAAAAGGGAATTTTATAACCTTGGATCCAATCTAAAACTACTCTATCGTTCGTGATTTTTCGCCAGTTGTGATAAAAGAATTTTAATCTACCGGCAAAATTTTTTGTACCTTTACTGACGCCTTTTCTGATTGTCCCATTTCCTGTCCTTCTGGTCGTACTTCCTCCTCTTCGTGTACTGCCTCCCTCTCTCTTTCTTTTTCTGTAATGACATTTTCAGCCGAACTTTGTTCGATGGAGTTTAAAGACGTCTGCAACGGCGCTCGTAATTCTTTTCCTATTGACTCGGCTGCTTTGAGGGCTTTCCATTTCTCCCCGAAATCTGCACTGTATAGGTATTCCTCTGCCTTGGTCTTTTGCGCCATTTGTTGGATTTGGCTGCTCAACAGATAGTTCAATCAAAATCGTCAGTGTGATGTCAATGTTCGCTGTACTTTGCATAATATTTAGCCTGAATTCACCAGCATTTTAAGGTCAGTATTGTTGGAGTCTTCTTTTACTGTCTTTGAGAGGTAACCTCCTAGTGCTGATATGCCCTTCGATAACAGTTCTTGTATTGCTACCAAAAAGTTGTCCTTTCGCAACTCCGATGTGTTCATGAGTGCTAATATTTCGGGGTTGGCCTTAGGGGCGGTTAGGAACAAACAGTTTTCTGGAATTTCCCACTTTTCCATCAGGGATGTCTTCAGTTCTTTCTTGAGACCATCTGATATATAATTTGCATACCTCAGAGCTATATCGTCAAGTAGAGGAGGCCCTTGACTTTTGACAGCATTTGGACTTATTCCAAGTATATTTTTATAGATGTCAACTGGGGTTATCCAAGTTGTAGTTTTTTGGTGTACTGTGTATCACGGCCTGTGTGACCACTGGATTCTTGCTGTTCATTGAGGAATCCAAGTTGCTGCCGTCTGACTCAGTATCGCTGGATTCTGAACCTGAAGATGTGCATGAATTAACACTATTGTGAAACATTAATATCGCCTTGTATTATTTCGAAATGACCAAAATCTGGTTATCATTATCTCATTCATGGACTCACACTAAAATTAGGTTACCCCAATAATGCATAACTAAATGCAGAAAGATATGAAACGGAGATACCAGATGGTATTTCTGTTTATAAAAACTCGTATGTTGTTATTCGAGCGGTCGTGAGTCATTCACGTACACTAGGAGCTAGCCTTACACAAGTAAGAAGCTGTGCCGGGTTCAAACGTTTTTCATGAAAACGATTTTTCGACCTACAAAAGTAAATCGAACCCTCACAGAGTTTGAATACTCTGGGACCAAACAATCTCAGAAAAGTCCGAGATTGATTTCCTATTCATGCTGCCCACTTGTCCAACCTAAAACATATTCTGTTTTAGATTTCTTTACATACTGGTGTTATAAATCGCCTTTTCCAGTTTCCTAATTTTTGCCCTGAGTTTTTCGGCTTCTTCCCTTGACAATTTTCTTTTGTGATTTCCCATTCCGACGATAATTTCCTGAAATGTGCTCGGCAAAGAAAACGCACGTAAATATTATAAACACACGCACCTCTGCAGCGCTAGAAACACAATGAGGTATCACAGGCGAAAGGCTAGAGTGGGAGTCTTATCGGGCGATTTGCTTTAATTATAGCGTATCTTTAGGTACGTAGAAACACTACTACTACATGGTGATCTAATTAGGACGCTGCTACGTGGTATAATCACTGATTCATTGACTAATATGTCAACATTGTTATGCAACACATCGAAAATAAATGAGAAATATAATGAAATTCCTATAGAAAAGAGAATTATTTGGATTCAAAACTCAAATATTTTGCTGTTATCTCATCCAATACAAGAAATCATAAAAAATCCTTAGTGCGTCTAAATAAATTGGCCAGGTATTGTAAAACCAAACCAGCATGATTTTATAAGATAGGTGTTCAACCCCCACCAGTTTTATCTTTTCTTCATTTTCTAAGATTTCGAGAGTTTAATAATCTCAAATAATCTCTATATTCAACACCCTCAAACCGAATTCTGTTTCTGAACAAAATTTGCCTAATTGATGTGATACTACCAATGAAAAAAAAATTATCATTCAATATTGTTAGTAGTTCTTACTCACTCAGAGCTATATTCAAGAACATTGTCTATGAAAATCAAACAAGAAAGGGGTTTGCTTTCATGTGGAATCCATTCGTGCAACAATTTCTGTTTCTCATTATCTCCCATATAAACCTGAAAATAGTGATATTTCATTTAATCAAAATAACTAAAGCTAGTGTGATAATATTACCTGATAAAACTTAACATATCCATCCAGACAGGCTGTTGCTATAGCTGTTCCATCAGATGAAAAGGAAACATCCACAACATGCATCGAATGCACAATTTCAACATATCCTTCGTAGTTCTCATCGGGTTTAATAGGTCCATCTGGATTTTTTGATAAGATAGAGCATACATCCCATACTTCGGCTGCAGAATAAGATTAAATAAAAATGTTTTTGAATAACTTATAGAAATTAATTCTCACCTTTAGATCCATTTAAAAACACAAACATTTTAGCTGTTTCGTCTCCAGCTTCTGGATCATCTTCAGCACTCGGTAAGTAGGGGCACCATACCATTCTATAGTTAGAAGGTGTGTTATTTAAAGCATCTGGATGATAAATGTGGAGTACTAATTTATATCTGTTTACATATAAGGAAAGCAGGACCTCCGTATATCTAATGATAAAATGTGAGTACTAAGAAAAAGGATACTTGATATAACTTGGATTATCTTCTATTTTATAAATAAATATATTCGCTACATCGTCAACACATCCCAATATAATTTCTTCCTTCAAAAACGCGAAAGAAACGTCTCTTACATCCGTCTTCAGGTTTTTTATCAAAGTCCTTTGATTTGTCTCTTGATTAACTACTCTGACCATGCCTCCATCTTTACCTAAAAATGTAATTAAGGAGAGCACTTTTTAAAAGTTTCATAGAATGTTGATTCACACATAATAATCAATATATTCAATCAACAGAATGAGTGTATGGAAATTCAATTGATGTTATACAACCATACAAAGTCAGGGAATGCACCTGTCTATAGGGAGTCAAAGTAACTTGTGTGGAAAACAAGGACCGACAAATGTTAATATCCCAACGGTAGGATTGGATATGCCTTTTTTAAATTTAGACATGCCTTTTATGATTTGAATTTCAGAAAATAGGGTCGTTTGACAAGAGGCTGAAGTAACTGATTGCAATTTTGTCTCTATTTGTGGAAGAGTTTTGCAGGAATCATCAAGAGCTCATCGTTGGAGAATCAATACTTATTAGTAGGTCTCCTAAGTAGGCATATGTTAATTCTCTCAAAGAATCTCAAAATGCTGACCAAGCAGAGCAAAGCTAACGGATTGGGAGACAGAAGACAGTTCTCTCTTTCTATATTCTGTCAAAATATCTTTGCCTGCTTTCTTGTGCTAAACTTAGCGAAAGTTATACAATATGTATGATAATAATAACAATAATTCCAGTATACTGGAATTATTGTTATTATTATTATACAGAGTTATAACTTTTGCTAAGTTTAGTTATATACCGGAAGTATAACTATACTCAGTATGCGAAGTGTAATTATACTGGAATTATAAGGTTATTATTATTATATAGTTATGAATTTTGAGCCAATTATTATTATTCGCAGGAAAACAGAAAAGCAATTATACAATCCCTTAACAAAAAGTATAATATTATGAAAGTCGGTGATGGAATAATATTCACATTTATAATATGCTCTTCATTTGGGGGGGGGGATGATCCCCCCCAATGTTGAACGAAGTTGGCAAATTTTCAAAGCAGTTGGAAAAATTTCAAAGCGGTTGGAAAAATTTCAGAGCGGTTGGAAAAATTTCGAAGCAGTTGAAAAAAATTTCAAAGCAGTTGGCAAAATTTCAAACCAGTTGGAAAAAATTCCAGAGCAGTTGAAAAAAGTTCAAAGCGGTTGGTAAAATAATTCCGAGGAGTTATGGAATACGAAGGAATCTGAATTAGAAAAAACAAGTTTGCAATCAGCACTTGACAATATATTTATAGCCGGCAATAAATGGTATTTAACCCACTATTTTTATCATCAAGTGTTGGGAGAGACGCGGCCTCAAGAAGTAGGTACCTAGTTGTAAATTTTTCAGTTACGTCGCATAGACTGTGTCATAAAAAAACCATCTGGTATCATGAATAGAATCATCTTTATGTACGCTCTTCGTACATTGTGTTATAGTTTTGCTAATAATCAATATGTGTAAATAAATTTGAATAATGAACCAAAAACGATTCAGAGTGAAGTTTGAGTTATGTGGTGCCTTATAAAAAATTTAAAAAAAAATTTATGAATAGAAAATGCCTGAAGGACAACAAGTGTGAAAGAAAATTATGGGTAGTGGCCACAGAATACCTTAAGTAATTTTGTTCGAAATTGTTTCTTCAATATAACTGATTTAGGTCAAAATCGTTTCCCTACTAAATTGGGAATCTGTCTTTGTTTAGGAATTTTCTTGATTTATGACATACTTCTTATGTTTTATTCCCTAGTTATGTTGCTTTTGTTTATTTCATGAAATCTGTAAGCTCAAGTAAGGCTCATTTTTTATCAAACGAATTATATTTTCTGGAAATTACGGATGAGCAGTTTCAATATTATGAATCTCATCAAAGTAATCAGTAATTATCTTTGATTTTTCATCTACTCAACATTCAATCATGTATATTTCTTTATTTTATGGAATATGCTTTTTTCGTGAAATATCTCTCGTTTGATTATGATACTTGAAATTTTGGGATACACCCACCAAAGAATGAAACTGAACTAAATCAGAGAATGAAACAAAAAGTGTGTCTCAAAGTTTCAAACATACTTCAAGGTATTCCTCATAAAAAAAAACGATTCCATAAAATGAAGAAACTCGCATTATTGAATATTGGGTTATTGGAAAATTAAGGTTAATTTCTCATAACTTTAATTCCCAATATTTACTCCTTTCTCGTAATCAAAAGAATAGATTTTTCAGAAAAAATATTTTCTCTGATGAAAATGATTCATGCCCTCACTTTCAGATTCCATGAAATAAATAATTAAAGAAGAACTACAAAACTCAAGAAACAAACAAGTAGTGTTTCCCAAAGTTTCAAGCAACATCAAGATACTCTTCATGAAAGAAACAAACTTCATAAAATCTACTCAATTGAATTTTCGGTAGATGGAAAAAAATTTAATTACTCCCCACTCTGTTGAAATTCATCATTTTGAATTTTTTTTATCGAAACAAATATTATACCATAATATGTATAACGGTTTCTTGTTAATTCAATGTCCATCAGTTGGAAAATTTTCGATGGATTTCCCCCCCCAAAAATTTGGCTTCGGCCCGTCCCTGAACACTATTCAATCCACATAGAACCAACCACCCAGAAAGATGAAAGGAATCACACAATGTTTGAGATTTCAACAATATGGGCATTCCAAAAGTTATTGCAACAGGCCGTATGTGTGTGTCAAATGTGGAAGTGCGCATAGCACGACTAGTTGCGCGAAAAAAAAGATACACCTGCTAAGTGTGCCCTATGTGAGGGTGCTCACCCAGCCAACTACAGAGGATGCGAATTTTATCACAAGCTCTTAAAAACCAATAATGCAAATAACCGATTGAATATCCAGAATAATAATCCAAGAAACAATCTCACTATAAGTCCTTCAAACACAACACAAAATAAACAACATCAAAAAAATAATGATTTCAACATCTCAGACAACCAAAATCAGCCAAATCTACACCAACACTACAGAAGCTTTGCTAATGCAGTGAAGAACACACCCATGGAGCAGTCGAATGACATCAATAATGTACTGACCACATTCCTGAAAGAATTCAAGACAATGTTTCAGCAGCTGATGCATCAAAACACCCTCGTACTAAACATGCTAACG
Organism: Hippodamia convergens; assembly: GCA_038502775.1. Taxonomy (NCBI): domain Eukaryota; kingdom Metazoa; phylum Arthropoda; class Insecta; order Coleoptera; family Coccinellidae; genus Hippodamia; species Hippodamia convergens. Next base: position 93,506,336 of record CM076607.1, read on the forward strand.
ACACTTATCACTAAAATTCAATAAATTTTTAAAAATAGCAGAATGGAATTTCACAGAGAGATCACACCTTAAAATACCTAATTATATAGTCTACTCCACAAACCATCCAGACAAAACCGCTCACGCTGGCACAGCCATAATAATCAAGAACACTATTGATCATGTAGAAATGCCAACATATATTATGAAAAAGATTATTTGCAAGCTACAGTTGTGAAGATCAGAACTCTACCATTCGAACTGTCAGTTGCTGCGGTCTACTGCCCGCCAAGACACAACATCAAAAAGGATAATTTCAAAGATTTCTTTCAAACTCTGGGACCAAAATTTATAGCTGGGGGAGACTATAACAGCAAGCACACATTTTCGGTTCTAGGCTAACAACAACAAAAGGTAGAGAACTTGCAAGCCTGATCCAGGAATCAAATTACTCTTTCTTATCAACTGGAAGACCCACCTACTTCCCTACAGACCCTAACAAAATTCCTGACTTGTTAGATTTTTTGTAACCCATGGCATATCTACCAACTACATGGATATACTCCCAAGCTATGATCTGTCTTCAGACTACTCTCCCATTATAGCAACGATAAGTAGCTTTGTAATACACAAAGAATTGATTGCTAAGCTACACACCAAGAAGACAAATTGCGACAAATATAGGTACTTAATAGAGGAACAAATTAATTTAGATATCAGACTGCAGATTCCAAACGATGTAGATTGGGCAATCACAGATTTCATTAGAACACTTAAAAATTCTGTAGAACAAGCTACGCCCAAGACAAAAAAAACAAAAAGAATATACAATATACCAGCAAATATAAGGGACCTACTGACATTAAAAAGAAAAGCTAGGATGAAATGGCAGCAGACACACTCTCCAGGGGACAAACACACTTCGAACAGGATAACAAATGAATTGAAATAACAAAATCACGGAAGTAAAAGAAAAATCCTTCAATGATTATGTAACAAGCCTCAACCGATTTGATAACTCTGTATGGGAACCAATAAAAAATCTGAAAAAACCAATAAAACACATACCCCCATTACACAACACAACAAGATCACCAATGCAATGGGCAAGGACCGATAAAGAAAAGGCACACATTTTTGCAGAACATTTGGCAGTAATATTCACACCCAATAATGATATAATTGATGACAACCTGGAAAGAGAACTACTGGAAAATCCTGTAATTACAACATCCATGTGTATACTGTTGGAATTTACCGACGTTTCGGCAAGCATTCGCCTGCCGTCATCAGGATCAGGATTTAAAAATTCCAAGATGGCATGCACTTTGCATGGCATGCACTTGGTCATTTTCAACAGTTTTTGTAGGTTAAGTTAAATTTTCATGTAATTTTTCATAATAAAATGTTATTATCTAAATTTTGTTTGCCCTGTATCTTCGAAACAAAGAGGTTTTTCAAAAATCATCAAAGGACAAAATATTCTTAGAATAGTCCAAGGAACAGCCCCCTGAATTTTTGCCACATGTTAAGGAAACACCCTGTATATAAATGGAAAATTAAAATCAATGAAACAAAGTCAGTGCTACTAAATTTCACCTCAAGAAGAGGCCAGTGTCCACCTGTATATGTTAACAACGTGAAAATACCAGAGGCTTCGAGTACAAAATACCTGGGAATGCATTTAGACAGTAAACATACATGGAAGGAACACGTGGTCAAAAAAAGGAAACAAATAGACATGAAAATACAAAAACTAAAATGGCTAATAGGCAGGAGATTTAAACTCTCACTTGATAACAAAATTCTTATATACAAAACAGTCATAAAGCCTATATGGACATATGGTATCGAGCTCTAGGGGTGTACGAGTAAATCGAACATAGCCATAATCCAGAGAAGTCAGTCTAAAATACTACGAATGATAGCAAATGCTCCGTGGTATGTCTCTAATCAAACTCTGCACGAAGACCTACAAATACCTTATGTGATATAAAAGAAAAGAGTGAGAAGCATCATGCTAAACTGGAAATGCACACCAACGCACTACTGCAACCATTGGTTCAGCCCAATATAGAAGACTGAAAAGGACCTGGCCAGCCGACTTGAGATAGTTCAATTAAGTGGTCTTTTCACTGGAAAAGATCCAACAATGTCATGTGGAGTGTCAAGCTCCCTTATCATCTGATTAGCTTATAGAATGTTTTTTCTGATGCTAATAAATGAATTTAAAAAAAAAAAAAAATTTGAATTCAGAGGTTCAATTTTTAATCCTCTGGTTTGTGTTAGTTATCATATCTCTTTACTTCGTAGAAACCACATAGAAGGTGAGATAGTGCTGGGTGAATAACTACATTTGTGATGGATATATCTTTAGAACAGAATAGATGTGTGCTTCATTTTAGAAATGATTATGCATGGTGATGAAATGCCCACACTCACTGGAGGACAGCGTTTGTTTACTGATGTTTTTCCCCTTAAGGAAATGTGCTTCATTAAAGAAAACGAGTTGAGGAGGGATATGAGTTCTGTCTTATATTTATTTTCCATTTTCAGTTCAATATTGAAATCTCCTTCTAATATTATTCTTTTATTCTCTGCATGAATTTTCAGCAGTAAGCTTTCTAATTTGCACAAAAATGTGTCCTTGTCCCCGTTACAAGGTCTGTATAGTGGGCCTAATGAAAAAATTCCACTGTGAAATGTGCACTCTGTTGCCGCACATTCGGTTTCGCCCTTTACTGATCGTTCACTTATATCAAATCTTTCTTTGTGGTCCGTACCTGAGCGAACATATACTGCTGCTTCACCATGTTCGTTTTCCTTCCTGCACCAGTATCCTGCTAATTCGAAGTTTTCATTCTGGTGTACTAGCATGTGTGTGAAGTTGGCCCAGCACTTTTGGATTTTCGAATTTTTTTTTGTTGTGCTGAATTGTGCTATGTTTGTGCTGCTTTGTGCCGTTTAAATTTTTTCTGAATTCCATGTGGTTCTCGAGATATTTCAAAAACCGAAAAAATGGGCCAGTCCAGCACTTTTCGAAAAATTGAAATTCAATGACTGGCATATGCAGTCTGAAGAAATCACACAGTTCATGCTCCGTTGTACCAGGATTTAATCGGGAGACATGAATGTAAGATATTCTCACTTTGTTAAAGATTTTGTTTTTTGAGGCCAAATTATTGGTTTTGAAGATTTTTGTAGGGTTTTTATTACTTGTGCGACTATACAGAGTAGAGGGCTCAGGTATCACTTTGTTCCTCTTCTTATTCTTTTTTTTTCTCAGGAACATTCCATACTTGTTTATTTTCTCCAATGATACAATGTCCTTTCCTACATTTCCAAGTATTTTTATCATCGATCTCAGCTTCCTTTTCTTTTCGGATCTCAATATGTTCTGTTGCATGATATGAGTCAGAGGTAGAATAAATACTCTACCAATGTAAACCACGAATAATCACTAGGCGCTCACGGATTTATATATGTACTAACCTGTATAATTTTTCTTATAAGAAAATTTTGCAACGTATGAAAAACATAAATAACAGCTAATAATTATGTTTTTCCCAAAGAGTAATTATATAGAGAATACAGTGCATGATTGGAAAAGTGAAGCAATAATGCAATATTAATTACAAGATTAAGAGAAGTAAATAAATGAGTTATATGAGTGATATTTGCACAATCTGGCAACACAATGACCTTTAGGCGGATGTGTTTAATAGGCATTCAAGATCACTTGTTGATTCTGCGGGTTTACCCAACAAAGATCTTTGTCATTTATCAATATATTATGAGTGCGTTTGATAAAATTCAAAATAGAAATTTAATGAACACATCAGAGTGAATATTCGTCGTATTCTATGCATAAAATAGTAGGTATAATCACAGCCATCTTAAACACATAGCCGTGAACAAAATGTGGCAACGCCGTAAATGAAGGATACGGAAGGCCGACTGAGACTTCGGACGGCCGCAGTAAATTCGTTATAATAGGAGGGCGATTTTCATATATATTTCAATTAATTGTCGAATAGTCGATATGGAATATTTTAAATTCAATCAAATACCTAGAAGCAAATTGTTGCTTCTAGGTTGCTTTAGTATTGACTAAATCCTACTTGGTCAATGAATTGGTTTGATTCATCATTTTCATTATAACTGGTGGATATCAATTGAACGAAATTATTTGATCTGTATAGAAGCACAAGAACTTAATGATTATCAATGTATTTTGACAATACAGCACATTTCATATCCAATTTGTTGTTCAGCAAGAACCAAAGAGAAGGTGTAGGGTCATCTCATGCCACAAAATTTTGTATTTGAATCAATGTAATCAACATAATAGGGAAATTTGAGAAAAACTTGAGATCCAAATCATTTTAATAACTTCATGTACAAAATTTAATAACAGAACTTAAATAAAATCTCTTAACTTAATAACTATAACTGAAGAAATAAACATAAATAATTAGGGGAGATTGAGAATATAGAATAAATGTCAAAACTATGCTACATGATGAATATATCGGTTTTTTACTTATAATTTGTCACATTTGATCCGCCACCATCTGAAATGTCAGAGTTTTTCAAAATTTTCATTTGCTTCCCCTTTCAAAAATGTTTTTAAAAAATTAAAAAATTTGTTCAATTTATACAATTCAGCATCCGGACCTTCCAAACCTCCTTCATCTACATAATATTTTTTTATACCGAGAAAGCTTATTTGTAAGTTGGGACCACCTTGAAATCTTGAGATCATAAAGTAGGGTCCATTTCAAATCATTAGATGATAATTCAGAATCTTAAATGAAACTTTTCACCTGAAGGGTCTCACTTGTTATTAAAACATATACTGTTATAGTCTCTCCAAAATGTAATAAAAAAGTAGATTTTGTTGTAGAGTTATTTTTCAGGTCATCATAATCTTTAATCAAATCCGAATTAAAAAAAACATTTATATCATTATTGTTTCAGTCAATCGTTCCATCTTTTCTAAAATGGGGATTAGTTTTCTGTTTGAGAATTTTTTTAGATAAATAAAACGGTAAATTTGGAAAAAATAAAGGAACTGCTTTTTCTCATTGGTTCCATCAGCTAATAAAACTTTATAAAAATTTCAAGATATCGTTTCCATGGAAATGAATTTCGGAAACCGAACTGAATTTATCGGGAACGTAATTTTCTCTTGGAATGGCCTAATTCACGATATTGATACAGTTCTTCATTTTTGGAAACGAAACGACACTAACATAATTGTTTCCTGAAATCTTGTAATTGCTCTTGCAGCCAGGTACACAACATTTATTTGGCATGATTCGAAATAGGTCCTACAAGCAAAATAGTCTTGAGAAGTTTTTTTCACAGGACACCAGATGAAATTTCACTTCATTCACACCCACACAGAATTTTTCTTTTCGGCACAATTCACTTCACAAATAATGTGACCATTTTTTTCCAACCTGGAACCAGGACAAATTCCATCAATTCTCCAAATTCTTATTTCTTGAAATATTCAAACTTGCTGCTGACACTGCTCATTTGTGTTCAACTGTTTTTATGTGGGTTTCAATGTCACTTTTTCCACTCTTGCAATAGAAAATGTATTTCCACATTTCGTGAACTGGTTTTGTTTGATGACTAACCAGGACTTATGCCCGAAATTTAATACTGTATTGGTAAAATCAGTACGAAGGGTCACCATTAATTCACAAACACAACAAACAACAAGGCGTCCACAAATGGCGTTAGAAACTTCTCGGCCTTCCGCTGCGTTGCCACATTTCAGCTGTTCGCAGCTTGTTAATTGAAGGAGGTTATGGTATAATTTAACTAGTAGTTGCTGATTAGTTGGATTGTGTTTGGATTTAAGAATTGCAAACCTCAACATTCAGAATAACAGTTGCGCAGAATTTAAAAGGTTGGAATTATTTATTGCAATTTAATTTGTAGTATTTGTAGCACCATTCACGAACTTTAAAAGCATGGACTATTAGTTCAATAAAGAAAAAAGAAGTAACAAGGTGCAGATCTTGTTTAAGTGTCTATTGATGACATTTTTTGTTAAAGCTCTAATTACTCACATCATGCATGAAAAGAATAAGTTTATAATACCTTTCATGGCAAAAGCTAAAACTTTTCCTTGTATATGGACAGCCACCAGCTGCCCCTGGTAAAATCGTACTTCCCAATTATAATCAATTCTATTGGTCAATTTAACTTTAGAGCTACCCTGGTTATGACCACCTGCCTTGCAATGGATAATAAGTTCTTTCGAACTAACTGGAACTGTATAATCGCTTTCACCACCATATTTTCTAAAATAAGAATATAGGATTTGATTATTATTTCCTTTGCTACTTTTAACTACTCACATAATTTGGGGCTCATCAGATTTTAAGGACAATGGAGAAGAGTTCATATTCAGCTTTTTTTATTGCTATTTATTAGTTTTTTATTCAAAATTTGCTTCGGAAATGTGATAAGTGCAACATCGGATTTCAAGTGAGAATCATGTCACCTATAAATAATATTAATTCAGTATGGTTATGAAATTCAATGAACAACTAACTGAATTTTCAACCATGAAAATATTAAATTTGATCAAATAAATTCGAAAAACAATCACTACAGACAAACAAGGGTAAAACGGGTACAACCGGCATTTGGACTTGAAGTTTAGGCAAAGGCGTGAGTAATATGTCAAAATTGTCAAAAAGCTGACAAATGACAGCTGCACCAGAGACAATACGCCGCATTAGTGTGACGTCACAAATTTCTGTTCTATGGTCTGGGTTCCAAACAAAGCGATTTTAGTGGGTGTTTTAGCATATTGTGATCTATATTTTATTAAGTTGATCAAATTAAGAGGTTCAAAGTAAGTATTCAAATAATTGTTGCAAAGTGCTACCAATAATATTTCATTTACACTTATTACAAGCCGAAAAAATTCATATTTATTATAACATCCTAACCTCAAAATATGGATTTTTAGTCTATTTACATTATTAATCGAAGGCTTTATAGAAATTATCAATGAATTTTGTATGAAAATCCATATCTTCATACATCATTTTCATAGTATCGTTTCAGATGTGAAAATTTTCATTTAATTGACGAATTTCATACTTTCATTTCAGATGGTCATGTGTTGGGCTCCTGACTGTAAACATTACAGTGAAAAGGAATCGTGTAAATTTTTCAAGTTTCCTAAGGATTCAAAGCTACGAAGTCAACGGTTAAAATTTGTTAGGTAGGTTCATTCATTTACAAGAAACCCTATATTTTTACATTTGATTTTACAGGCGGGATATAGAGGCAGGAGAACATGCACGCTTGTGTTCATGCCATTTTGTTGATGGAAAAAAAGAAAACCTACCGACATTATTCGCACACAATGCGAATAAACGAATGCGTTTCACTTCTCCTGAAAGAAGGAGGAAACCTGTTACGGTTACCTGCACGGTAACTTCAGAATCGGTGGATCCAGATGAACGGTATATTTGCATTTGAAATATTTTTTTCTAGCATGTTCTAATAATCTTGCATTTACAGAGTTTCAGATGAACAGTGCAAAAATCAAATTCAGACATCTCAACATCTCCATGGATAGCAATACTTCAGACGGAGAATTATTTTTTGAAGAAGCGGATTGCTGAACTAGAAAATGCTGCCCAAACTGCGTACAGTTATAGAGTTATTGAGAAGGATAATAACTTGTGCCATTTGTTTACGGGGATCTCTTCATTCAAAAATTTTCACGCTCTATATAGATTGTTGGAAAATATTGAGATAAATTATTATATATATTCATTATTATATATTATATATTTATTTATTATATTATATTTATTTTATTTATATTATATATTTGGAGTTGATTTGTCTTCTGCTTGTCTTTTTGGTGCATTTCATGTACATGCTTTGTCAGTCACACTGATGTTGTGATGGCCAAAAATACATACTGCTGCCATATGATGGCATTTTGCCTGACCTCTAGGACATGAGCATGATGCAGCAACAATACCATGTTCTACGTCTAGAGATATCTATAAAAAAAATTTCACATAAATAATACTTGAATGAAATGCAATCAATCATGGAGAAATTGAAAGTAATTATTGATACTCATTTTGTGCAAATTGATCTGAATAACATCTTACCTCAATTGAATAGCATCTGTTTTTCATACTTGCTTTCACCTCTCCTTTAAGAAGAGTTGGCTGTCCCTCTGAGTCGTATATAACTCGAACTACATTTTCACTACAGTAGGAGTTTTCGCCTCTTTGAAAAAGATTCATATTTCCTTCGAAAAATGAAAATATTGTTGTCATAGATATAACTCTCTTTTCGGCCATCTAATAAATAGAAAAACGATTAAAGTTACATAAAATAATTAAGTACAAATAAACTGCTTGAAATAACATAACCTCTATCCGAGTAGATTTCCTCGTGTTATTCGAAATTAAACAATGAATTAACAAATATACTCACTTTAATCTAATTGGGATGATGATTCGATTCACACAACAAGTTTCTTCAAGTCAAAAATACTTTAGGGATTTTTCCTCGAGCTTACCACACCAAACCAGAGCATACCATAGTTAACTACACGAATTTCTTCGCGGCGTAGTTAGAACCATGACGTCACAGTTAACTACGCCAGTAAACCAATAGATCAATCTGGTTTGTTGTGCAGTTACTTGAAAACGGAGAGAGAGGGACTGACACTTTCCTTTGCACTCATCCGCCATAACTTACCACACAGCGCACGAAGATAACCATGACGTCATGAAGTTGACTAACTACACTGTTGTAGTTAGCTCGAGGAAAAATCCCTTATCAGATATTCTACAAACGCAAAAGAATTATTCGCCCTCACTAAATCCCCTGTAAATGAAGTTTGTTTGGAACCTAGGCCATAGAACAGAAATTTGTGACGTCATCACTAATGCGGCGTATTGTCTCTGGCTGCACTCACTTAAGTCGATTTCGAATGGCTGTTTTGGTTGGTTAACGGTTGACCGCTCGGTTTAAAATGACAACGTCAAACGAACTGCGCTTTCGAATTCGGTTCAAATTTCGGAGAAACAGCTGATTTGAGACGTCACCAGTATGTCATTCGAATGCGGTTGGTCCAAAACTGACGGACCAATCTATGAACCAACCAAGAACCAAAGTCAATCGAAATCGCCTTAACTCCACTCGATGCGTAATAATCTGTGCTCAGTTGCTCATCTCAGGTTGCGTTCATAAACTTACTCAGAGTAAGCTCTCCTTACTCTGAAGCGTTCACAAACTTACTTTGCCTTCCTCGGTGTATACTCTGTGAGCGGTCATAAACTTCCTCTGAGTAAGCTCTGCATACTCTGCTATTTGGGAGAGTAAACACATACTCTGACAGTTGTGACGTACGATGTTCATTCTGTCCAGCTCCCGCGGACTTTTTGAAACTTGAATATTATTCGAATAAGTATTTATTTCTGGTTTTGTTTCATTTCAATAACGAACTACGAAACAATTTATTTTTCAAGTGAAACAACTATTCTGTGAAATAAAGAAATATTGGAAAGAATTACATTATTACATTAATAAATTTAATGAAATTGCTAGCAGTGAATTAACGAACCTCAAAGTGAACTTTACCAAGAGATAATGGTAAAGAAAAAAGAGTTTTTCCCTGTATTGCAGAACCTAGAGTGGTCCGTTCAAGTTCAAATAAATCGAGACATGAAAAGTCCCACAACAACTGTTTTTTGTACCTGATTTGGAATCTACGTTGATATTTTGTTATATTCGAGAGTTTAGATCTGTCAAGATTCATTCATATTTTGCTTTATCTTTCATACAATATTTTTTTAACTTCTTTTTGTTAGCTTCCTCAAATGAAACTATTTTTTGTTACGAAGTATTTAATTTTTTTCTGGCGTAGAGTCAATAAAACAACAAAACATGTAATGACATTTTTAATTTTCTGCTTGCAAGAGAAGATTATAGACAATAATATCCTTTTTCATTCTTCCTGTCTCATTAAAAGTAATTCAAAGTCCTGAGAACATTTATCAGTTTTCTCACAATCATCAAAAAACACGTTTGTGCTCTGCTTTTCAAATGAAAGAAAAATTGACTATACTGCGAAGACACAACTGAAAATGTACGACTAGAGAGAATTATTTTCTTAAACTTCTATTATTCATTCATGATAGCAACAATTTCAATATAAAAATGATAAATAAAAAATGATGCAAAAGTATTATTCATAACCTATACACATGTTTGAATTTTGAATGACATTTGTCAGAGTAAGTTTGTGAACGACGAGTGTGGAGTAAAGACCGAAGTATATTTCTGATCATATGGCCATACTCTTACTCTACTCTCTGAGTAAGTTTGTGAACGCTGCCTCACAGAGTAAAGAAGTATGTTTACCCCATAGAATTTATAACCTACAATGGAAGCGGCGATAGAAAGAGAAGTGTTATGCCAAGTAAGAATTGGAGCTAGAGGAGGCAAAAAGTGCGACAAAAGCTTTGATAACGAGTACTACAACTTGTGATTACGACTTTCGAGCATTTGGGATCTGATTTTTAAAGAGTTTTCTGCCTATTTCAATATTTTGAGTGTTTTTTTTTAGTTATAATGGATCCGAATCATCATGGTGAAGGCTTGTGCAGCAATAAACTGTACCAATAGGTTCAAGAAAGGCATAAAATTTCATAAGTATGATTTCCTATGTATCTTATCTGATTTTAATTTATCCTAATAATGCTAATATTCTATTAAAATGTTGTCTGTATGATGACGCCTACTATACTTAATAGGTTTCCAAAGGACAAAGTCTTGAGAAGAAAGTGGTTGCTGGCTGTTAAAAGAAAAAATTAGGAACTATTCAGAGTTTCTCCATGAATTATTATAATCATAGTGATCTTTGATGGTTTTTTGTTCGGCCTTTTCATATGCAAGCTTTTCATATTTTCAATTATATACACGTAGAAATATTTCATCAAAACAACCCGAATAATTTTTTTTAAACATAGATTAATTCAAAATAGTTATCATCGAAATGAATACCCTTTTCAATTCCCACAGATCTTTTTATCATGAGGTTGGAGAAATAATATTAGATTTTGTTACTGAGATGAGAGCTATACCGGTTTCAGCCCTATTTGGCATCATCAGTATCCCATACCACTCAGGGACAAAAACTTCGATATTTGTAGCAATTAGTGCAGAGTATGAAATACAAAAAAGTGACACCTAATTGCGTCAGAAAGAAGTTCCAGAAAGAAATGTATACATCCTCTTTCACTCCATGAGATTTTAGCAGTGAAGGCAAACAATTTCTTTGTTTTTCAATTTATTCTTTTTCTAAAAACCTGAATAAATGTAATAAGAATGTTAAAAAATGTGAACAATATAAATACCTTGGCAGTATAATTTCAAACGAAGGAACAACAAAGAGGGATATTAAACACAAAATTCAACAAGGTCAGAAAACTGTTAAGATACTGAATTCACTTCTTTGGTCTAATCAAATCTCTTTAAAGAACAAATTAACCTTGTACAAATCCATAGTAGAACCTATTCTAACTTATGGTTCGGAGTGTTGGCAAATGACCAAGAAAATAAAAGAAAACATAGATACCGTTGAAATGGATTATTTGAGGAGGTCATGTCGAATATCCAGAATTGATATAACGAATGATGAAATAAGACGAAGGACAAATAGAATACTAAGAACATCCGAAAGAATAGAAACCCGACAGTTGATATGGTATGGTCACGTGCAACGAATGGATGATAATAGATGGCCGAAACGAGCATTCCAGTACAATATAAACAGAAAACAAAAACGAGGAAGACCTGCTACAACTTGGTTGAAGAATGTTTTTGAAATTATGAGGGATAGAGCAATTCATGAGGATGATTGGAGAAATCGACAAGTATGGAGATCGAAATGCGAGATGCGGCAGAAGCTGTAGGATCCTCGCTTATATATATATATATATATATATATATATATATAAAAGTCACAGCCAAAAGGTTGATACAAGATACAATCATTTATGAAGAACTTATACTATAATGATTAGAGATTTAACAATATATGTACAGCCAATTTCAAACGCATATCAGGTCCGCAAATATAAATATGAGGGTTTCATATTATTGCGTCTCAATAGAAAGATGTTTCAGTAATGTTTTATAATTATAATTCTCTTTTTAAATTTTATAATTATATAATGATTTATATATTTGTGAAGTAAATAGAAGTTAAGGTTCATGTTAATATGTCTAAATAAATAAATTGTATTTTTGTATAATATCCCGTGTTTTGTTGTCAATTTTATAAATAAATAAATAAATAAATAATAAATAAATTTATTTCCCAATTTCAAGATTACAAATTACATAGTGAAAGATATATTCATTTTGATATAATTCATTCAAAATTAGCAGACAAACCATGATGGAATGACCTCGAAAGACATTACCATTTTTCTTCCGGTGAGCATTCCTTTTTATATATTAATTTTTCAATTTTTGTAGCAATAAAAATAAATAACCCTCTAGGCAATGTGATCACCCATTATTTTCATGTTAATTTCGGAAAATCGCAGGCGCGATCTATGCCTCTCAAATGAGTTTATCGATGGGCTCTGTGCTTTTTGACTCCACTAGCTCTATCTCTCTCTTGGCATCACGATATTCAATTTCGCGGAATGACATGCCTTATCCATGGTTAGTATATCTATGGTTTTCCCATATACCTATTAAACCCTATACTGCTAACGTGAAAATAAAATTGATGCAATCTAGTTGCCATGTCTGTTGACCCTGGGGACAATTGTAGCACGTGATCGCTGCTTCAAATGAATGCAGGTAAACGGGCCAATGCTAGCGATATAGGAGTTTATACGTATATGTGTTTTCCTTCATGGCCTAACTTTTTTATCTGTGGCGTGGCCTAATGAATTAAATCAGTTTGAGGCAGACTTGAAATCTTGTGCAATGTCAGGGGAAGCTCTCAACCTTCTGGGCTCCTATCTTGCTGGACGTTCTCAGTTTGTGAGTTTAGGTGACGACACCTCATGCGTTAGATCTGTTCGGAGCGGAGTGCCCCAGGGCTCGGTGCTTGGGCCTCTTCTTTTCATAATTTACACCTGCCAGTTCACCAAAAGTTTCCTTCATGGAAAAGTTCACATGTATGCTGACGATTTTCAAATTTTTTTCGATTTCTTCATGGATGATTGTGATGCCGCAACTGTAAGAATGTGAGAGGATCTAGATCGGTTGGCACTCATAGCGGAAAAACATTCTCTGATATTGAATGCGAAGAAATCATTCGCTATAGTTTTTGGATCGAAAAATAATAAAAACTTTGTTGAGGGTAATTTCAGGCCAGTGATTCGCGGTGATACCATTAGCTTCCAAGAGAGCGTAAGAGACTTGGGCCTGATTATGGACAGCTCGTTGAGATTTCGTGAGCATGTTGTGTGTTTGATCCGGGGAGCTTATGGGGCATTGAGGATGCTCTACCAGCGTCCCAGGCCTATTACAACAAAGAGGGTTTTAGGTGAGAGTTTGGTCATGTCGAAATTTAATTATAGCTCCACTGTTTACAGCTTTTGTCTTGACCAAGAAACACTAGGTCGAATACAACGTGTTCAGAATAGCTGCATCGGGATTAGGAAATATGAGCATGTCTCGCATATGCTAAGGGCGCTGTGTTGGTTACCAATGAACAAAAACTTTGAGTATTATGCCTTATGCACTTATCATAAAATTAGAATTGAGAAATGTCCGCCATATCTTCACAACAAACTGAGGTATAGAACTGATATTCATAATTTGAATTTAAGGCATAGAAATTTACTCTCTTGTCCACAGCATAGAACAGCTATCTTCCAGAGGAGTTTCAGGTACAATGGGCGCATTCAGCAGAAAGAGCGATTACAAAACTGTTTGCGCTACTGATAAGTAGTGGTAGCGGAAATCGGTTGACATCGGGCGGATTCAGCAGAAAGAGCGGTAATAAACTGTCAACTGTCAGCCACAAAACACGTTACCGAAAAGGAGCGCAAGTCTAAAAATGGCGACCGCTACCCAACATGTTACATAGATAGCTCAACGTTCAGCAGAAGATCATAGAAATTTGGCAACAGTTCCGTAACAGTTGTCTCTGCTGAATGCGCCCAATGTGGTCAAACTTTATTACGCGGTTCCAAATGAATTCAAAACATTATCGCTGGTAAGATTCAGGAAAGAGATCAGGGCTCAACTCCTTCAGGCTCTTGAAGCATAATTTCTTCATTGTTTCATAAATTGTTTGTTTTGTTAATTCTGCTCATTTGGATTTTATTATTGTTTCAATGTTTTTTTTCTTTTTCTTTAGTGCTTATTCCGAATTGTAATTGTCACATAACAAGGGTTAAGTGGTAGAGCACCTACATGGTGAACTTCCCCTTGAGGTACAAATTGGAAATAAAGACATTATTATTATTATTATTATATAATATTATTATTATTATAAATAAATATTATTATAATAAAAGGGTTATGTGAGGAATCAATTTCGATTATTATTATATTATATCATGATCGTTATGATAGTATATTCTAGTTGCAGAATGAGCTTCTATTCCAACACGAATGCGAAGTTCGAAAACGAGAGACGAAGAAGCTAGTTTTCGATAGCATGACTGTTGGAATTGCCTTCTGCAACGAGTATTAGACGATATTTTCTTGGTAGTTGGTAAGACTTACACAATTTGACAGATTACGGAATTTGAATCATGAACCGATTTCAAGCGAATAACCTGGTCCTCATTGGTATATATATAATTATGTTTTTCGGGAGGAAGACTTCGTTTTTAAAAAAAAACTACTTTACTTTATTCAATACAATACAACGTTAAAACTTGGTAGAGCTACTAGATCGATTAATTAACTGACTAGAAATTGTCATCAACAGATATTTATAACATTCTCTTATCTTATTCTTCCTGCGTATTGACTGCAGGTGTTCACTGCTTAGTCTGCAAAATACAACATAGTAATATATAGAATCAATGGTAAACAGATAAACAATGTATCTAATTAGTATGGGGCCATATTATGTAATTCCTCCCCCCTTTGGATAAAGGTATCACCTTGATTAGGTGTAGCTTTACATTTTTCAAAATATTTCAATAAAAAGTATAAAATAATTAAAAACATAAATATTCCTATAATAATCATAAAAGTAGATGATGTACTCGGATTCCATCTTTGGATATCTTCTAACTTGACATCTGGAATATCTTCTTCCTGGAAATCTTCTTTCTCCTCTTCTTGGGATTGGTTTCGTAGGACTATCGCCGTCTTGGGTAAAATTATGTATTTTTCTTCATTTTTAATCGAAGTTGGGAATATCTCTTTTTGGAAATTACTTATGATACATTTTGACTGGATTATCGCCATCGGTGAAGTGAAGTAATATTTTGTTTGCTGAGGACATTTTTCTTGAATTTTCATATTATTAATTGAAAGGATGCTTCCATCTTCTAAGGTTTTCAAATTTGATATAGGAATAACTTCTTTCCTGGGACAATTTTCTAAATGTGTCTTCAATATCGTGTTCATACATTCTGGAGGTTTTGTTAAGGAGTCTTGATCGCAAAGGTAGTCTTCTTCGACTGCATGACATTCACTGGTTGACCATTTCAATTCTTCTTGTTGAGTGAGCATATAAGGATTGGTATAAGGAAGGGTTAAGTTCTTCTGAGGGATATAGTAAAACTTGTATAGATTAAAATTTTCTTCATAAACGGTCGGAATTGATATAAGAAATAATAAAACTTTCTCTTTAAACATTACTTTCGTATGACATAACTGATAATAATCTTTTAAATGATTCATTGGAATAATAGTGTCATTTTTAATTAATTCTTCGAATTTTGTATATGGCAAAATAGATTCATGTAGAATATGTAATCTAGCAAAGCTCACTGCTGTTTGGATTTCATCTAATATACTTTTAATATCCTTAATTTCAAATGTGAGAAGATGCATGTGTTCAATGTGTCTCAATTGCGGTATTGTTCGTAATAATTTATAATTGTCTGCAAATTGTCGAAATTTATCAATATACTTATTTTTCAAATCGTTAATTACAGTTGCAATCTGTCTTTGATTCCTCATAAGTGTGTCCTCGTTTCTTGCTATACTTTCAAAATAATTTTTATAAAGTTCTTCATCGTCTGAATCTAACGTTCCAAATAAAATCTTTGAAATTTTACCTCCAATATTAATAAGTCCTCTTTTAACTCTTATTTTTTCATTAAGAAGTTCTTCTAAAGTTTTAATATTAATTGTATTCGAATGTTGTAAATATTCATAATGCGGCGTTTGTGTAAATCCCAATAATTCTTTATTTTTCAAATTATCAATTTCTTTCTGATACTTTAAAATAAGATCCTCGACTTTTTTCAAATCAATATGATAAATCAGTTGTATATTTTTCTTTGTTATATAAGCTTTTCCAAGTAAAATGGGGAGTATATTATTTTCCAAGGGAGTAATTTTAATACCGGTTATTATAATTATCTTTAGTATTATAAGAAGGAAAACGAAGTGTTTCATCTTGAATCTGAAACAAAAGTATTTAATGTTTTTTCCGTTGTTTTAAAATCTTTTTATGATAAATATGTTTGTTTTTCACATCTTGTATACGGTGTGAATCAATCTCACGAATATTTGTCTTTTTATAAACTGGATCGAGTTTACGCGTTATTGGATTTTTTAAATACGTTGGGTTTTCATTTAAATCATGGTCCTTTTCAGCTAATCGTTTTATATTCAATTCATCTAAATGTTCTGTGGCCTTTTTCTGACTTTTATTTAATTGTACAGCAATATCGTTCAAGTTTTCGATATAATTCTCAATATAATTCTGCACTTTTTCGTTATGCGTTTTTTCTATTGGCAAGGAATAATTTAAATCAGCTTTGATTATTTACATCGGAGTCATTTCTAAACTGGAGTGATTGGAATTATTGTAACTAAGTAAATCCTGTGCTAATTTATTTTGAAACGTTGAATTACTGGAATTGATAACTCTTAATTGTTCAGTTAACGTAGAATGAAACCTCTCTACAAGTGCATTCGAATTCGGATTGTAATTCGAAATGTAATGAATTTCTATTTGGTGTATTTTACAAAAATCTTGAACCACACTATTTTTGAATTCAAGTCCGTTATCGCACGTTATTTTATTTGGTATTCCATAATGGCTAAAATATAATATCAATTTATCTACAATTTCTGTTCCAGTTTTTTGTAATAGAGGATAACATTGTCCTAATCTAGAGAACGAATCAATAATGCTCAAACAATAGGTTTGTCCAAATCTTATAGTATCACAATATATGTGTGTGAATGGTTTTGATCCTATTGGGTTCGGTTTAAATTGTAATTGAATCGGCGTTCTCTCATATTTATTTTTCTGACATATCTCACACGATTTAATATAATTCTGTACGTCTTTATTCATATTCGGCCAATAATATTTACGTCTCAAACTTATTAAATTTTCTCTCAATCCGCGATGAATAGTTTTGGTTTCATGATATTGCTGAATTCGTAATAATTGTTCCTCTTTATCTTCGACATCTTCCACGAATATTCTAGAAATTTTAAATTGTAGAGTTTTATAATTGAAATTATTTTGTAAAATTCGTATAAAGGGTTTTTCTAATTCTTCAGAGACAAAATATATAGTATATGATTTCTGAGGTTGAACGTATTCTTTAATAAATCGGAAAATATCTCTATCAATCGAATTAATGGAGACTCTAAAACGTAGTTTATCTCCGAACAGTTTCACTTTCGTCACATTATAGCTTGGACCTATCTTCAAAATAATTTGTAATGGATAAGCATTAATACTTCTTTCAGTGTAAGGGAGCTCCAAGATTGGATTTTCAGTATTACTATGAACTGTTATATCGCTATGGACAATTATGTTTCCTGATTGTAATTCAGTTAAATCTTCATCATTTAAAACGGGCAATTCTGCATTAGGCTCAGTTAAAAGATTTAAACATTCATCTGCCTATTACTGATGGAAAAGAAGGGAGAACTTATATGTTTTGCAGATGATACTGTAATTCTCTACGAAAATATAACTTGGGAGAAAGTGAAACAGGAGACAGAAGAAGATCTTGTCATTATTAAGCAGTGGTTTGAGGAGAATAAATTAACAATGAATTTGCAAAAAACAAAATACTTACCATTTGCTGCTTATGAATCTGGTCTTCCAAACATGGGCAACTTAGAAGTAGACAGCGTAACATCAATACCTGAAGCTGAGCATATGAAATATTTAGGTATTACAATAGACCGACATCTTAGATGGGACATACATGTTGATGGTTTGGTGGCAAAGTTGAGGTGTTTGCTTGCCAAGTTTAAATATCTTAAAAAGTATCTGGATTTGACAAATTTGAGGATGATATACTATTCCCTATGTCAGTCTCAGATAAGATATGGGTTGATAGGATGGGGCGGTGCATATAACTGTCATATGAGGAGAGTTGAAGTGGTGCAGAAATGGTTGCTCCGTGTTATCTACGGCAGACCTCTCCTGTTTCCATCGGATGACCTATATGCTGAATCCAAGATCATGAATCCCTGTCAACTCTTTGTTCTGCAGATATTACTTGGTGTAAGTAAGGGGAACATTCAACTTGGACTCTCTGAGTATGAATATGAAACACGGAACAAGAATCAATTTATTACCCCCAGAGCAGAAAAACGCATTGGCCAAAGATGCTTTGCATACCTGGCCCCACGGTTATATACCAGTGTTCCGAGGGAGCTGAAAGAAATAAATAATATGAATACTAAAAAAAAAAGGTTAAAATATTGGGTGATAGAGAAGGGAAGAAAATATTTCAATCAAATATTGAATCCCTAATATTTGATGTCGTACTCACCGGATGTGGCCCTACTCGAGTGAACTCTGCGAACATGTCTGACTACCTATGTTTTGTTGTGTATAGAAAAGTCATCACACGTCATCACTGTGTGTCGCGAACATGATCCCTGATTACTTTTTATTGATTGGATATTTCCATTTGCTTTGTTTTTTTTTTTCCTTTTTTTTCTTTACATGAATGTATGTTGCTTGGAATTTGTAAATTAATTTGAATACTGGCTACTAAGTGTAAGTGTAATAGGTTTAATTATATTAAGTCACGTACAGGCTCGCGCCTCTGTGAAATCTGTTTATACCTGAATTTTGAAGGAATAAACCATATTATTATTATTATTATTATTATTATCTAATTCGTCGTCTGTTACATTATTAAAAATTGATTCATTATCTTCAATTGCATTAAAATCTATAAATTCTTCATTCATTTCATCATAAACAATATCATCAATTTCATTATAATTTATATTATTACCTGGTCGACAATTATGTTTTTCGTTCACTTTTAAGAAGACCGGCAGTATCCCATTAAAATCTATAAATTCTTTATTTACTTCAGTATGCAGTGGCGATAAATAATAAATAATTATTTTCACTTTGCATCTTGCAAAAATATACTTCATCATATTCAAAATAATAGGCCATTTTAATTCATCTAATCCGCACGCTATACGCGGTAAAGCTAAATGAGTTTCATTTCTTGACTCCATAAGTTTTTTCAAATATAAAAGGGAATTAAATACATTCTCGTATGTAGGTTTATCATAATAAAATTTCTTGGTTATCAAATAGTAAATAACACGGTTTTTATTTCGAATAATAGCTGCTTCTCCTACTTTTTTATTTTGCGATTTTAATTCATCCATATTTCCAAATTTTCTCTTAAAATCTCGGGCAATGCCTCTACTCATATGGAAATCTTCTGATACGCAATGGGCTAACGAATATTCATTAGGGACTTTAAATAAATTTCCTTGTTTTTCTTCAATATTATGACAATCGGGAATATTATTTGTTTCATATAGTTTCGTAAAGTTTTCATACGTAATGTCATTCAACCTATCAGATTCTGATTTTACTTGCTCATTGTTATTATTTGCTTTATTCATTCTAAAATAGGATTTTTGTGAACTTGGTTTTTCCCTATTTATTACGTTTATTGATTTTTTCAAATTTGAAATTTCTTTTTTCATTTCATAACTTGCTTTAGAGTTCAATTCAATCATTTTTTCAAGTATTGGAATTGAAATTACCAGTTTTCAGTGTCTCC
This sequence comes from Hippodamia convergens, assembly GCA_038502775.1. Lineage (NCBI taxonomy): Eukaryota > Metazoa > Arthropoda > Insecta > Coleoptera > Coccinellidae > Hippodamia > Hippodamia convergens. The sequence goes on from CM076607.1 coordinate 93,526,564, forward strand.
AAGACTGTGAGGGAATCCGACACAATTAGTGCCTCTGTTATCCTATGTTGCAGTACCATTTCTACAGCACTACCCAACGCATACATTTCCGCTGTATATATGGACCAATGGTCTGGAAGGCGAGCTGAAATCTTGACTAACGGGTCAGGACAAAATACACCATATCCTACCGAGACGGGGGATCTTGGGACCGAGGCATTTGTAAAAAGCAAACGATGCCGAAGAAATTTATGAATTTATCAGACGTCAAGGCTGAGAACTCCTTAGGGTTCAAGATCGAGAACTTTGGCAGGCCCGAGTTAAAGACTTGGACTTTATAGGCGATTCAACGGTAGGTTGCGCCCTCTGTAAACATTGAGTTTGCTGAAACACTTTGTGTTGTACTTTCTTTGAGCGAGTTAATAGCTTTATTCGCGGGTCCAGTTCTGAACAGGTTTATTCTAATATAATATAATATATTCTTAGTTTGAATGATGGATTCATACGAAACTAGAGTATTGCTTACTTTAAATGAATACTTTAGATATTTGGAAGCCGTTCCGAATAGTAGGAGTGTCGTAGAAGGTGGGTACAAACAAAATAAATTATCAAAATAGTTTTCATTCACTTAATATTATAGGAGAAGCAATCCTAAATGCTGGACACCTAATAATGTGGGGTAATCTAGAGAAAAGCACACATCGGGTTTTTGAAATATCCCCATGAGATAACTGGCAAAATTCTAGTAGACGAGGGATCAGCTGTAGTATCAGCATTCCGCTGTTCCTGTAAGGCTGGTTTAGGTGGAAAATGCAAGCATATCTCGGCTGTTCTTTTGCACTGTACTAGGTTGTATTAAATTCGATTTAATTAATGTCTGAATCAGGACTTGCAATCGGACAATAATATATACACAATATAATGTTTAGTTCTTTTGCTTTTCCGGGTGTTTTCTGTTGCAGGACTGATCTCAACAAATTTGAGAAGGTATCAAGTACAGATGTAAAATGATGGTGGACAAATAAGAAAAAATTGTCAAAAACCAAATATGAAGCCCTTCCAATACTGAAAACCTCATGCTTGAAAAGCAAAGTCCCTCCTAAACATCAATTACCGATGCAGGTTGAAGAGGATATTCGGACATTTGTCATTTCCAAGATGACAAATTCCAGTATTGCATTTCTCGAGCAATACTTTTATATTCTAAGATTACTTAACATTCAACAAACTGTCATGAATTTCTGATATAATTATGAATTATGTTAGTCCTAATTCAAAAAATATCAGTAGCAAAGTCTACTAAGGAAGGAACTGGTTCATGTATACTGATTGTATAATGTATTATATATATATATTTATAATTTTATATCATGTTTTGTTTATTTGGACTAGCTTATTGTAAAATCTTTATAATCTGAATAACTGTTCTATTGTTTGTTTCAATGTATGTATCATTAAAAAGGAATTATAAATAGCTCTCCTTGAATATAATTTTAAAAAATCTGTATTATATTTCATGAAAACTAACTGAAGGTTGCTAATAAAACCTTGGTAACATAAGGAAGAATATAGAAAGTAATTTTCAAGTAAACTAGATACTGAATCTATTTTCTTTATTGCACAATAGACAATGAAAAAACATATGTGAGGAAATTACAACCATCTAGGTTTCTATTACTGACATAACATAAGTACAGTGGAATTTCCCTGTAACGAAAGTGCTTAATCCACAAAAAAAATTTCATTACACAGAAAATTCATCTAGGTACATATACAATATGCATACAATTGATTAGAAAAACAATTTGTACAATTTAAGCCAAAAATGTTTACAAAATACATAAACTATATTTGTACAATACAGTAATATATGCGTAAGAAAGCTAACTGTTCAGTTTATCAAATCAATCTGAATTATATGCCTGATCCGAACAGGTTCGGATTATAGATTCATTACTAGAGAGAAATTACGAATTTAGGCTGTTTAGATTATAGGGTACTTTGGATTATCCGTACATTACTGTATATACTACTACAGTACTACTCTCAAAATTTATCATTTGAAAAAATTGGAGTTGACATATTAACTATCGCCAAACATATTGTCATAATTTCTTCCACTTTAGGCACCAAATTCCACAGCAAAACATTGCTCAAAATTTTGAAAATTTTTATTCTCTGATTGACCCTTTCTATATGGACTCTTGCTCTGGCAATAAACAAGTTTTGTTCCACTTCTTGAAGGGTCATTTGTTTCCTATTCCTCATGAATGGAGGACGAATGAGTTTGATTTTGTTTTCTGAACAAATGTCATCAATTAAGAAATCTCTGTCTACCATTATAGCATCCTCATTTGGCTTAAGGCAAGATATCAGATTGCTTTGTTCGAATATTGCCTTATCAGAAGCTAACTTGGACTGCAACTTCTTCATACTTTACTTCACCAAAGCACATAAAGCTTCAGCAGCCATCCATTCATCGGATGTTCTAGTTATTTCCTGAAATTATAACTTTAATATAAGGACTATAAGAATAGGTATTTCAGTTCTTTACCTGTGTAGGGAGTTCTTCATCAGTTTCTTGCTCTTCCTCCATTGATCCACAATTGGTTTTCAACTGGAAATGAATTAATTTTAATTGAAGAGTACATAATGCATTATTAATAATTCATTCATGGGTAATTAGGGATAATGCTCCACCAATGGATGATCTGATTGAAAAATTCAATACTCACTAAATTTGGGGTGTAGATAACGAATCTGAAGTTAAAATCTTGCGAAAATGCCTAGTTTTTCAGAAAAAAAATAAAAAATTACGCTCGCTTCGAGTCACTCAATTTCGTTATTATACCCTTCAAAATCCATTTTCCCAGGGTTTGAGTAATATAATCAGAATAAAAACTCATTCTTCATCATATTTCATGCATTTCCACCTTGTTTTCACGATTTATTCAGTAAAAATCAGATGTTTACATTCTTGTACGAAATCGGCCATGAAAGTCGACGTTACTTTGACAGCGACCGGCGCAAGGTTGCCAAACTGTCGGCGCGCGTAGCTTGGTGCAGGTTCATATTCGGATATTCAATATGTTTATGAACACGCTCGTCAACTCTTTTTCGTTACCTCTGAAATATATCTATACTTTTATAAAATGTGGATGAAATAAACGAATAGAACTGTAAATGTTGAGTTTCGACTCGTTTGATAACTCCATACAGGAAATGAAAAGTTTTCAAAATACCTATAATATTGAAAGACTTGGGTTGGCTATAAGGAAAAACGGCCCATCGCAGTTAGCTTTTTCTATTAGGTAAGTAAAGCTGAAAAAGCTATCCATCAAAGACCACCTGAGGGTCACCTTTTCCAGGGTGGGATAATGAATGAAAGTAATAAATTGTGAGAAGGAAAGAAGAAAAACTTAAAGTTGTGAAATAGTTGAAAAATATATGTCTTCTTGTTTGGATTTTTGGATGTAGAAGGGCGTGAACCCCGCCCTAAAACGCATAGATTTACTAGATTATCGAAGAATCGAGAATATGTATAAATAAACTACTGAATGAAGATCTATGAATTTGAGGGCGGGTTTCACCCCCTTCTACTTCCAAAAATCTAAACAAGAACAGACGTATCTTTCAACTCTCTCAAGATAGTGGTGCAATAGTAGCTTTATTCGGGTTACAATTTTCAGGACAGTCCTAGGATCGTTCTAAAACTGCGCCGGACAGATGCGCATTCGCGAACAAATTTACTGCGCAAACTCCTAGGATCGTTCTAAAACTGCGCCGGACAGATGCGCATTCGCGAACAAATTTACTGCGCAAACTCCTGACAGTCCTAGAACAGTAATTGTGTGAACCCGAATAGAGCTAGTGAATCTGAATTTTGCGAATCAGTGTCCAAGTGAGTGCAGATTGGGTAAGTACGTACAGCTTCAGTGGTGAGTGTTTGAACAATATTCATAATGGCTTGTGAAGGGTGTAACTACTCGCTTGCTGACTTTTTATGGCTCATACGTGACGAAGAACGTTTAGAGGAATTTTTAAAGAACCACGGTGTGATAGATTTTTCTCGGGAATTCAGATGTCCAAGGTGCAATCAACCTTGTACATTTGTTCGCGATAGATTCAGATATGTTTGTATTTCGAGCCAGACAATTTTAAGATCGAGAAGAAGAGTTCGAGTGAAATGTAACTTCTCGCAGTCCGCGAAAAAAAACACATTCTTTGAGAATAGTAAGAAATCTATATATGAAATATGTGTATTCGTGACGCTATGGTTACATGAAATGAAGCAGGTAAATCTTGAGTCGCAAATGAAATGGTCCAGTAAGACGGTCATCGATTGGACTCAATTTTGCAGGGAGGTTTGCTTTGTTGTTATAAATCAAAATTCGGAACGGTTGGGCGGATCGGGGAAAACTGTTGAAATCGATGAGGCTAAATTCGGAAAGCGGAAATATAATAGGGGTAGAGTTATCGAGGGACAATGGGTATTCGGCGGAATCGAAAGGGGCTCCAAAAAAGTTTTCCTGGTACCGGTTCCTAACAGAAACAAGGAAACTCTATTAGAAATAATAAAAGAGTGGATCCTCCCAGGAACCACTATAATGTCGGATTGTTGGAAGGCTTATGATTGTCTAAATCATGAAGGCTTCCAACATTTAACTGTAAATCATAGCATGAACTTTGTTGATCCGGCCTCGGGCGCGCACACCCAGAATGTGGAGAGAATGTGGAGGGATGTGAGAAATGATATTCCTAGATTTGGACGCCGTGAAGAGCATTTTGTTTACTACTTGGCCGTATATTTATTTCATAAAAAATTTCCTCTCCTAATAGACCGTATTCATGAATTTTTTAAATACATCGGTGATGTCTATCCTCCCACGGTCTCACCAAATGATGGGGAAGATAACGATGGGGACGATTAATTCCGTGGAACCGTTTTTGTATTCAAGATTTTCCTGCTTCTTTTAGTTATTTTTTGTTTCATAATGGTTGAAGTTTATTTAAGAGATGTTAAATGTTTTTGAAAAATTTTTAAGTTTTAGAAAGTATTTTTTTTTACTTAGTTATTAAGTTATTTTATAGTTTATAGTTCCTTTTTCAGTTATTTTATAGTTTATAACTGTTTTTTTTCGTTATATTTATATGTATATATCCTTCTTTTCTCCTTCTCACAATTATTCCTTTCATCCATTATCCTACCCTGGCAAAGGTGGCCCACACCTCCCCGTGGTCTTTGCTGGATGGCTTTTCTGGCCATACTTAACTGCTAGAAAAAGCTAACTGAGATGGGCCTAACACTTTCCTCTATAGCCAACCTCTTAATATACGAAATAGAAATATTCCAACTACATCTGTTGGACGAAAAATAAAATGTTCACTTTTGGAAATGTTATTATTTATCAGGTCCTGTATTTATAAAAAAAACCTGCTTATTATGATATAATTTTTACATAGAAATCAGTGTTTGAAATTTTTTTAGTGCACTGTTTTTAACATTTGGGCACAAACTTGGTATTTTTCAAATAGATATCCCTGTATATTTCAACGTCACATTTTTGCAATTATTTTTCTTAATACATTGTATTATAGGTATATCAACCTATTCTTCAATACATTTTACCTTCAAAATTCATATTAATAGTTGTTTTTTCAATACTAGACCACGCATGAAAGTTGAAAATGCATTAAAACATATTAATAATATATTTTTTTGTCTTCAACATTTTTTAGTATATGTTGAAATTTGATATTTCATGTTGTTGTTTGAAATATAATTAAACGAATGGGTTCATATCACATGGCGATAAAAAAAGTTATAATTAAATGCATGCGTGAAGAATTCATAGTCCACTATTAAAAATCAAGCATAAATATGAATTTTTATGATTTTTTTATCTAAAATTCATGCACGAATAGGTAGTGATACCTCAATGTATTCAAGAAAATAATTGCAAAAATTTAACGTTGAAATATAAAGGGTGTTCCTTAAAAAATCGAGTTAGTGTCCAATCTCGAAAACAGTGATCTAAAAAAATTTTAAATACGCTACTGATTCCTATGTTAAAATATCTGTTATAAGCAATTTCGGTAAATGTGGTTGAAAGAGTAAGTTTCCATTCACAATATTTCGGAATGGACTGGGAATTCCCATATCCCGACCAACAAGTTCTCCAAGGTTGCAATTTTTATGACCCTTTTCGTTATTTGTTAGGGTGGTTAGCCATAAAACATCTGTACGAATCGTGTTGTTTGTAACATTCTTACATTATTGTATTCATTGGAAATTTACCAAAGAAATACCCATCCAAGTAATTTCAGACAGCGCTACAAGGCAAGAAATTAAAATTCATTCAAACAGGGTGTTCCATCTCTGACGAGCCACCCCCAGCAATATTCCTTATCCTTCAGAGATTAGAAAAATTTCCCGAAACACCGGAATATGTCCGAGGATGATGAATCGTTTTTGCCAAAAATCAAAATGATTAGCTCAAATGAGCCACCGTGAATATTGTGGTTATTTTTACTGAGCGTAGTTCGTCGAATTTTTCATGCTGCAATAGTTTGATTTTTGGCAAAAACGATTAATCGAATTTACGTTTTTCATACACCGTTGTAAAAAGACTTCTAAGACCTTTCAAATGAAGTATCACTTAATTCATCTCCCCTATTTATTTTCTTGGGGGTAGCTCCTTCAAGCCTCGAATATACTCTAAAAGATTTTCCCCGTACACATTCACTCAACGTGTTTCGAGAAATTTTTTCAATCACTTTGAGATAAGAAATGTACTGAGTGGCACGTCTGAGATGGAACACCCTGTGGATAATTTCGAAAAAATACCTTTTCCCGTTTCAGTACAAAAATTTTATAAATCGAGAAAAAAACCCTTGAATTGGGAACACTGTAATACTTATTTGATTATTTATTCGACATTTTATAATAGCAGAGATAAATTTCAAAGGTAAGGAAGCAGAGTTAGACATTTCACTTCCTTCTTGTAAATAATTAAACTAGCATAACAGGGTCGATAGGACTAATTGTGATTGAAACAATTAAGGAAGTAGAGTTGACAAGCGTGTTCATAAACATATTTAAAATCCAAATATGAACCTGCAGCACGTTACGCGCGCCGACAGTCTGGCAACCTTGCGCCGGTCGCTGTCAAAGTAACGTCGACTTTCATGGCCGATTTCGTACAAGAATGTAAACATCTGATTTTTACTGAATAAATCGTGAAAACAAGGTGGAAATGCATGAAATATGATGAGGAATGAGTTTCTACTCTGATTATATCACTCAAACCCTGGGAAAGTGGATTTTGAAGGTTATAATAAGGAAATTGAGTGACGCGAAGCGAGCGACATTTTATACTTTTTTTCTGAAAAACTAGGCATTTTCACCAGATTTTAACTTCAGATTCGTTTTCTACACCCCAAATTTAGTGAGTATTGAATTTTTCAATCAGATCATCCATTGGTGGAGCATTAACCGTAATTACCCATTCATGGGCAGGTTCATATTTGAATAAAGTCCGTCTTTTCTTTCTATTAGTGGTCTCATGAGATCCTTTTTGTAGGAAATGCATTTTTCTTCAACCTCAGACGAGTCACATTCGTTTTTCTGGGTATCCCATAGTCTCCTGAGAATACAATGTATGAAATAATGTGTAATTCAAATGATATTCACACACAACTCACTTCGTGGCATGATTCTTCAAAATGTTTCGAACAAACTCTCATGAATTCAGTTATTTTTCTTCCGCACTTTAAATTCTTTTCCCAAATTTTTCTCAAGTCCACTTTCTCAACAATACCATTTTTGTTGGTTATTTCAACTTTACTAGTTTTATATTTTGGGAAAGAATGAAATGAATCGTGGTCCTTGTGAGAACGACTTTCACAACCATAAACACAACAAGAAATTCCACTTCTCGATATATTGAGTCTTATATCACTTATTTTCACACAAATAAATCAATCTAAATAACTAAAATAAACTTTGAAGTTGTCAACTCTCACCAACAACTGTAGAAAGTGTAAATTCGTCAAGAATCACTATGAAATCAGTACAACCTCAAAGTAAGGTATACTCACAACTAGTTTGAAATTTTTGCCGCTAGGTGGTTTCGAGATGAAGTTGAATCGCCTATATTGTGAGGTTATGTTGAATGATTTATTTTAGTCACAGAATATAAAATACTTTACTAAACTCAACTACTTTTGTAATTCATCTTTGTACTTCGGTTGTAAATTTCTCTTTCTCGTTGTAACGAACACGAATTGAACATAAATATATCCAATAATCAATACTTACGAACCAAAATGATAGGAAAATAAATTCTATTCTATGATCTTATTCATATACGTATAAACTCCTATACCGCTAGCATTGGCCCGTTCACCTGTATTCATTTGAAGCAGCGATCACGTGGTACAATTGTCCCCAGCTATGCACTGCGCATGCGCGAAAACCCAACCTCAAATATTTCTAAATAGTTATATTCAGTTGTCAAAGTGTGATGTCAGATGTAAAAAACGTAACCTCACTTTTTCTCTATTTGTCAAATTCTGAGTTTGCGCATGCGCAGATCGTTGTATGGGTCAACAGACATGGCAACTAGATTGCATCAATTTTATTTTCACGTTAGCAGTATAGGGTTTTATAGGTATATGATCTTATTACGAAGTAGTTACGATCTTATTAGGGAGTAGTTCAAAATTGACACTTCTAATAGGCGATTCAACTTCATCTCGAAACCACCTAGCGGCAAAAATTTCAAACTAGTTGTGAGTATACCTTACTTTGAGGTTGTACTGATTTCATAGTGATTCTTGACGAATTTACACTTTCTACAGTTGTTGGTGAGAGTTAACAACTTCAAAGTTTATTTTAGTTATTTAGAATGATTTATTTGTGTGAAAATAAGTGATATAAGACTCAATATATCGAGAAGTGGAATTTCTTGTTGTGTTTATGGTTGTGAAAGTCGTTCTCACAAGGACCACGATTCATTTCATTCTTTCCCAAAATATAAAACTTGTAAAGTTGAAATAACCAACAAAAATGGTATTGTTGAGAAAGTGGACTTGAGAAAAATTTGGGAAAAGAATTTAAAGTGCGGAAGAAAAATAACTGAATTCATGAGAGTTTGTTCGAAACATTTTGAAGAATCTGATTTCATGTCACGAAGTGAGTTGTGTGTGAATATCATTTGAATTACACATTATTTCATACATTGTTTTTTCAGGAGACTATGGGATACCCAGAAAAACGAATGTGACTCGTCTGAGGTTGAAGAAAAATGCATTTCCTACAAAAAACCTTCCTAAGGGATCTCATGAGACCACTAATAGAAAGAAAAGACGGACTTTATTCAAATATGAACCTGCCCAGCCACTTGTAATTATTAATAATGCATTATGTACTCTTCAATTAAAATTAATTAATTTCCAGTTGAAAACCAATTGTTGATCAATGGAGGAAGAGCAAGAAACTGATGAAGAACTCCCTACACAGGTAAAGAACTGAAATACCTATTCTTATAGTCCTTATATTAAAGTTATAATTTCAGGAAATAACTAGAACATCCGATGAATGGATGGCTGCTGAAGCTTTATGTGCTTTGGTGAAGTAAAGTATGAAGAAGTTGCAGTCCAAGTTAGCTTCTGATAAGGCAATATTCGAACAAAGCAATCTGATATCTTGCCTTAAGCCAAATGAGGATGCTATAATGGTAGACAGAGATTTCTTGATTGATGACATTGGTTCAGAAAACAAAATCAAACTCATTCGTCCTCCATTCATGAGGAATAGGAAACAAATGACCCTTCAAGAAGTGGAACAAAACTTGTTTATTGCCAGAGCAAGAGTCCATATAGAAAGGGTCAATCAGAGAATAAAAATTTTCAAAATTTTGAGCAATATTTTGCCGTGGAATTTGGTGCCTAAAGTGGAAGAGTAGTATATACAGTAATGTACGGATAATCCAAAGTACCCTATAATCTAAACAGCCTCAATTCGTAATTTCTCTCTAGTAATGAATCTATAATCCGAACCTGTTCGGATCAGGCATATAATTCAGATTGATTTGATAAACTGAACAGTTAGCTTTCTTACGCATATATTACTGTATTGTACAAATATCGTTTATGTATTTTGTAAACATTTTTGGCTTAAATTGTACAAATTGTTTTTCTAATCAATTGTATGCATATTGTATATGTACCTAGATGAATTTTCTGTGTAATGAAATTTTTTTGTGGATTAAGCACTTTCGTTACAGGGAAATTCCACTGTACTTATGTTATGTCAGTAATAGAAACCTAAGGCTGAAGGACCCTTGGTCGATGGCCATTTGTAACATAGTACAATAAACTACAGATACTACTACTACTAGAAACCTAGATAGTTGTAATTTCCTCACATATGTTTTTTCATTGTCTATTGTGCAATAAAGAAAATAGATTTAGTATCTAGTTTATTTGAAAATTACTTTCTATATTCTTCCTTATGTTACCAAGGTTTTATTGGCAACCTTCAGTTAGTTTTCATGAAATATAATACAGATTTTTAAAAATTATATTCAAGGGTTGCGTTCATAAACTTACTCAGAGTAAGCTCTCCTTACTCTGAAGCGTTCACAAACTTACTTTGCCTTCCTCGGAGTATACTCTGTGAGCGTTCATAAACTTCCTCTGAGTAAGCTCTGCATACTCTGCTATTTGGGAGAGTAAACACATACTCTGACAGTTGTGACGTACGATGTTCATTCTGTCCAGCTCCCGCGGACTTTTTGAAACTTGAATATTATTCGAATAAGTATTTATTTCTGGTTTTGTTTCATTTCAATAACGAAATACGAAACAATTTATTTTTCAAGTGAAACAACTATTCTGTGAAATAAAGAAATATTGGAAAGAATTACATTATTACATTAATAAATTTAATGAAATTGCTAGCAGTGAATTAACGAAGCTCAAAGTGAACTTTACCAAGAGATAATGGTAAAGAAAAAAGAGTTTTTCCCTGTATTGCAGAACCTAGAGTGGTCCGTTCAAGTTCAAATAAATCGAGACATGAAAAGTCCCACAACAACTGTTTTTTGTACCTGATTTGGAATCTACGTTGATATTTTGTTATATTCGAGAGTTTAGATCTGTCAAGATTCATTCATATTTTGCTTTATCTTTCATACAATATTTTTTTAACTTCTTTTTTGTTAGCTTCCTCAAATGAAACTATTTTTTGTTACGAAGTATTTAATTTTTTTCTGGCGTAGAGTCAATAAAACAACAAAACATGTAATGACATTTTTAATTTTCTGCTTGCAAGAGAAGAAAATATCCTTTTTCATTCTTCCTGTCTCATTAAAAGTAATTCAAAGTCCTGAGAACATTTATCAGTTTTCTCACAATCATCAAAAAACACGTTTGTGCTCTGCTTTTCAAATAAAAGAAAAATTGACTATACTGCGAAGACACAACTGAAAATGTACGACTAGAGAGAATTATTTTCTTAAACTTCTATTATTCATTCATGATAGCAACAATTTCAATATAAAAATGATAAATAAAAAATGATGCAAAAGTATTATTCATAACCTATACACATGTTTGAATTTTGAATGACATTTGTCAGAGTAAGTTTGTGAACGACGAGTGTGGAGTAAAGACCGAAGTATATTTCTGATCATATGGCCATACTCTTACTCTACTCTCTGAGTAAGTTTGTGAACGCTGCCAAGGAGAGCTATTTATAATTCCTCTTTAATGATACATACATTGAAACAAACAATAGAACAGTATATTCAGATTATAAAGATTTTACAATAATCTAGTCCAAATAAACAAAACATGATATAAAATTATAAATATATATATAATACATTATACAATCAGTATACATAAACCAGTTCCTTCCTTAGTAGACTTTGCTACTGATATTTTTTGAATTAGGACTAACATAATTCATAATTATATCAGAAATTCATGACAGTTTGTTGAATGTTAAGTAATTTTGGAATATAAAAGTATTGCTCGTGAAATGCTCATATTTCGAGAAATGCAATACTGGAATTTGTCATCTTGGAAATGACAAATGTCCGAATATCCTCTTCAACCTGCATCGGTAATTGATGTTTAGGAGGGACTTTGCTTTTCAAGCATGAGGTTTTCAGTATTGGAAGGGCTTCATATTTGGTTTTTGACAATTTTTTCTTATTTGTCCACCATCATTTTACATCTGTACTTGATACCTTCTCAAATTTGTTGAGATCAGTCCTGCAACAGAAAACACCCGGAAAAGCAAAAGAACTAAACATTATATTGTGTATTTATTATTGTACGATTGAAAGTCCTGATTCAGACATTAATTAAATCGAATTTAATACAACCTAGTACAGTGCAAAAGAACAGCCGAGATATGCTTGCATTTTCCACCTAAACCAGCCTTACAGGAACAGCGGAATGCTGATCCCTCGTCTACTAGAATTTTGCCAGTTATCTCATGGGGATATTTCAAAAACTCGATGTGTGCTTTTCTCCAGATTACCACACATTATTAGGTGTCCAGCATTTAGGATTGCTTCTCCTATAATATTAAGTGAATGAAAACTATTTTGATAATTTATTTTGTACCCACCTTCTACGACACTCCTACTATTCGGAACGGCTTCCAAATATCTAAAGTATTCATTTAAAGTAAGCAATACTCTAGTTTCGTATGAATCCATCATTCAAATTAAGAATATATTATACCATTATATTAGAATATATTAACTCGCTCAAAGAAAGTACAACACAAAAAGGGATTTTTCCTCGAGCTAACTACAACAGTGTAGTTAGTCAACTTCATGACGTCATGGTTATCTTCGTGCCCTGTGTGGTAAGTTATGGCGGATGAGTGCAAAGGAAAGTGTCAGTCCCTCTCTCTCCGTTTTCAAGTAACTACACAACAAACCAGATTGATCTATTGGTTTGCTGGCGTAGTTAACTGTGACGTCATGGTTCTAACTACGCCGCGAAGAAATTCGTGTAGTTAACTATGGTATGCTCTGGTTTGGTGTGGTAAGCTCGAGGAAAAATCCCTAAAGTGTTTCAGCAAACTCAATGTTTACAGAGGGCGCAACCTACCCTTGAATCGCGTATACGAGAGTTACAGAAAAACTTCCAGAATGTCATAATTTACGAATCTGTAAGTCAGCCACATACAGATCCATAGATAAATTACAGATCAATCGTACGCTACAGATTCGTAGCTTACAGAGAAAAAGCAGAATACCGCCATAGATTTCAATTGTTCATTTTCAGTTTTCAAATCTTCATTTGCTTTATCGATTTTATTAATTTCCTGCAAATTATTTGCAAAGTTTCTGAAAAGCTCATATTTTTCTTTTTCAAGTTGTGATACTTTCTGAATTAAACAATTATTTTCAATCGAAATTTTTCCATATTTGAATGGAATTATACAATATTTATTCATCAATACTTGGTTTTTAAAATCGAATGTCAAACCGTATTTATTAAGAAAATCGGCTCCTATAATGCCATCGTAATTATTATGAAATCTATAAAGTAAAAAAGGGTGACTATCATTCATACGAAATTCTGAAAATAAAGGAAGTAATACTTTTTCCTTTGAAGTATCCTGCTTCATACATGCAGTTAATGTTGTTTCTTCTTGAAAAATGTTATCATAGAAATTATTATAAGCAAATTTTGGATCTATCAAGCATACTGAACAGCCACTATCAATTAAAAGTTTACATTTTGGATATTTGAATTCAATAAAGGGTAATTGATTAGAATGATTAATATTATAATTTAAGTCAATTCGTCTTCTTGGGTAACTTCGCGAAAATTTCGACTATTATTGTCGTGGTTTCTTGACGTTGAAGGTTTACAGTAATCAAATTGATTTTCATTTCTTTGTTTCCTCGTATCTAAATGCGTTAATTCTTCAAAGTAAAAATTGGGATTATTATGTTGATTTCTGTTCTGGTAATTATTATTATAAAAGTTACGTTGAGGATTTGGATTATATTGCGTAGAATAGTTTGAACGTTTCTTGGGATAATTTCTTGTCTGAATCGACATTTTCTCTGGAGGGGTAGTAATTCTTTGATTCGAATTTGGTTTAAAAACATTACTTGAATGATTCGGTTTAAAATTATTATTATGACTTGGGTATTGGTAATTAGTATTTCTCTGAGTAAATTGAACTGGCTGCGAAGGAAATCTAGGTACTTCGCCGTAATTATTAAATGCGTGATTTGATCTATTTTGTGAAGTATAATTAAAGTTTCTTGGAACATTTTTCGAATGATTCTGAGGGAAATTTTTATTTTTTCTACTTCTATCAAGTAATTCATATTGGGCTAGATTGCACATATAGTCTTTAGTTGCGTTTACTGTGTCATCAAAAGAAAATTCATTTTTCGTTATTAAATATGTTCTTAGCTCCATGGGTGCGTTCGAAATTAGAACAGTTTTACAAATTTTCAAAATATTATTCTTATAAATTGCCTTTTCTGGATCTGGCATTCTATCTGCGTCAATTCTATAATTTATTCTTATTTTCAAAGAAATTATTCGGTCTATAAATAATATTATATCCTCGTTGGGCTTTTTATTTAAAAATTGTAATTGGTGTATCAAAACATCAAGGTTAATTTGATCACCAAATTTAGTGTATAAGAAATGTTTGAGAACATCCCAATTATTCGGAATGTCAGACGTTGCTACTTCTGCTAGGGCTCTATCTATGAGTTTTGATTTGACCACTGCGAAGCAATAATTTTTCACCATTCTATTTTCATTTACGAACATCGCTAGATAATCATCAACACTTTTTATGAACGAATGCAACTCGTTCTCACACCAGAAAATTTAGGTAACAGCATACCAAACTTTTCAGCTAGCGACAAATCTACTGCCATTTTGTTTGTTTTATTCTTACGACCTCTAAAGTGTTTAATCGACGTAATATTGAATTATTTTAATATTTCACTTATTCAATCAGTTATATCAATTATTATGTAATTATCAATTATATCAATTATTATTTCAATCAAATTGTCGGTTTTTTCTTAAGAAACCTAGGAAAAACTATTGTAATCGGTTTTTGAAATAAGAAACCTAGGAAAAACTTTATAAATCGGTTTTTGGAAGAAACCTAGAGAAAACTTTATACAAGTTTTACGCTCAAAACTTGGGGAAAAGGTTGACTAATTTTGGGCCAGATTAGGTAAACTGGGAGTAATTAAAGGATTGCTCACCACGTTGTCTTGCTGAATGTGAAACCGTCACGGGGCGCTACTCAGGTGATCGGGCTCCTGTCTTCTTCACCTAGTTCGACTTGTGCTCAACGGTTGAAAACGACGGTGTTGTAGACTGGATGGACCTCTTCTTCTTCAGGAACTCACAGAATTTAACAAAACCGGCACAATCCCAGAACTCGTCGCCAATTATGTTTTTCGGAGGAAGACTTCGTTTTTAAAAAAAACTACTTTACTTTATTCAATACAATACAACGTTAAAACTTGGTAGAGCTACTAGATCGATTAATTAACTGACTAGAAATTGTCATCAACAGATATTTATAACATTCTCTTATCTTATTCTTCCTGCGTATTGACTGCAGGTGTTCACTGCTTAGTCTGCAAAATACAACATAGTAATATATAGAATCAATGGTAAACAGATAAACAATGTATCTAATTAGTATGGGGCCATATTATGTAATTATATATATATATATATATATATATATATATTCTTATGAAAAAGAGAGCTAAAATAGTACAATAAATGTTGAAACAAAAAGTACCTAAGCTGAGGTAAAAAAAGAACGGGGTATCATAACATTCTTTGTATGATACTATAGAATCATACGATACTATCAACACTAGTATCATACGATACTATACAGCCAGGGGAAAAACCTCAGCCGAAAAACCTGCCTCCCCGTAAACAAAATAACATAAAATATCAAATATCAGGAAAATCTTGAAAGACATCAGTGTGATCTTCATGTTATCCGTCGATGGGCTCGGATACACAGATTCTTCCCAAAACGACTCGTAATTCTCAATCTGAAATGAAAAAATACAAAAGCAAAAAAGAAACCGATTATTCAGAATAAATCTAAAGCATTTTGGAAATGCATCAACATTAAGATTTCTTGGCCAAAAAATATTCGGAGGTTTATGAATATTTATGACAGAAATGTCACAAAATTTGAAAGAAATGACAAAAAACTCTATCAATTTCTCCTTTCCGAATCTGTTGAAAGCTACGAAACTGAAAATTTTTCAACATAACAAGCTAAACTTGTAAAAAGTCAATTAATACATAACTTTCAAGTGTCCTCTTTCACGAGGATTTTTTTCTGTTGTCGTATGGGTTTCTTGCAGAAGAATCACTTCGATACCATGTTCATCAGCTAATTTGGAGACGTAATCACACTTTCCTTTCGAAATTCCTTCGATATTCAAATTCAAAATCCACAAATTGTTGCTCTCTGGTCGTGAGGGTTTTTTCAAACCAGATACGACCTTCCAGGTGATGATTTTTCGGCACTTCAAATGTTTGAAGACCGCTACGGGACCCCAATGAAAGGCAATCATCTCCCATAGATAAACCAAACATGTTATAACACAAGAAAACTGAATAATTTTCAGGACCGAAAACTGAGACATATTACGAGAATTGTCATTCAAACGACTTCGGTCATTGTCGGTTATAATCATTTTACAAGGAATATCGCTGAAGGCTATAACCGTAGATAACCGCAGGCAGGACCGTAGATAACCGCGGTCATTACTGGTTATTCGCTTGAAATCGGTTATGATTTGAATTGATTTGATTCGATCGGAGGTCAGTACTAGCAACTACAAAACGAAAAATATAACTGAAACAATGCAGTAATTAGTTTCATTACAGCACTACTTTTTGTACTGTAATGAACTCATTTCGTGAAATGGAGAAATATGATTCTTTCTTGATTTGATGTATTCAAATGATATCTCGGTGAATATGTTACCTTGTAGAGTAAGATCCCAGGGCCTTCAGACCTTACTTATTTTTGAAGTAACGAATTTTACAGTATAGACAGTCTTATATGTGTTGAATAGTGTGTGCATACTCGCTAGCTTGGCTAGGCGGCCCGTTCGCAGGTAGCAGGTAGAAAAAGTGGACAAAAACACGCCGAACTTTTCTTGAATTCGAAGAACTGATTTTTATGTATGTCACGCAGAATATTATGAAAAATAAATATTTCATATTGCCAGACGCTTTCCGTAGGCCGTAATTCCTCCCAGACGCTTCAAATTTCAATACAAAAATTGACAGGTTAGAAACATTGTGTCATTTTGACAACTTTCGAAATCAAACGACAAAATTTCTAGCTCCTCCAAGGATGGAGGTTTGGTCATTGGGCCAGCAACCCAACACCAAAAAAGTTCACAATGTTGCTGAATTTCTCATTCAACAAGCCTCGGAATAGGACTGGTAGTATTCAACGACGTGAGTGAATGAACTAAAATGAGAATGATTACTTGAACTGTACAGGGACTATTGAGCACCAGGAGATCATTTTTGCTGGAGTTGTTTGAAACTTAAGAGTTGGATTGGAGATTGAAAATGAAGTCACAGATAGAAATATAGTTGCGAAATGGGCAGATTCAGCACTTTTGTTAAATTCGAAGCACCGATTCTCATATATGTCAAGCAGAATATTATAAAAAATAGAAATTTCATATTGTCAGACCATTTCCGTGGGTCGTAAATCCTCTAAGACGCTTTAAATTTAAAAAAAATCACAGTTAGAAACATTGTTTCGAAATGGCCAGATTCAGCACTTTTGTTAAATTCAAAGCACTGATTCTCATATATAACACGCAGAATATTATGAAAAATAAATATTTTATATTGCCAGAGTGTTTCCATGGGTCGTAATTCCTCCCAGACGCTTTGATTTTAATTAAAAAAAATGAACTTTTCTTACATTTAAAGTCTTCAATTTTGAATATAATCCTTGGAGAATTATTTTAATTCCTTTTGTGGAAAGCCAGACCAATCCCAAAGGCCAAATATTCTGCCAGCACACAATCAGAATTTTAATTAGTTTCCTAGAAACTATGAATTTTTTGCCTATAAAGTGTATGCGAGGAATTAAGGCCCTCAAGGCAGGTTCTACAAACTTGAGGAAATTCGAAGAACCCATAGTTACGAAACCTCTATCAATAAAAATATTGTAAAACGACAGATACGAGTTAACCATCGAGTGAAGTTGACAATGAAGATTATGATTAAGAGGAAAAAGATCATATTTTTTTATTTCTGTTATAATTATAATAATAAATTGTCATTACCATAATTTGATGTTGAAAATATACATTTTGTAGGCAAAAATATTAATAGTTTCTAGGGACCTAACAAAATTTTGATTGTGTGTCTGGCAGAATATTTGGCTCTTGGGATTGGTATGGCTTTCCAC
Organism: Hippodamia convergens; assembly: GCA_038502775.1. Lineage (NCBI taxonomy): Eukaryota > Metazoa > Arthropoda > Insecta > Coleoptera > Coccinellidae > Hippodamia > Hippodamia convergens. The sequence continues at coordinate 93,545,045 of CM076607.1, forward strand.
AAAAAGTATCAGAATGATCCCCTGAAGACTTCGACTGTAAAAAAGTTTTTCTTTTTCAATGAAATTTAGAGCGCCTGGGATGAATTACGGCTCACTAAAACGGTCTGGCAATATGAAATGTTTTTTTCTTTTTGAATTTGATAGAGTATGCAATTCTGAATACATTCGTACTCGAATCGTTGCATTCGTCGAAATACTTTCAAAAATATCGAGAAAAATCTGAAGAAAAAGAGAGAAAAGAGTATTCGGTATTATGTTTGTTATTCCTAATCTAGATTTCTTAAGCGTAAACCGCATTTTTGAAGTCGAAGAATGTGGAAATATTGTACATTTCTAGAATTTTGAAAAACTCATCACAGGGTGTTCCAAATATTGGGTCAAAAATTGGGATCAAGATTGGCCCATAACTTTCGTTTTTCAAATTAGAACCCTATTTTTTTAGGATCGTACAAAGAAAAATGATGATAATGTTTCAACATGTTCATGCTCCTAAAATTGATAATTCTTAAGTTATTTAGGATTTTCTGATTTTATGTCGTATGTAGCGTCAAATTCATTAAATCTGTTTCATATCAACTATGACCTTGGTCACAGAAGATAAAATTATTTCAATAACTCACTAGTGACACACCTTTTTGTTCAATTCATTCATCATTGTTGTTATGGAACAGGTTTTATGAATTTGACGCAATGTACGACATGGAATCAGAAAATACTAAATAACTCAAGAAATATTAATTTTAGAAGTATCAACATGATAAAACATTATCATCATCTTTCTTCGCAGATTCTAACGCAATCATAAAAAAATAGGGTTCTAATTTGTAAAACGAAAGTTATGGGCCAATCTTGATCCCAATTTTTGACCGAACATTTAGAACACCCTGTGACGAGTTTTTCAAAATTCTAAATATGTAAAATATTTCTATTGTCTTCGACTACAAAAACGTGAAAACGGTTTGTGGACAAGATATAGATTAGAAATAGCAAACATTATACCGAATACTCTTATCTACCTTTTTTTGTTCAGTTTTTTTTTTTTTAAATTGGGAAAGTATTTTGACGAAACCAACGATTTCAGTAGGGATGTATTCAAGTGTATATCATTAGTGGAATAATTCATCTTCTATGACCCAGGTCATAGTTGAAATGAAACAGATTGTATATATATATATATATATTTTCATAAGAATATATATATATATATATTTATATATATATATATATATATATATATATATATATTCTTATGAAAATAGAGAGCTAAAATAATACAATAAATGTTGAAACAAAAAGTACCTAAGCTGAGGTAAAAAAAGAACGGGGTATCATAACATTCTTCGTATGATACTATAGAATCATACGATCACTAGTATCATACGATACTATAGAGCCAGGGAAAAAAACCTCAGCCGAAAAAACCTGCCACCCCGTAAAAAAAATAATCCTATGCTAATCTACATATCTTAAGCACGAACCGTTTTCACATTTTCGAAGTCAAAGACTGTGGAAATATTGTACATTTTTAAAATTTTGAAAAACTCATCACAGGGTGTTCCAAATGTTGGGTCAAAAATTGGGATCAAGATTGGCCCATAACTTTCGTTTTTCAAATTAGAACCCTATTTTTTTACGATTGCGTTGGATTGTATGAAGAAAAGTGATGATAGTGTTCTATCATGTTAATGCTCCTAAAATTGATAATTCTTGAGTTATTTAGGATTTTCTGATTTTATGTGGTACGTAGCGTCAAATTCATTTAATCTGTTTAATTGATTATTTTTTAATTTTTGATGCTAAAGATACACCTTCTTTCCATTCTGCAAGATGGAATAGGGGCTATAATCCTGATCTCTGCCTAGTTTCGTGTGATATTTCTTCAAAACCTCTGAAAGTAAATCGAAAAGTTCTTGGGGATTTTCCGCATTGTCAGCATAGGCCAATGTTATTGACTTTAGGTGATGAGGTTCTTTTTGCTCCATGTTGGAATTTCAGTAAGGCTAATTGGGTCAATTGTGGGAATAAAGTCGATAGTGACATAAGATGGATTAGACCGTCTTATGATAATTATTCTAGATTCGTGGGCGTAGTTAAAGCTGCAGCTAAAAAGTTCATTCCGAGAGGTTTTCGTAAAGAATATGTTCTTGGTTGGTCAGAGGAAACTGAAAAATTATACAAAGATTATCAAAATTCCCCATCAAATGAAAAAAGTGAAAAACTCATGAGCTCAATAAATGCCAGTCGGAAGGATAAATGGAATAGTGTAGTCACAAATATGAATTTTACACATTCCAGTAGGAGTTCATGGGATGTTTTGAGAAAACTAGGTGAAGCTGCACCTCTCACGATATCATCCTCGAAAATTAACCCCAAATCGATTGCTCGTCGTCTTGTTAATGTCTCTAATTCAGTTAAAATATCGAAATCCCAAATCAAAGATATGAAGTTAAAATTACATAAATTTAGGATATCAAAACATACCGTGAATGTTATTTCTAACCCATTCAATATGGATGAATTAATTTCAGCGATTAAAAACACAAAATCAAGAAAAGCAGCCGGTTTTGATGGAATTTATCCAGAATTCATCAAACATTTAGGAAAAAAAGCCCTATCTTGGTTATTATCTTTTTATAATGATATATTGAATTCCGGCAATTTTCCGACCAAATTTCGCAAAGCTAAGGTAATAGCAATTTTGAAACGTGGAAAAAATTCTTCTGATCCGAGTAGCTACCGTCCTATTAGTTTATTGAGCGTCCCTTTCAAAATTTTAGAGAGATTGATTCTATTTAGAATAGAATCAACTATTGAAGAAACATTACAGAACTGTCAGGGCGGTTTCAGGAAGAATAGGAATTGTTGCGATCAGGTTCTTAGCCTAACCACATTTATTGAATTAGGGTTCAATAAAAACTTAAAAACAGGGACAGCCTTTGTGGATTTATCAGCTGCATATGATACAGTATGGAAAGATGGATTAATTTTCAAACTATATAATCATTTGAAATGTGGAAAAGTGGTAAGACTATTGGAAAATATGTTATCCGACAGAAGGTTCCGATTTTTTGTCGATAATAACAGTAGTAATTTCGAAACTTTGAATAATGGTCTTCCACAAGGTTCAGTTTTAGCACCACTTCTATTCAATTTATATTTGTGTGACATTCCATCTACTTCTTCGGAGAAATTTATTTATGCTGATGATATTGCTCTGGCTTTTCATCATTCTAATTTTCAAACATTAGAAAGTACCCCAGTGGCGTAACTTACACCCCCGCTGACCCCGCGGTGCGGGGGGGCCCAGGCGTTGGGGGGGCCTGGACGTTATGGGGGCCTGGTCTTCGAGAGATAATTCAAATAATTTTATCGTTAAAGAATATGAACATGACCTCAGTTCTGATCTTAACTTCCGAATAAACTCTTTTAGAATTGCATTGAAATCAGAGATTCAGAAAAGATCATCAATACGACAGTTAGCTGATCTCCTGTTTACAAAATTTTTCGATTGCAACTAGTTTCCCAGATCTCTGTACTGCTTTAATGTTATTTTTAATATAACCTGTTACTGTAGCAAGGGCAGAGCGATCCTTTTGAAAGTTAAAGTTAATAAAGAATTATTTGCGGAGTAAAATGACCAAAAAAGACTTAGCGGGCCCAGTTTGTTGAGAATTGAGAATAAACGAGCCGAGATTATGGACCTTCACGAAGTGATTATTTACCCATTTACTTCAAGTAACACAGTATTTTCTGGGATTGATAACTATATTTGAAATGAAGATGCAATTATGTATATCATTTACTACAAATTTCGAATGATATTTCAATAAATAAAGTATAGAAAGTATTATTTCAAGTAATATTTCGGAGTTATTTTGATGGTGTGTTACGTTATAAAATGGAGGTTCGAGTTTGAGTTTCTTTTTTTGATTGCTGATCCTATAGGTAATGAACGACAATGTACTTTTAAATAATATATTCTCACCTATTTAAGAAATCGAATACAGTTTTAATTATATCACAAATACAATGAATATTTTGCTGCTTAACACCATATGGTCAGGCACGAACACCGTGGAATTGGATGGTACCAAAGGGCTTAATATTTCAATCCAAGGAATGATCCAGGGACTGGACTCCGAAAACGGTAAAAAAACGTCGGTAGAAACGTCGGTAGAAACGTCGGTAGAAACGACGATCGTCCAACAATCCTTCTGGGCCGCTCTCGACGAACTCGATATACTCCAATCCGCAAAATTGCGATTAGATACTCTTCCAAATCAAGAATATCTTATTATGCAGAGAAAGTAAAATCCGAAATAATTCGATTATCTACCAATAATTCAACTACAAAATCTCTGGCCGTTTATCTTGCTCGCAAGAGAGTCGAAGATGAAAAGAAGGAATTTATTACAATTATCTTGGAAACAATATGTATGAAAGATGCGTGCGTCGATCGAATCAATTGAGTTTTTATTGGTGGAAATCATCGGAACGATGCGCCTTCAGATAATTCTGAAAATCAGTACAGGGGCGTAACAGGTGTTACACCTAAACCACATACTTTTCTTATATAAAGTTTTTTTTTTCAATAAATACGCATGCTCGTACGAGGGGGCCCGAAAACTAATTCTGCGGGGCAGCCCGGTCGAAATTCGTTACGCTACTGAAGTACCCTTTCCGCAGATCTGGACATAATGAAAAATTATTTTTTGAAGTGGCGTTTGTGCCCGAATGAAAATAAAACCGATGTTTCGTGTTTTCATTTGAATAATCACCAGAAATATAGAAAATTGAGTGTAACTTTCGGTTCTTCTCCCTTAAAACATAATTTCAATCCTAGATACCTGGGAATCAAACTTGATTCCTCTCTAAATTTCAACGCCCATTTAGATGATCTCCATTTGAAACTTAAAACTCGAAACAATATTCTTCAGAAACTAGCTGGTTCCTCATGGGGTGCTGATGCAACAATACTTCGAACAGCAGCGCTTGCTTTGGTTTATTCTGCTGCTGAATATTGTTGTCCTGTTTGGTTGAACAGTGTTCATGTAAAAAAAATTGATGCCCAACTAAATTTTTCTATGAGGATTATTACTGGTACTATCAAGTCTACACCTACTCCTTGGTTACCAGTCCTCTCAAATATTGTCCCCCCCCCCCCCATATTCGCAGAGAGACAACAGCTTTGAATTCTTGGAAAAAATTCAATTCCTTTCCAAATTCATTTCCTATACTCACCTATATTCCAGATAATAGGGTCCCCAGATTGAAGTCGCGTAAACCTTTTTGGTCAAATTTTCTGACTAATATGAATAGAAGCGACAAAGAAATGTGGCAATCTGAATGGAATGTATCCAATTTTTTCAATAAAGATCTTATTTCTGATCCTTCCATCAGAGTTCCTGGTTTTGACCTTCCCAGGAGAATATGGTCTGTTCTAAATCGCATTAGAACAGGCCATGGACGTTGCAATAGCATGCTCTTCCGATGGAATTCGGTTGAGAGTCCTAGTTGTGAGTGTGGGAAAAATGAGGAGACTATAGAACATCTTATAAATAGTTGTCCCATTTATAAATTTCAAGATGGTTTCGAGGCTATACATAAAGTAACGAATGCATTTCTAAAATGGGAGGTTAATTTCAAAATTATTTGATTTATTCTGAATATTCGGTTTCTTTTCTGCTTTTTTTCTTTTTTCATTTCAGATTAAGAATCGTGAGCCGTTTTGGGAAGAATCTATCGACGGATAACATGAAGATGATCTCACACTGATGTCTTTCAAGATTTTTCCTGATATTTAATGTTTTATGTTATGTTTTTTACGGGGTGGCAGGTTTTTTCGGCTGAGGTTTTCTTCCCTGGCTCTATAGTATCGTATGATACTAGTGATGATAGTATCGTATGATTCTATAGTATCATACGAAGAATGTTATGATACCCCGTTCTTTTTTTACCTCAGCTTAGGTACTTTTTGTTTCAACATTTATTGTATTATTTTAGCTCTCTATTTTCATAAGAATATATATATACAGTGAAACTTCCCTATAACGAATACGCTAAATCCGCAAAAAAATTTCGTTATACAGAAATTTCGTTATGCAGAAATTTTTTTTATTGTGTCAAGTGTCAAAAAAGCAACTTTCACTTGCTTTTTTATTCGAATACATTATACATAATTTACTTAGCACTTCCTTCTAGACATTTTCACACTACTTTTTTCATTAACGATCAGAGCAAAACTGAAAACTGAACAATCTGTATAGCCTCGTGTTTCAGAAGGAACTGTCCGTCCGCCGTAATGGTTTAGTTTATGATCGGTATTTATTACCTACGTCCGACGATTACCTACGAATTACGGAAAAAAACCATCCCTAAGTATACTCTGGGAAAAATCTTCTTACCAATACGCATTTTGAGAGTGATTTTCTTCGAATAATTTGCTATAGAGAGAATTCACTTCGTTTTAGAGGGTGTTTTTAACAGGGTATTTGGACACATACGAAATTCGTTGTAGAGACGTTCGCTGTAGGGAAGTTCCACTGTATATATATATATATATAATATATATATATAATCTGTTTCATTTCAACTATGACCTGTCATAGAAGATGAATTATTCCACTAATGATATACACTTGAATACATCCCTACTGAAATCGTTGGTTTCGTCAAAATACTTTCCCAATTTAAAAAAAAAACTGAACAAAAAAAGGTAGATAAGAGTATTCGGTATAATGTTTGCTATTTCTAATCTATATCTTGTCCACAAACCGTTTTCACGTTTTGTAGTCGAAGACAATGGAAATATTTTACATATTTAGAATTTTGAAAAACTCGTCACAGGGTGTTCTAAATGTTCGGTCAAAAATTGGGATCAAGATTGGCCCATAACTTTCGTTTTACAAATTAGAACCCTATACAGGTAAAGAACTGAAATATTCTTATAGTCATTATATTAAAGTTATAATTTCAGGAAATATCCAGAACAACCGACGAACGGTTGGCTGCAGAAGCTTAATGTGGTTTGGCAAAAGTTAAGTATGAAGATGTTGCAGTTGATAGTTTGAAAATTCGGAAAATATGTGACAATACAATAACTGATAAATACTTAAACAGCATAACAGGAATGAATTCTTTTCATATGCTAGACACAAGCAAGATATTCTGCAGAAGTGAATAAGTCAACTTCAATTTTTTCAGATGATACGTTTTGAAAGTAGTTCCTTATAAGTATGTACGGTCCAGATATCTTTTGATTACTTTGTTCATAAATTTTACTTTATAGTGTCCAAATTATATATACCAAGTGAGGTTAGTAGTACATTAAAAAATAAGTAAAGTTTGTTAAACTCATGGACCAAAATGCACATTGAGGGAAATATATCCTTCCAAAATTGATGAAATTAAAAAATTCTCTGCATAACTTCTGAACGGTGAATGCCACCAGATTAAAATTTCGTGTATAAATGTTCCTGAATACATTTTTTTTATTACACTTCTACATTTCTGATACTTTCACCTCCAGAAAGCTTGGAATACATTTTTGACTTACCTTGTATACAAATGTCTTCTGGTTCTTCAAAAAAATTGTAAGTATATAGGTATGTCAGAATAGAAACCTGAATGGTTGTAATTGTTTTACATATGTTATTTCATTGGCAATTGTTCAATTATGGGAATAAATTTATTGTTTATTTGTTTTGAAATTTTGTTTCATCTTCCTCTTCATGTTAACAAGGATATATTAGTATCTTCAGTTACTTGACGAAAGTTTTCATGAAATTTCATACAGATATGAAAAATCCCAATAACATGTTTCATATTTTGCGTTATGACCATTACATCCCATAATAATATAAGCAATTTACGGGACCCAAGCCTTTGTGATTGCTTCTCCTATAATGTTAAGTAAATGAAAACTATTTTCATAATTAATTTGTACCTATCTTCTAAGACACTCCTACTTTTTGGAACGGCTCCCAAATATGTAAATTATTCACTTAAAGTAAGGAATACTCTATTTTCATATGAATCCATCATTCAAATTAAGAAAATATTAGGAAAGTAACTCGCTTAAAGATATTCATAAACAAGAAAGGACAGTAACAAAGTGTTTCAGCAAACTCAATGTTTACAGAGGGCGCAACCTACCGTTGAATCGCCTATAAAGTCCAAGTCTTTAACTCGGGCCTGCCAAAGTTCTCGATCTTGAACCCTAAGGAGTTCTCAGCCTTGACGTCTGATAAATTCATAAATTTCTTCGGCATCGTTTGCTTTTTACAAATGCCTCGGTCCCAAGATCCCCCGTCTCGGTAGGATATGGTGTATTTTGTCCTGACCCGTTAGTCAAGATTTCAGCTCGCCTTCCAGACCATTGGTCCATATATACAGCGGAAATGTATGCGTTGGGTAGTGCTGTAGAAATGGTACTGCAACATAGGATAACAGAGGCACTAATTGTGTCGGATTCCCTCACAGTCTTGGAGACACTGAAAACTGGTAATTTCAATTCCAATACGGACTGTATCACAGCCAGAACCCTTGGGCTATTGCACTCAGCTAACTCTGCTTGGACCACTAAAATCGTGGTTAAGTGCCTCTGAGTACCTAGCCACTCTTATATACATGACAACGACATTGCGGATCTTCTAGCTAATCAGGGTAGGTTTCAGGGTAGCCCTCCAAACATCCCTGCCGGACCTAAAGAGTTGTGGTCACGCTTCTGCTCAAAAGTGAAAAAAAGCTGGATCAGCCAGTTCTTTGATATCTGTGAACAAAAAGGGTGCATCTATGCGGAGTACATTAACCGCAGTTCATTTCCCACAAACCCCTGGTTCATGAAAATCAATCATCCGCGACGATCCTTTACCGTTATTCTACGTCTTAGATGCGGCCACTGTCTAACACCATCCTTTCTCTTCGGTTGCACGAACAACTTAAGCAAGAGTGCTGAACTGTATACTGCACTTTCTTCACGTGGTTATTCCCGTCCCGTATATATATATATTATATATATATAATATATATATATATATATATATATATATGGAAAAAGATCACAGTCGTACTTATTTGTATTTGGAGGATAAGGGAATCGACTGTAAGTTTAATTCTTATAAAATTTTAAAAACTAATATTGATTGTGAACTGCTTTTGTAGTAGCCCTGAGGAAGAAACAAATGTGTTTCGAAAGCTTGGCGTAGAATAAAGAGATTAAATCAAATTTCAGTCGATTCCCTTATCCTCCAAATATATATATATATATATATATTATATATATATATATATATATATATATATATACATATAAGATAAATGAAAAAGATATGAATATTAAGGGATCGGTAAAATATAAAATCCCTTGTGTTGACTCCGTTATGCGTTTTCGAATACCAACTTCTCACCGTACTGATTAGGGCGAAAGCCCGAAACATATATATATATATATATATTATATATATATATATATATATATATATATATATTTATATATTTATATTTATATATATATATATATATATATATATATATATATATATATAAATATATATATACAGGGTGTACCAAGTTCGAAGGCCTATTAGGCGTTTCTGGAGAACTAGACTTATTTTAAATCTGAAAATTCGGATTATGATATTGTTTGACATTATCTACCGAGATAAAATATTCTTGGAGCCTGACCACTTTTAGTTATACAGGGAGAGAAAAAAAAATTTTCAAAATTTTATTTTTCTTTTTGAATTTGATAGAGTAGGCAATTCTGAATACATTCGTACTCAAATCGTTGCATTCGTCGAAATACTATCAAAAATATCAAGAAAAACCTGAAGAAAAGAGAGAAAAAGAGTATTCGGTATTATGTTTGTTATTCCTAATCTAGATTTCTTAAGCGTAAACCGTTTTCACATTTTTGAAGTCGAAGAATGTGGAAATATTGTACATTTCTAGAATTTTGAAAAACTCATCACAGGGTGTTCCAAATATTGGGTCAAAAATTGGGATCAAGATTGGCCCATAACTTTCGTTTTTCAAATTAGAACCCTATTTTTTTAGGATCGTAAAAAGAAAAATGATGATAATGTTTTAACATGTTCATGATCCTAAAATTGATAATTCTTAAGTTATTTAGGATTTTCTGATTTTATGTCGTATGTAGCGTCAAATTCATTAAATCTGTTTCATATCAACTATGACCTTGGTCATAGAAGATAAAATTATTTCAATAACTCACTAGTGACACACCTTTTTGTTCAATTCATTCATCATTGTTGTTATGGAACAGGTTTTATGAATTTGACGCAATGTACGACATGGAATCAGAAAATACTAAATAACTCAAGAAATATTAATTTTAGAAGTATCAACATGATAAAACATTATCATCATCTTTCTTCGCAGATTCCAACGCAATCATAAAAAAATAGGGTTTTAATTTGTAAAACGAAAGTTATGGGCCAATCTTGATCCCAATTTTTGACCGAACATTTAGAACACCCTGTGACGAGTTTTTCAAAATTCTAAATATGTAAAATATTTCCATTGTCTTCGACTACAAAAACGTGAAAACGGTTTGTGGACAAGATATAGATTAGAAATAGCAAACATTATACCGAATACTCTTATCTACCTTTTTTTGTTCAGTTTTTTTTTTTTTAAATTGGGAAAGTATTTTGACGAAACCAACGATTTCAGTAGGGATGTATTCAAGTGTATATCATTAGTGGAATAATTCATCTTCTATGACCCAGGTCATAGTTGAAATGAAACAGATTATATATATATATATATATATATATATATATATATATATATAATATATTATAATATATATTAGAGCCCTTTATATGAACATTGTCCTTTTCGTATAAAAATGACTTTGTTCATAAAGGATTGTCGAGATGTTAAGGGGGCTGACGTATGAGAGCGGCTTCATGTCAGCCCAATAAACAAAATTTGAGTGGGTACGGCCTTCTGCAGAATTGAGAAGGTCTTAGTGTTATTTTTCTTTTAGAGAGTTCTCAGTTTTAGGGATAATTCAAACTATTGAAATAACTTAACACAAAAAAAATCTATTTTCCAAAATATCTACAAAATATACTGAGGTAAGTAATCCTTACGTCTGTACCTCAGATTTTATAAGAAAATTTAATGAAGAAAATGTAAGTTTCCCTGTTCTCTGGGTTACTTAATTACAAAAACTTCAAAATAACCTAACACTAAGGAAATGTAAGTTGTGAGCAGATAGGAGATGAGAGATGACAAGACTTTTGAACTTGACTATTCTCATAAAAAAAAAATTGGAAAATTCTGACCTTGATCTCTTTCTAATAATTCGGCTTTACTCCACTGGTATCCACGCAACGATCCTTCCTCTTTGATCAACTTCCGTGCACGCACTTCCGTTTCGGTTTCGTGATTTACCGACGAATACGTGACTTTACAATACAAAATCTACAAGTCTCCGCTTGAGACTTAAAACTGACTGTGAAATTTTCTATTTCACTCCCAAAAATAAACCGCGAGCCGAACTCCGCGAGCACGTCGATGACCCCTTTGGTCCTTATCCCAGACGGTACTGATTATCCCTTGTCGATAAAAATTAACTATTCCTCTACTTGTGGGTGTTTCTTTCCCCCTTCAAAAATTGGCATTACCAATAAGATTCCTTTTTTTTAAAGGTTCTCCCTCTTTGTGGGAGGATCAAAAAATGCGAGTTGGCCGTTTTCAAGTCCCACGGTTCTAGATACTCTTTTGACCCATAATCATAAATAATACCTTCTTATGTTTTTCTTAAGTGTGGAAGTGTTAGTTTTCATGAGTTTGAGGATCATGAACTCTAATAAATCCACAACTTTTATTTATAATAAACTATTCGAAAACGACCGTTTTCGAATATTTATCGTGATGGGGTGAATAGTTAATATTTGTCACACATTGATTTCTTTGCGTTTCGTAGTTAGACTGCGCTGAACGGATTTATTTTAATGCGTGCTGATTGATTGATGATACGTAGCTGTGGAATCGTTATGCATTCCTCGGATACAGTGCCGTAGTGAGAGGTTTCAATATTGCATTTTTAATGAGGAAATTACCAATTTCCCCATTTATTACAATGCTCCCCTCAAAAAAAAAAGTTTTGGCATTGATTGCCATAACTTTTCCCTTATAATAGTCCGCAAGAGTTCAATAGTCCATTGTCTCTCATTCACAGTCCTATAATGCTCAACCAAAACTCAAAAAGAACGAAACATTCTCAAATGGACAATATAACACCTAAACTACTACATAATTAACAACTCAACTAGTTTACAACATTATGTACCTACTTCAGTGATAGCCTTTCAAATTTATGCCCATACTCTATCATTAATACAATTAGTTTTCCTCGGGTAAACAAAAATATTTTTCATGCGAAAAGGCGAATTACTAACATACTTAACAAAAACATTAAGACCCTACCTCGACATCATTTCGTCAAGGTCCATTATATGTCGGGCTCATTAATCGGCAAATAAAAACAGAACAAAAAAAATTTCCACTTCACCATCTCCTCATGGAGTCTTTTACTGTTCACTGATCGATTTTTCAAGTTTCACCCGCGCAACCACTTTATTATATTGTTCTTCTTCCGGCTTTCTTCCGGTACTCTCACGTACTCCTTTCTTCAGGAACTCTGACTTCCTCTTGGAAATAACCTTTTTGACATGTGTGCCGACCTAATCTTTTGCAGGTAGTGTTTATTCATCGAACGTCGCTAACAACACGATAGCATGTTAGCTGTGACAGTTCACGACCTACGACATTATTTATGTTCTCTTCTCCGGTCCTTGTGAGCTCTCAAATTACGATGTACCATTCATAGGCGTACAGGGTTTGCTCTGGTACTTCGGGTTTTTCTGGATTCTTCTGGTTAGTTCGGTGTCGATCCATTACCCACATTGTTGAAGTGTCTCAGTAGCTGGCTTCGAGCATAATTTCGTACCCGATCATCTCGTACAGATGTATCCCATCTATCCCATTTAGGATGACATCTATTCCATATTTATTCACTCTTCTCAAATTAGCGTAGAACTATAAATTCGACTTCCATAAACCATTCTTTCTGCTTCTGCGACTGCAACTGCTTTTTCTCATCTCTAGCTTACGAAAAAAAAATGAGCTCGTAGACCGACATTTTTCTGCTCCAATCGATTCATTTAGTAATAGAGTAAGATCCCAGGGCCGCCAGACGTTACTTATTTTTGAAGTAACGAATTTTATAGTATAGACAGTCTTATATGTGTTAAATAGTGTGTGCATACTCGCTAGCTTGGCTATGCGGCCCGTTCGCAGGTAGCAGGTAGAAAAAGTGGACAAAAACATACCGAACTTTTCTTAAATTCGAAGAACTGATTTTTATATATGTCACGCAGAATATTATGAAAAATAAATATTTCATATTGCCAGACAGTTTCCGTGGGCCGAAATTCCTCCCAGACGCTTCAAATTCCAATAAAAAAATGACAGGTTAGAAACATTGTGTCATTTTGACAACTTTCGGAATCAAACGACAAAATTTCTAGCTCCTCCCAAGGATGGAGGTTTGGTCGTTGGGCCAGCAACCCAACACCAAAAAAGTTCACAATGTTGCTGAATTTCTCATTCAACAAGCCTCGGAATAGAAGTGGTAGTATTCAACGACGTGAGTGAATGAACTAAAAATGAGAATGATTACTTGAAATGTGCAGGGACTATTGAGCACCAGGAGATCATTTTTGCTGGAGTTGTTTGTTACGTAAGAGTTGGATTGGAGATTGAAAATGAAGTAGCAGCACAGTTCGGAGAAATAAAAAGGATTGAAAGGCTTGATGAAGAGAACTGGGTATACGTCATCAAGTTGTTTCTTGATGATATGTATTGTAGATTGCATATTGTTAAGCCCAGAATATACATCCACATACATACATAGAAACATTGTTGCGAAATGGCCAGATTCAACACTTTTGTTAAATTCGAAACAATAATTTTGATATATGTAACGCAAAATATTATAAATAAAGGAATATTTCATATTGCTAGACCGTTTCTGTGGGCCGTAATTTCTCCCAGACGCTTTAGGTGTTGGGTTGCTGGTCCAACGACCAAACCTCCAACCTTGGAGGAGCTAGAAATTTTGTCGTTTGATTCCGAAAGTTGCCAAAATGACACAATGTTTCTAACCTGTCATTTTTTTATTGGAATTTGAAGCGTCTGGGAGGAATTTCGGCCCACGGAAACTGTCTGGCAATATGAAATATTTATTTTTCATAATATTCTGCGTGACATATATAAAAATCAGTTCTTCGAATTTAAGAAAAGTTCGGTATGTTTTTGTCCACTTTTTCTACCTGCTACCTGCGAACGGGCCGCATAGCCAAGCTAGCGAGTATGCACACACTATTTAACACATATAAGACTGTCTATACTATAAAATTCGTTACTTCAAAAATAAGTAACGTCTGGCGGCCCTGGGATCTTAGACTATAAGTTCATCTCCGATCACAATTGCACTGCTCTGTCATTTCGATTAAGCCTGTCCGTACAATGTGGCTTAATTTTTTCATCTCGTTCATACGTAACGCTTTTTCGTCACTTGTTCTTTCTTAGAAAAGGTCTCTCGTGTGGAACATTTCGCGACATCGCGTATAGATACCCCGACACTGTTTCTGTGTTCTCTATCGTACACTACTAACCTACTAACGCTTCGACACTCACGATTATCTTCCTCTCTCAATAAAAATATTCCTGTTTCTCTCAAAATCTCCTTCCTGAGTCCAATTTTAAATTGGTTTAGAATCAGGTCCCGGTTTTTTTTTCTAATACCAGTTTCCTCCTCCTGGGTGGCTCCAGAAAGATCTTCCTTCAATAAACTCGCTCCTAGAGTACGTAGTCGCGTGCAGAACGAAGAAACGCTTTCGTCCTGCCTTTGAAAACAACTGCTCAAATCCCACTGAAATTCCCCCGGCAACCTTATCGTTGAGAATTTTTGCAGAAATTTCGTTTTCAGATCTTTGTACGTTAAAGTACTAAACGTAAGGTCTGATTTATAAAAATTATACGCATCCCCTATTAATTTTAATTTAAGTAGAGTGAGGGTGTCATCCTCATTCCACCCATCTAATTTCGCCCGTAATTCTAAGTTTTCGAAATATCGATTTGCATCCTTTCCCGAGAAACTGTCAAGTGTAGTCGCTAACATTCCTAACGGATAAACAAACGGATTTTGTGCCATGACTACGAAAATTTTTTTGAAAATACGAAAATATAAATAACAAACAGAAAAAATTAACTAAATGACCTGCTTCTTAAAACTTCGACACTCTCTAAAATTTGACTCAGAAAATCTAATAAAATCGGTCAAATTCACGCAGATAGATATTTCTTGAAATAATGACGAAATAAGTTACCAATTAGATCCTGTAAACCAATGATAACAGAAAACTAAATCAATTATGCCTGAAAAAAAAATATACCTCAAAAAAAACCAAATATTTCCTGAAATAGAAAAAATATTTCCTGAAAAAAAATAATTCCAAAAAAGTAGTTCCTGAAATACAATTCAATTATATTTCCAATACGAAACCCCAAGAATATTTTCAGCGTCCTGAAAGAGAAAGTATGCTATATTTCGCTCTGGATCGAATTTTGAGAAGATCAATACTTCCTGCAAATAAACCCAGCTTTACCGTAAGCTTTACCTAAATTTAGTTTGTTTTTTTTTTCTCGAAAACTTAAAAGAATCAGATTCTGAAAATTAATCTATTCTCGATACCTCTACTTCTCAAAATTCACAATACTCACTCCAGTCTCAATTAAATTCGTTTTCGCAAAAATAGCACCAATAGATATAATCAATCCGCATAAAATATTCTGTTCAATCCAAAAATCTCCTGCACCTCCAAAATCAAACTTGGCACTCTATACAGCCTATCACCTCACAAAAATACTTTTTCCTCAACTCTATTTATCCATTTTCCTATTCATAAAATGAAACATCTTCAACTTTCTTGAAAATCCTCAATCACCTTAAAATGCGCTCACCCAAAAAAAAAAATTTTTTTTTCGTGAAAATTTCAAAAGAATCCAGAACTAAAACTCTCCTTTAAAAAAAATAAACACAATCCTCAACGCTGTCACCAGTTTATAATAGAGCCCTTTATATGAACATTGTCCTTTTCGTATAAAAATGACTTTGTTCATAAAGGATTGTCTAGATCAGGGCTGTCCAACTTCACGTAACCCAAGGGCAGCAAATTGAAAAATTCCAATTCAGTTCTCGTCCTTCCTTGGTGAAAAGGATCTGTTTGCAAGGCACACTATCCCAACTGGAGGTGTGCTCTACCTACATTAAGAAGGGGCTGAGCAAATACTGAATTTTTTTTTACAATGTTTTGAAATTCGCTGAACCTATTTTCGACTCCTTCTGCAATTATTTCGATGCATTTTGTCCGCAGTTGAGAGAATCTTCTTCAAAATAAAATCCTTCATTCCTTCAAAGGATGTTGGTGTGAAGTAACAGTTCGCCATATTATGTAACTTCTACTTCGGCTTAAAATCTCAAAATGTTCGAAGAAGGATTGCCCTCTCACATTATGTTAGTTATTTCAAAAACTACTTTCATGAAATCCATTCGAAGTGACAATTTTCCATATTGTGCTTCTTGGTGAATAATACAATGTATCACAAGACTGTTGACGGTTTATGTGGTATTATTTCAAGAGACCTGCAAATCCGATTTCAGTTCCTGTCATAGCTCTGGATTCATCAGTGACAATATGGGAACGTTCATGAAATCCGCCGTGGTCCGATACCACCTAATTCACAGCTGCAAAATCCGTACCCTTAATTGTTTCATTCAAATTCAAGCATCTTTTATATACGGTTCTGACAAAAATTATAACCTGGCTGATATCTGATAGATCAGTACTTTCAACTAAGGGTAGCGAAAAAAACTCACACTTTTCGACTCAGTTATACAGTTTTTAGATATACCTATATTGATCGATATGGCCTACTCGTCTTGAAATTGTTTGATGCGAAACAGAGACTGCTTCGAATTTTTCGGCATTTTTGTTTCTCTAAACTGTTATGCCATTCTGATGACACAATCCATCAGTAAGAGTTTTTTTTGCTTCCAGCGCTTCTCTGCGGGCCACAAAAAATGAGGTCGCGGGCCGCATGCGGCCCGCGGGCCTCGTGTTGGACAGCCTTGGTCTAGATGTTAAGGGGGCTGACGTATGAGAGCGGCTTCATGTCAGCCCAATAAACAAAATTTGAGTGGGTACGGCCTTCTGCAGAATTGAGAAGGTCTTAGTGTTATTTTTCTTTTAGAGAGTTCCCACTTTTAGGGATAATTGAAACTATTGAAATAACTTAACACAAAAAAAATCTATTTTCCAAAATATCTACAAAATATACAGAGGTAACAAAGTAATCCTTACGTCTGTACCTCAGATTTTATAAGAAAATTTAATGAAGAAAATGTAAGTTTCCCTGTTCCCTGGGTTACTTAATTACAAAAAATTCAAAATAACCTAACACTAAGGAAATATAAGTTGTGAGCAGATAGGAGATGAGAGATGACAAGACTTTTGAACTTGACTATTCTCATAAAAAAAAAATTGGAAAATTCTGACCTTGATCTCTTTCTAATAATTCGGCTTTACTCCACTGGTATCCACGCAACGATCCTTCCTCTTTGATCAACTTCCGTGCACGCACTTCCGTTTCGGTTTCGTGATTTACCGACGAATACGTGACTTTACAATACAAAATCTACAAGTCTCCGCTTGAGACTTAAAACTGACTGTGAAATTTTCTATTTCACTCCCAAAAATAAACCGCGAGCCGAACTCCGCGAGCACGTCGATGACCCCTTTGGTCCTTATTCCAGACGGTACTGATTATCCCTTGTCGATAAAAATTAACTATTCCTCTACTTGTGGGTGTTTCTTTCCCCCTTCAAAAATTGGCATTACCAATAAGATTCCTTTTTTTTAAAGGTTCTCCCTCTTTGTGGGAGGATCAAAAAATGCGAGTTGGCCGTTTTCAAGTCCCACGGTTCTAGATACGCTTTTGACCCATAATCATAAATAATACCTTCTTATGTTTTTCTTAAGTGTGGAAGTGTTAGTTTTCATGAGTTTGAGGATCATGAACTCTAATAAATCCACAACTTTTATTTATAATAAACTATTCGAAAACGACCGTTTTCGAATATTTATCGTGATGGGGTGAATAGTTAATATTTGTCACAGATTGATTTCTTTGCGTCTCGTAGTTAGACTGCCCTGAACGGATTTATTTTAATGCGTGCTGATTGATTGATGATACGTAGCTGTGGAATCGTTATGCATTCCTCGGATACAGTGCCATAGTGAGAGGTTTCAATATTGCATTTTTAATGAGGAAATTACCAATTTCCCCATTTATTACATATATATATATATATATATATATATAATCTGTTACATTTCAACTATGACCTGGGTCATAGAAGATGAATTATTCCACTAATGATATACACTTGAATACATCCCTACTGAAATCGTTGGTTTCGTCAAAATACTTTCCCAATTTAAAAAAAAAACTGAACAAAAAAAGGTAGATAAGAGTATTCGGTATAATGTTTGCTATTTCTAATCTATATCTTGTCCACAAACCGTTTTCACGTTTTTGTAGTCGAAGACAATGGAAATATTTTACATATTTAGAATTTTGAAAAACTCGTCACAGGGTGTTCTAAATGTTCGGTCAAAAATTGGGATCAAGATTGGCCCATAACTTTCGTTTTACAAATTAGAACCCTATTTTTTTATGATTGCGTTGGAATCTGCGAAGAAAGATGATGATAATGTTTTATCATGTTGATACTTCTAAAATTAATATTTCTTGAGTTATTTAGTATTTTCTGATTCCATGTCGTACATTGCGTCAAATTCATAAAACCTGTTCCATAACAACAATGATGAATGAATTGAACAAAAAGGTGTGTCACTAGTGAGTTATTGAAATAATTTTATCTTCTATGACCAAGGTCATAGTTGATATGAAACAGATTTAATGAATTTGACGCTACATACGACATAAAATCAGAAAATCCTAAATAACTTAAGAATTATCAATTTTAGGATCATGAACATGTTAAAACATTATCATCATTTTTCTTTGTACGATCCTAAAAAAATAGGGTTCTAATTTGAAAAACGAAAGTTATGGGCCAATCTTGATCCCAATTTTTGACCCAATATTTGGAACACCCTGTGATGAGTTTTTCAAAATTCTAGAAATGTACAATATTTCCACATTCTTCGACTTCAAAAATGTGAAAACGGTTTACGCTTGAGAAATCTAGATTAGGAATAACAAACATAATACCGAATACTCTTTTCTCTCTTTTTCTTCAGGTTTTTCTTGATATTTTTGATAGTATTTCGACGAATGCAACGATTTGAGTACGAATGTATTCAGAATTGCCTACTCTATCAAATTCAAAAAGAAAAATAAAATTTTGAAAATTTTTTTTTCTCTCCCTGTATAACTAAAAGTGGTCAGGCTCCAAGAATATTTTATCTCGGTAGATAATGTCAAACAATATCATAATCCGAATTTTCAGATTTAAAATAAGTCTAGTTCTCCAGAAACGCCTAATAGGCCTTCGAACTTGGTACACCCTGTATATATATATTATATATATATATATATATATATATATATATATATATATATATATATAAAATATATATATATATATATAATTACATAATATGGCCCCATACTAATTAGATACATTGTTTATCTGTTTACCATTGATTCCATATATTACTATGTTGTATTTTGCAGACTAAGCAATGAACACCTGCAGTCAATACGCAGGAAGAATAAGATAAGAGAATGTTATAAATATCAGTGAATGACAATTTCTAGTCAGTTAATTAATCGATCTAGTAGCTCTACCAAGTATTAACGTTGTATTGTATTGAATAAAGTAAAGTAGTTTTTTTTTAAAAACGAAGTCTTCCTCCCGAAAAACATAATTGGCGACGAGGTCTGGGATTGTGCCGGTTTTGTGAAATTCTGTGAGTTCCTGAAAAAGAAGAGGTCCATCCAGTCTACAACACCGTCGGTTTCAACCGTTGAGCACAAGAAGAACTAGGTGAAGAAGACAGGAGCCCGATCACCCGAGTAGCGCCCCGTGACGGTTTCACATTCAGCAAGACAACGTGGTGAGCAATCCTTTAATTACTCCCAGTTTACCTAATCTGGCCCAAAATTAGTCAACCTTTTCCCCAAGTTTTGAGCGTAAAACTTTTATAAAGTTTTTTCTAGGTTTCTTATTTCAAAAACCGATTTATAAAGTTTTCTCTAGGTTTCTTATTTCAAAAACCGATTTATAAAGTTTTTCCTAGGTTTCTTATTTCAAAAACCGATTACAATAGTTTTTCCTAGGTTTCTTAAGAAAAAACCGACAATTTGATTGAAATAATAATTGATATAATTGATAATTACATAATAATTGATATAACTGATATAATTGATTAAATAAGGGAAATATTAAAATAATTCAATATTACGTCGATTAAACACTTTAGAGGTCGTAAGAACAAAACAAACAAAATGGCAGTAGATTTGTCGCTAGCTGAAAAGTTTGGTATGCTGTTACCTAAATTTTCTGGTGTTGAGAACGAGTTGCATTCGTTCATAAAAAGTGTTGATGATTATTTAGCGATGTTCGTAAATGAAAATATTATGGTGAAAAATTATTGCTTCGCAGTGGTCAAATCAAAACTCATAGATAGAGCCCTAGCAGAAGTAGCAACGTCTGACATTCCGAATAATTGGGATGTTCTCAAAAATTTCTTGTATACAAAATTCGGTGATCAAATTAACTTAGACGTTTTGATACACCAATTGCAATTCTTAAACAAAAAGCCCAATGAGGATATAATATTATTTATAGACCGAATAATTTCTTTGAAGATAAGAATAAATTATAGAATTGACGCAGATAGAATGCCAGATCCAGAAAAAGCAATTTATAAGAATAATATTTTAAAAATTTGTAAAACTGTTCTAATATCAAACGCACACCCATAGAGCTAAGAACATATTTAATAACGAATAATGAATTTTCTTTTGATGACACAGTAAATGCAACGAAAGACTATATGTGCAATCTAGCCCAATACGAATTACTTGATAGAAGTAGAAAGAATAAAAATTTTGCTCAGAATCATTCGAAAAATGTTCCAAGAAACTTTAATTATACACAAAATAGATCAAATCACGCATTTAATAATTACGGCGAAGTACCTAGATTTCCTTCGCAGCCAGTTCAATTTACTCAGAGAAATACAAATAACCAATACCCGAATCATAATAATAATTTTAAACCTAATCATTCAAGTAATGTTTTTAAACCAAATTCGAATCAAAGAATAACTACCCCTCCAGAGTAAATGTCAATTCAGACTAGGAATTATCCCCAGAAACGTTCAAATTACTCAACGCAATATAATCCAAATCCTCAACGTAACTTTTATAATAATAATTATCAGAACGGAAATCAACATAATAATCCTAATTTTTACTTTGAAGAATTAACGCATTTAGATACGAGGAAACAGAGAAATGAAAATCAATTCAATTATTGTAAACCTTCAACGTCAAAAAACCACGACAATAATAGTCGAAATTTTCGCGAAGTTACCCAAGAAGACGAATTGACTTAGATTATAATATTAATCATTCTAATCAATTACCCTTTATTGAATTTGAATATCCAAGATGTAAACTTTTAATCGATAGTGGCTGTTCAGTATGTTTGATAGATCCAAAATTTGCTTATAATAATTTCTATGATAATATTTTTCAAGAAGAAACAACATTAACTGCATGCATGAAGCAGGATATTTCAAATGAAAAAGTATTACTTCCTTTATTTTCAGAATTCCGTATGAATGATAGTCACCCTTTTGTACTTTATAAATTTCATAATAATTACGATGGCATTATAGGAGCCGATTTTCTTAATAAATACGGTTTGACATTCGATTTTCAAAACCAAGTATTGATGAATAAATATTGTAGAATTCCATTCAAATATGGAAAAACTTCGATTGAAAATAATTGTTTAATTCAGAAAGTATCACAACTTGAACGAGAAAAATATGAGCTTTTCAAAAACTTTGCAAATAATTTGCAGGAAATTAATAAAATTGATAAAGCAAATGAAGATTTGAAAACTGAAAACGAACAATTGAAATCTAAACTTTTCATCATCGAGATGTCTAATAAAGAACTTCAAAAAATGATTGAATTGAACTCTAAAGCAAGTTATGAAATGGAAAAAGAAATTTCAAATTTGAAAAAATCAATAAACGTAATAAATAGGGAAAAACCAAGTTCACAAAAATCCTATTTTAGAATGAATAAAGCAAATAATAACAATGAGCAAGTAAAATCAGAATCTGATAGGTTGAATGACATTACGTATGAAAACTTTACGAAACTATATGAAACAAATAATATTCCCGATTGTCATAATATTGAAGAAAAACAAGGTAATTTATTTAAAGCCCCTAATAAATATTCGTTAGCCCATTGCGTATCAGAAGATTTCCATATGAGTAGAGGCATTGCCCGAGATTTCAAGAGAAAATTTGGAAATATAGATGAATTAAAATCGCAAAATAAAAAAGTAGGAGAAGTAGCTATTATTCGAAATAAAAACCGTGTTATTTACTATTTGATAACCAAGAAATTTTATTATGATAAACCTACATACGAAAATGTATTTAAATCCCTTTTATATTTGAAAAAACTTATGGAGTTAAGAAATGAAACTCATTTAGCTTTACCGCGTATAGCGTGCGGATTAGATGAATTAAAATGGCCTATTATTTTGAATATGATAAAGTATATTTTTGCAAGATGCAAAGTGAAAATAATCATTTATTATTTATCGCCACTGCATACTGAAGTAAATAAAGAATTTATAGATTTTAATGGGATACTGCCGGTCTTCTTAAAAGTGAACGAAAAACATAATTGTCGACGAGGTAATAATATAAATTATAATGAAATTGATGATATTGTTTATGATGAAATGAATGAAGAATTTATAGATTTTAATGCAATCGAAGATAATGAATCAATTTTTAATAATGTAACAGACGACGAATTAGATGAATGTTTAAATCTTTTAACTGAGCCTAATGCAGAATTGCCCGTTTTAAATGATGAAGATTTACTAAATGATTTTAAACTTAGATATTCAGACGGATTGAACGGAAAACGTTCCGCAGAAAGAAGAATGTTCCTTCCTTTTAAATACAAACCCTATTTACATTAAAAACCCTGTTGTTAGAAAGTTAGATCTAGTTTACAAAAAAATATTAATGCTTGCTGGATAGATAGTCATAGAATTCAAGATATGAAAAATAAACACATTTATCATGAAAATATTACTCCCTTATAAAATAATTGATTATGAACATATTGGTTTGAAACAAGTCGAGGATCTTATTTTAAAGTATCAGAAAGAAATTGATAATTTGAAAAATAAACAATTATTGGGATTTACACAAACGCCGCATTATGAATATTTACAACATTCGAATACAATTAATATCAGAACTTTAGAAGAACTTGTTAATGGAAAAATAAGAGTTAAAAGAGGACTCATTAATATTGGAGGTAAAATTTCAAAGATTTTATTTGGAACGTTAGATTCAGATGACGAAGAACTTTATAAAAATTATTTTGAAAGTATAGCAAGAAACGAGAACACACTTATGAGGAATCAAAGACAGATTGCTACTGTAATTAATGATTTGAAAAATAAGTATATTGATAAATTTCGACAATTTGCAGATAATTATAAATTATTACGAACAATACCGCAATCGAGACACATTGAACACATGCATCTTCTCACATTTGAAATTAAGGATATTAAAAGCATATTAGATGAAATCCAAACAGCAGTGAGCTTTGCTAGATTACATATTCTACATGAATCTATTTTGCCATATACGAAATTCGGAGAATTAATTAAAAATGACACTATTATTCCACTGCATCATTTAAAAGATTATTATCAGTTATGTCATACGAAAGTAATGTTTAAAGAGAAAGTTCTATTATTCCTTATATCAATTCCGACCGTTTATGAAGAAAATTTTAATCTATACAAGTTTTACTATATCCCTCAGAAGAACTTAACCCTTCCTTATACCAATCCTTATATGCTCACTCAAAAAGAAGAATTGAAATGGTCAACCAGTGAATGTCATGCAGTCGAAGAAGACTACCTTTGCGATCAAGACTCCTTAACAAAACCTCCATAATGTATGAATACTGTATTGAAGACACATTTAGAAAATTGCCCCAGGAAAAAAGTTATTCCTATATCAAATTTGAAAACTTTGGAAGATGGAAGCATCCTTTCAATTAATAATATGAAAATTCAAGAAAAATGTCCTCAGCAAACAAAATATTACTTCACTTCAACATCGATTAGAAATGAAGAAAAATACATAATTCTACCCAAGACGGCGATAATCCCACGAAACCAATCCCAAGAAGAGGAGAAAGAAGATTTCCAGGAAGAAGATATTCAAGATGTCAAGTTAGAAGAAATCCAAAGATGGAATCCAAGTACATCATCAACTTTTATTATTATTATAGGAATATTCATGTTTTTAATTATTTTATACTTTTTATTGAAATATTTTGAAAAATGTAAAGCTACACCCAATCAAGGTGATACCTTTATCCAAAGGGGGGAGGAATTACATAATATGGCCCCATACTAATTAGATACATTGTTTATCTGTTTACCATTGATTCCATATATTACTATGTTGTATTTTGCAGACTAAGCAATGAACACCTGCAGTCAATACGCAGGAAGAATAAGATAAGAGAATGTTATAAATATCAGTGAATGACAATTTCTAGTCAGTTAATTAATCGATCTAGTAGCTCTACCAAGTATTAACGTTGTATTGTATTGAATAAAGTAAAGTAGTTTTTTTTTAAAAACGAAGTCTTCCTCCCGAAAAACATAATTATATATATATATATATATGTTTCGGGCTTTCGCCCTAATCAGTACGGTGAGAAGTTGGTATTCGAAAACGCATAACGGAGTCAACACAAGGGATTTTATATTTTACCGATCCCTCAATATTCATATCTTTTTCTGGTATGAAAAGAGTCTTCCGGGCTTATTGGCCGTGGTCTATTAGGAATAATTTCACCTAACGTTTCGCCTACAACTTCGGTAGGCATCTTCAGAGGATTCTCGGTCTAAGGTTGTACCTCGAACGCCGAATTTCGTTCGAGGTACAACCTTAGACCGAGAATCCTCTGAAGATGCCTACCGAAGTTGTAGGCGAAACGTTAGGTGAAATTATTCCTAATAGACCACGGCCAATAAGCCCGGAAGACTCTTTTCATACCAGTATATCCGGTCGTGAAAGCCTTAAACTATTCATATCTTTTTCATTTATCTCTTATGTATATATATATATATATATATACGGGACGGGAATAACCACGTGAAGAAAGTGCAGTATACAGTTCAGCACTCTTGCTTAAGTTGTTCGTGCAACCGAAGAGAAAGGATGGTGTTAGACAGTGGCCGCATCTAAGACGTAGAATAACGGTAAAGGATCGTCGCGGATGATTGATTTTCATGAACCAGGGGTTTGTGAGAAATGAACTGCGGTTAATGTACTCCGCATAGATGCACCCTTTTTGTTCACAGATATCAAAGAACTGGCTGATCCAGCTTTTTTTCACTTTTGAGCAGAAGCGTGACCACAACTCTTTAGGTCCGGCAGGGATGTTTGGAGGGCTACCCTGAAACCTACCCTGATTAGCTAGAAGATCCGCAATGTCGTTGTCATGTATATAAGAGTGGCTAGGTACTCAGAGGCACTTAACCACGATTTTAGTGGTCCAAGCAGAGTTAGCTGAGTGCAATAGCCCAAGGGTTCTGGCTGTGATACAGTCCGTATTGGAATTGAAATTACCAGTTTTCAGTGTCTCCAAGACTGTGAGGGAATCCGACACAATTAGTGCCTCTGTTATCCTATGTTGCAGTACCATTTCTACAGCACTACCCAACGCATACATTTCCGCTGTATATATGGACCAATGGTCTGGAAGGCGAGCTGAAATCTTGACTAACGGGTCAGGACAAAATACACCATATCCTACCGAGACGGGGGATCTTGGGACCGAGGCATTTGTAAAAAGCAAACGATGCCGAAGAAATTTATGAATTTATCAGACGTCAAGGCTGAGAACTCCTTAGGGTTCAAGATCGAGAACTTTGGCAGGCCCGAGTTAAAGACTTGGACTTTATAGGCGATTCAACGGTAGGTTGCGCCCTCTGTAAACATTGAGTTTGCTGAAACACTTTGTTACTGTCCTTTCTTGTTTATGAATATGTTTAAGCGAGTTACTTTCCTAATATTTTCTTAATTTGAATGATGGATTCATATAAAAATAGAGTATTCCTTACTTTAAGTGAATAATTTACATATTTGGGAGCCGTTCCAAAAAGAAGGAGTGTCTTAGAAGATAGGTACAAATTAATTATGAAAATAGTTTTCATTTACTTAACATTATAGGAGAAGCAATCACAAAGGCTTGGGTCCCGTAAATTGCTTATATTATTATGGGATGTAATGGTCATAACGCAAAATATGAAACATGTAATTGGGATTTTTCATATCTGTATGAAATTTCATGAAAACTTTCGTCAAGTAACTGAAGATACTAATATATCCTTGTTAACATGAAGAGGAAGATGAAACAAAATTTCAAAACAAATAAACAATAAATTTATTCCCATAATTGAACAATTGCCAATGAAATAACATATGTAAAACAATCACAACCATTCAGGTTTCTATTCTGACATACCTATATACTTACAATTTTTTTGAAGAACCAGAAGACATTTGTATACAAGGTAAGTCAAAAATGTATTCCAAGCTTTCTGGAGGTGAAAGTATCAGAAATGTAGAAGTGTAATAAAAAATGTATTCAGGAACATTTATACACGAAATTTTAATCTGGTGGCATTCACCGTTCAGAAGTTATGCAGAGAATTTTTTAATTTCATCAATTTTGGAAGGATATATTTCCCTCAATGTGTATTTTGGTCCATGAGTTTAACAAACTTTACTTATTTTTTAATGTACAGGGTGATTCATTTATCTTGGTAACCCCAATTTTCTCGAAAACGTCCGAATATTTTTTGATTCTGTGAATGACGTTTTGAACAAGTCAATGTCGACTTGAGTTGCGCATAAAAATATGCGGAATAAATAAAGACGCCAGGCGTCGCGGCGCTATCAAAAATTTTTTCTCCAGGGACATACCATTTTTATCATGTCATTCGACAGATAATTTCATTCTGAACTTTTTTTTCGAATACAATTTTTGTTAATTTATAACCGTCAGCGATCTGCAGCCTGTTTTATGTTGATTCTATTCCATTTATTTTTTTTCTGTATTGTAGTAGTATGCCTTGATTTTGAGACATGGTTATGATTTTGTGCCTTGAATTCAAGAAGGCTAGTTTTCCAAACAATCTCTCTTTAAATAAGTTTAAATATGTGGATACAGCAAGATGGGGCTCAATGTCACAACGCTGCCATTGTGAAGAGATATTGAGATTAAGAATTCGAAAATGAATGGACACTTATATTTGACCAAAGTGACTTATAACGAAATAGGGAGATGATATAACTTGTGTATGGATCATAATGGCTAGATGACCTAGATTTGATTTTGTTTCGTAAAATGACGGAGGCTCTGGAACAAACTATTTTTCTATTATTTTATTCATTAAATATTATATCTTATATTGATAAACATTTTATTTAATATCAAACGGAACATTTTGAATCATATGTTCTATATACCGGCCGTTATGATCCATAAATAAGTTTTATCATTTCCCTATTTCATTATAAGTTACTTCGGTCGAAATATAAGGGTCTACTTGGGCACATGCGTTTCTTATCTTCATTTTCCAATAGTCCAAGTTATTAGACTCAGTTTGGTATACCATATATTTAAGGGAACCCCTCAGAAAGTAATCCAGGAGCGTTAGGTCTGGCGATATCTGATGGGTCCATTGGTTTCAATCCATATATTTTCGAATTCTTCATCTATATATCTCTTGACAATGGCAGCGTTGTGGCATGAAGCCCCATCTTGCTGTAGCCACATATTTCATCTTATTTGAAGGGGCACATTGACTAGAAAACTAGCCTTCTTGAATTCAAATCACAAAATCACGTATATGTCTCCAAATAAAGGCCTACTACCACAATATAGAAAAAAATAAATGGAATAGAATCAACATAAAACACGCTGCAGATCGCTAACGGTTAAAAATAGATAAAAATTGTATTCGAAAAAAAAAATTCAGAATAAAATAACCTTTCGAATGACAAGATAAAAAAGGTATGTCCCTGGAGAAAAAATTTTTGATAGCGCCGCGACGCCTGGCGTCTTTATTTATTCCGCAGATTGTTATGCGCATCTCAAGTCGACATTGACTTGTTCAAAACGATATTCACAGAATCAAAAAATATTCGGAGGTTTTCGAGAAAATTAGGGTTACCAAGATAAGTGAATCACCCTGTACTACTAACCTCACTTGGTATATATAATTTTGACACTATAAAGTAAAATTTATGAACAAAGTAATCAAAAGATATTTGGACCGTACATACTTATAAGGAACTACTTTCAAAACGTATCATATGAAAAAATTGAAGTTGACTTATTCACTTCTGCAGAATATCTTGCTTGTGTCTAGCATATGAAAATAATTCATTCCTGTTATGCTGTTTAAGTATTTATCAGTTATTGTATTGTCACATATTTTCCGAATTTTCAAACTATCAACTGCAACATCTTCATACTTAACTTTTGCCAAACCACATGAAGCTTCCGCAGCCAACCGTTCGTCGGTTGTTCTGGATATTTCCTGAAATTATAACTTTAATATAATGACTATGAGAATATTTCAGTTCTTTACCTGTGTAGGGGGCTCTTTGTCAATTTCTGGATCTCCTATAGATCCATAATTGGTTTTCAACAGAAAATGAAATACTTTTAATTGAAAAGAACATAATGCAAATAAAAATTATTACAATTGGCTATGCAGGCTCATATTTGATTATAGTCGGTCCTTTCTGTATGGTAGTGGTTTCATGAGATCCCTTAGGAAGTTTTTTTGTAGGAACTGCATTTCTTTTCAGCATTTTACATGGTCCTTGTTAGCACAACGTTTACATCCATAAATACAACATTTACCTCCGATTTTCGGAATATTGTTACTTATATCATTTATTTTCGAACACAAATAAATCAACGAGAAGTAGAAAATGAACTTTGAAGTTTTTAACCCTCACCAACAACTGTAGAAAAAGTAAATACACGAACAACCACTGTGAAATCAGTACAATCTCAAAGTAAGGGACATTAACAACTAGTTTGAAATTCTTGCCGCTAGGTGGTTTCGAGATTAAGTTGAGTCTGACATGAAGCAGGATCCGAGGTAGCGGATAGTAGACTTCCAAGGAATAGTCTGTCCAGAGCAAGTAACAACAGGAAAATCGGCGGAAGCCCTACATTTGGAAAAGACAATCGCCGACGATATGTCCGGTGAGAGGGACAGATTTCTATGTGCCATCCAAGTGTATAGTCTGTCTAGGTCACCTGTAAGTTGATCAGTCATCTGTTTCAAGTCAATGCCGCCAATCAGCAGTACCAGTTCATCGGCAAATTGGAGGCTGTATGTACTCGGGGACAGAATGTTAGGCGGCAGGAGGGATTAAACAGGGCCAAGACCGAGCCTTGTCCCAATCCACAAGAGGAGGACATGGCACCAAGTATAGTTCCTATCGATGGGTGGGCAATGAACAAACCTCTGTTTATGAGAAGTTGGATGATCAGTTGTATCAGAGGAGATGGTATAGAAGCCATCTCTAGGTCTTCCGAGAGAACAGAGGGTAGGACATGATCGTAAGCACCTTTTATGTCCAAGAATACTGCCATAATGTTAGCGAATTAAATAAGAAAGAAAACCTTTCAAACCTGCTATATCCAATGACAGTTGAACGTCAGTCGGTCGGTCTCTATGTTCATGATCGACGACAAGAATTAACCATTAACCTAAGTTAACAGCGTAGCTTGTAGATGGTGTGTAAAAGGAAACTTTGTATCTTTCGAAATATTAAATAAAGTAATAAATCAATCTCATATTTTAATCTAACATTGGTTATGGGCCCAGGAAGACGAGGTTGATTTGGATAGTTTCGAAGAAAGTATTAAAAAGACAAAGTTTTTTCAAGTATTGAGGTTAAGTTGAGCACGCCGAGGTTCAGGTCAGAATATTCAAGAAGAAATGCAAGCTGAAAACAAATATGGCATTGTGCCATTTGCTGGTGAAAATTTTGATAACTGGAAGTTTCGTTTGAACACATTGCTATGTTCGATGGATGTGAAAAAGGTAATGAAGACCGTAACAGATAGTGAAAAAAACCGATGCCTGGCACATAGCCAACAATAAAGCAATGATGCTTATTATTCAGAATATTGCCGACTCTCATTTAGAGTATGTGAAAGACATAGATAGTGCCTATAAAATGCTTCAAAAGTTGGAAAGTATTTTCGAAAAAAAGGGAACATACTCAAAATTTCACTTGCTCCAGGAATTGATGAATTTGAAGTATGACACATCTTCTGATTTGCAGAGTCACTTTGCTAAATGTGACAAAATATTCAGAGAATTAAGAAGTTTAGGAAGTGCTTTCGACGAGTCAGATATGGCATGTTTTGTACTACTATCGATGCCATTGGAATACGAGAATGTAGTAACAGCTATTAGAACGATTTCTGAAGACCAGCTGAAGATGGATTTTGTGAAAAGCAGGCTGTTGGAATTCAAAACCAGTAAGAGTAATGATGGAAACAAAATGTCGAGTTTCGTATCAAGAAAAGAAGTAAAATGTTTTAAATGTGGAAAAATGGGCCATACTAAAAGTTTATGTGGTATAAAATGCTTCAAATGCAAGAGATTTGGTCACAAAGCTGCTGAATGTAAAAAGGAAGTCAAAGCAAACTATGCTGAGAAAGAAAACAGAAATCTCGACGAAGTTGCATTCAGTGCAACAGTTGGTGATGGCATGGCAAATTATTGGTATGCAGATTCTGGTGCTACTCACCACTACATAAATGATAGGAGTATGCTGCAACGAGAAACCAAATATGATGTCCCAAAACACATACAATTGGCAGAAGCAGGGAAGTCGATGGAAGCTGTAAGCATTGGTGATGTTGAAGTTCTAAGTAAGGTGGGAGAAAATTTTCATAATATTATTATTAGAGATGTAATGTGTGTTCCTAAGCTTAGAGTAAATTTGTTGTCAATTCCATCCATAGAAAAAGCAGGTTTTGATATTATATGTTCTAATGGTAAAATTCATATCAAAAAGAATGGCATAACTTATGTTGTAGGTGAGCGTGTAGGCAATTTATATAAAATTCAATTTTATGAAGATAATAAGAAAGCTAATTTATCTTGTGTAGATGATACTGATTTATGGCATAGACGCTATGGGCATTTGAATTATTTGTCGTTATCAAAGTTGAGTCAACTTAAGTTAGTGAAAGGAATAAGTGACAATTTGAAATTTAAGAAGGAACTGTGTGAAATCTGTATATTGTCAAAACAAAAATGTTTACCGTATAAGTCAAGAACAAATAGATCAACAAGGGTGCTTGAGTTGGTGCACACAGACGTTTGTGGCCCACTCACCCCAGAATCAAATAATGAGAACAAATATTTTGTATCTTTTATTGATGATTTCTCAAGATTTGCAATGATTTTTATTATCAAAAATAAGTCTGAGGTGTTTGAATGTTTTAAGGAGTACTATGAGAGAGTATCCACAATTTTTGTAAATAAAAGGTTGTCTAAACTTAGGTGTGACAATGGAGGAGAATATCGCTCTAGAGATCTTATGAATTTTTGTAAAGAAAAGGGAATTCAGCTACAATATACTCCTCCATATTCTCCGCAGGTGAATGGAGTGGCTGAAAGGTTTAATCAGACGGTTCTAAATAAAGCAAGGTCGATGATAACACAATCAAAATTAAGTAAGAAATTTTGGGAAGAAGCAGTCTTAACAGCTGCTTACATAATGAATAGATCACAGTCATGTATAGTTGAGAATAAAACTCCTTATGAGTTATGGCTAGGTAAAAAACCAATGTTTCAAATATGCGTGTTTTTGGATGCATTTGCTATGCTAGAATTCCAGACTCCTTACGAACTAAACTAGATGATAAAGGCAGGAAATGTCGTTTTGTAGGTTATACTGAAAATGGTTTTCGATTGTGGGATGTAAATAAAGGGGAAATGCTTCACTCTAGGAATGTATAGTGTTTGATGAATTCAACTTTGATAATTCAGAAATTAAAAGTACAGAGCAAATCAATGAAAATGAACAGCAAATTAAATTTAATACACAAAATAACATGAGTGAGAATGAAAGCGAATGTAGTGATAATGAAGTGAATGATGAAACAGATAGAAATGAAATATTGATTGAAGATAGACCGAAAAGAAATAGAAAACTTCCTTCTAAATTAAATGATTACGAAGTAGATGTTAGTTGTTTGGCATTGTTGAGTGAATTTTCAGGAGCACCAAAATCTTATAAAGAGGCAAAGAGTAGCTCAGACTGGTGTCACTGGAAAAAGGCTGTAAGGGAAGAATTAGATGCATTAATTGAAAATAATACCTAGGAATTTGTAGATAGGCCAACTAAAGAAAAAATTTTGAGCAACAGATGGGTATTTAGAACAAAAGAAAATGGTCGTCATTTGACATATAAAGCAAGGCTAGTTGTGAGAGGGTTTGAACAAAATTTTTCAGAATTAAGTCAAATACATGCGCCAGTAGCTAAGCTTTCATCTTTCAGAATGTTCTTGTCGATAGCGACGATAGCAGTAAATTATGATTTGAAGTTGATACAGTTAGATGTAAAGAATGCTTTCTTAAATGGTTTTATGGATGAGAAAGTGTACATGTCTATACCTGAAGGGTTACATGTCTCAGAAGAAAATAAAAATAAAGTTTGTTTACTCAACAAATCATTATATGGTTTAAAACAGGCTCCAAGGATTTGGAATCAACAATTTAACGAACTCATGACTACTCTAGATTTTAAACGTTCAAAATCGGATTATTGCCTATATACTTACCTGGAACATCAGTTGTGTTGTTACCTATTATTATATGTTGATGTCATATTGATCGCTTGTAATGATCTTGAGTTTTTGAATAATTTACAGTTAAAACTAAATGATACTTTTAAAATGAAACAAATCACAGAGGTAAAAAATTTCTTAGGAATAAATATTTGTATCAACAATGAGGAAAACAAAATAACTATTGATCAAAAATCTGCTATAGAATGTTTGATTGATAAATATAATGTACAAGATTGTAAAAAGGTTAAAACACCTATGGAAGTTAATTTGGATTTAAAAAGAAATGAAGATGTAAAATTTATAACAAAATTACCATATAAAGAGCTTCTAGGTAGTTTAACTTACATAATGATAGGATCTAGACCAGACATATGCTTCAGCATTGGTTTCTTTGGTAGATACCAAGAATGTGCTACAGATGAACACTTCAAACATTTATTGAGAGTCTCAAAATACTTAAAATATACTAAAAATCTCAAATTATCTTTTTTAAAGTCTAATGAAACACTAACAGGATATGTTGATGCCGATTGGGCAAATGATAAGGATAGTCGAAAGTCAATCGCAGGATTTTGTTTTAAGTTGTTTGGTAATTTGATATCATGGAGTTCCAAAAAACAATCGATGGTTACATTATCGAGTACAGAGTCTGAGTTTGTTGCCATCTGTGATGCATCTTGTGAATTAATGCATATCAGAAATTTGTTACATGATTTAGGAATTAAGTACCTCTTGCCGTTTGTTATATTCGAAGACAACCAAAGTACAATAAAACTATTAAATAACTTTGAGAATAACAAAAGGTGCAAACATATAGATGTTAAGTTGCATTATGTCTTAGATTTGTTAAATGAAGGACTCTTTATTCTAGAATATATATGTACAAGTGAACAATTAGGTGATATATTCACAAAGTCATTGGGATCCACAAAATTTAATTGTTTTGTTAATAAATTGAATCTTTTATCTTAAAGTATGTTCGCAGGTTTGAGGGAGGGTGTTAGCGAATTAAATAAGGAAGAAAACCTTTCAAACCTGCTATATTCTATGACAGTTGAACGCCAGTCGGTCGGTCTCTATGTTCATGATCGACAACTAGAATTAACCTAAGTTAACAGCGTAGCTTGTAGATGGTGTGTAAAAGGAAACTTTGTATCTTTCGAAATATTAAATAAAGTAATAAATCAATCTCATATTTTAATCTAACACATAACCCTCTCATTTCGTGAAAACGACACGTAGATGAAGAAAGCAAGAAGGGCGAGGCAGTCATTAACTGAACGGCCTCTCCGAAATCCAAATAAAGGGCGATAGGGGCCTATACGAGTCTTAATGAGTTCTTCAATCCGATTCTTCACAAGAGTTTCTGAAATCTTGGTTACACATGACGTTAGAGCGATTGATTTGTAGCTGCTGGGTAGCTGAGGGGTCTTGTTTTTTTTTTCAAAAAAGGCAGAATTAATGTTTCTTTACATTCTTCGAGCACAGTCCCGGAGCTTAAGATCTGATTGAATGCACGGAGCATATGGAGTTTAACTGACATTGGGACACGTACGAACTGTTGGTACAACAAACTGGAGCTGAGTCTCTCTTGTTCGAAAGGGCATTAAGAAGTTCATTCAGGGTAAATGGGGCGCAGTGGTCGTCGGCTGCAACTTGGGGTATGTTATTAGGGTCACCCTTGGCTAATTTAAAAAAAATAGAGATCATACATTCTCTGGATGGTGGAGATGTAGATGGTAGGGACGCCACACCAGAATTTTTTTTAACGACTTTCCACATTTTCTGGACTGTTATGAAGTCGTTGCTCTCGCAGAAGTACCTGAAGGAGGTTCTTTTTTTGTTCTATCAGAAAGGGGAAATGATCACTCATACCGCAGTCGTGAAACCATTTTATATGGAAAAGCTGGACCACACTAGTGGCTATTCCACCATATCCGTCATCTCTGAAAGACCTTTCAATGGACGTCTTCCTAGAGAGCACTGAGTTACATGAAACCCTGGAGTGCGTTGTCATCACATAAACGCGTGCTGTTGACCCCCACTACTTGAGGGGAATAACGTTGAGATTGGAAAGAAAGTGTACTCGGCAATGTTGCCAATAACTGTGATTTTTCCCGAATTTATAGAACTTTTACGTTTCTCGAAAATTTATCCTGGAATAGCAAGCAATAATTTGGGAAATTCGTTTTCAAATTTTGGATGGTTTATACATAATTTGAAAGGCATAGTTCCAGTTCTGGCTCATTAATATTATTAACGAATTTCAAACAAATAAGAGAAATTAAAAAAGTAGTAATTATATCACTTAATGAGACAAGGAGTCGGCATATGATATTAGACGAATGAAATGTGTTTGTATTCAATGTTGTTAATGCATTTATGTTTCTTTGAGATTTTTTGCTTTCGAAAAATTCATTTATTTGATTTTGAAGAACTCGTTATTGTTTAACTTGTTGTTTGTGAAAATGATTTTCATTAATTATTATAGCTTTAGTTCAAGTCACTTTTCGGTTCTTAATTCTTAACTCTTGGGTTTAGCATGGTCAGGTTGTCGCGTGTTAAAGTTTCAAATGCATTTTCTTTATTGATTTGCCAATTTTACAGTTTCCTCATGGTTCATTAACAGCCTTCTTCTTCAAATTGTTGAATTTCAATGGATACCGGGTAGATGGCATATGCTGTCTTGAATCGGGATTATTTCAATGTTAACTTTTTTGCGCGAAAGAGACCGGTTTTTCATATTAATAATTTCATATTTTCACGAACGAAAGAAATTCTGCGTTGTGTGATGATACCTTTGACTATCTCTGGAGATTTCTAACTTCGATTGGATTTATATAGTTGCTGATTTAAGACTTTAGTTATTATCTTCCCTTATATGTCTTCTTAAGTTTATTGGGTTACGATTTTGGATCGGATTGAGTAGACTATTCAAATTTACTTCGAAGCCACCCTCCACCTCTGTAAGTAGAAACCCTTCATTAATTCGTACAGAGAATTTCGTCATATTTTCTTCCAGAGGCTTCATTCATTTACCTATTTGGTGCATCTTCACACCGATGAAATCGGTAGCTGGAAGTGGAGTATTTATTGGAACTAATTAGCTAACACCGAATATTGTGTTGGAGTGCACCACGACCATTTTGAATTCACCCAGGAAAAGGGTCCTTATTCGAGGCAAGGACTATTTCTAACAGGTCAGCCCTTTCCTCACTACCTTTAAAGCTGTAGGGTGTAGAGATATACACGCTTCCCTTTCAAGTGTGAATAATTATTGTTCTCGATACTTCTGAATTTTTGTTTTGGGATCAAAAATATTTTTTTTTGTGTTTCGTAATTATATTATTTCATTGTGCGCCTATATATAACGTACGTTATAAAAGGTATTGAATGATACTAGTAATCCGTGTAAATATTTCTAAGGATTTACTCGAGTTGTTGTAGATATTCATACTTGTGGGAGGGAGGAAATTAATATAATGGCTGGTACCCTGGCTGTTCAGGAAGAAAAAATTTCCTCATTGCAGAGAACTGTTGCAGCTCTTGAATCTAATATTGGACCATCAGAGTGTATCGAGAATACTTTTTCTGCCGAAGAATTTTATACCGAGCTTGATGAGCGCAAGCTTCGTGCTAAAAATGTAATGTTTCACGGTGTCCCTGTGGATAGGACGAAACAGGATTCAAAGAAAGTGATTCAGGATATTATATCCAAAGTTTTCTCAGAAATAAAAGTTGTCAGAACCATGCGTGTCGACAGGAAACGGGATGAAGACCTTATGTCTGTTAAGGTTGTCTTGAGGGATTCCGAGGATGCACTCAAGATTTTGCGGAACAAGAATAAGTTCGGGCAGATCAGGGTGAAGGCTGATCTTACGGTGAAGCAGAGAGATTATATGTCGCAGTTGCATCGGGAGCTAGAGAGTAGGAAATCCAATGGGGAAAAGGACATAACAATCCGTTATATTCGAGGTACTCCGAAAATTGTTCCCCTCTCAAAAAATCGTCAACCACCTACGGACGAGCGACTGGAGCATTAGCGTCTGATTACTTGAGCGTATACTATCAGAACGTGAGAGGTTTGCGCACCAAGTTCTCTAATTTTATGCAAAATGTATGTGTCTCCTCATACGATGTTATACTGTTGACTGAAACTTGGTTGGATGACTCGATTGGTGACCAGGAGCTGCAGCTGGGGGGCTATAACATCTATAGAAATGACCGTTCTTCTTTAACCAGCGATAAGGAAAAGGGTGGTGGTTGTCTGATCGCTGTGCGGAAGAGTCTATTTGTCCAGTGCGTGACGCGGGTGCAAGTGTCCGTGGAAGATTTATCGGTGATTGTTACGATCGGATGCCAGAGGTTCTTGTTTGTGACAGCCTATATACCCCCTCGGATGCCTGTGTCCTACTATGAGAATCACTGTACGAACATCGAGGCTGCGGTTGAAGAGTTTAATCCGGACGGAGTATTCATTGTTGGTGACTACAATTTACCTTATAGTATGTGGTCTGGCGGCCGGTCGAGTTTGTCTGTTGAGTCAGGTTTGTGTCAGCGCTCTCAGGTTCTACTTGAGACCTTTAGTTTCCTTGATCTTCACCAGAACAATTCTATATTAAATGTTGGGGGTAAAATGTTAGATTTAGTGTTTTCAAGTTATGAATCACTGAGGGTCGAGGCTGCAATTGATGTCCTTTCGAAGTTAGACATTCATCATCCAGCGCTAGCCTTTGAAATTCCTACTGGTCAAAACTTTAGGAAGATACAAGAAATTATTGCTTTTAATTTTAAGGCTGCTGATTATGAAGGTCTGAATGAGCGCTTGTCAAGTATAGATTGGTCAGCGGAGCTCAAGGCAGCGAACGAAAGCGTCGACTCTCAAGTTGATGTTTTTTACACCTTTTTATATTATGCCATTGAGCAGTTTGTTCCAAAAATTGGAATCAGACACTCAAGTTTCCCCAAATGGTTCTCTGGTGAATTAAAAGACCTTATTTTCAGAAAAAAATTAGCACATAGGATTTACAAAATTTCTAATGCATGGGATGATTATCTTCAATTTTGTAGCCTCAGGTCACAGTGTAAAAATTTAACTATTCAATGTTATAGCAGTTTTATCAGGGAAACTGAAGAATCTATTAAGAAAGATCCTAAAAAATTCTGGAATTTCGTGAATGCTAGGAAAAAGGATAATTGTTTACCCAATGTAATGTTGTACGAGGGTGGTGAATGTCGTAGCGAGAGGGAGATTGCCGATGCTTTCGCAAGATTTTTCCAATCTATTTATAAACAATATAACGACAACATCTCCTGCGACGCCACTGATGGTTCATTTCGTGATAGTGATAACACCATTTCTTACTCGATTATTCATGTTGAACAGGTGTTGCGCGGTATCGAATCTCTTGATATTTCCAAGGGTCCTGGACCTGATAACATTCCGGTTTTGTTTTTGAAGAAATGCAGAGAATTCATTGCTCTACCACTTCAAATATTATTCAATAAGTCCTTAAATGATGGTGTTTTTCCGGTTATTTGGAAGACTGGATTCATAAAGCCTATTTTTAAATCGGGATCCAAGGAAAATGTTTCCAATTACAGACCCATAACGATACTCAGCGTAATCCCCAAATTATTTGAATCAATCATCCATGAACAAATCAAATCGAGAATATATGAAAGAATTATTCCTGAACAACATGGTTTTTTCCGAGGTAGAAGCGTTGAGACTAATCTTCTGGTTTTCACTCAATTTGTTCTTGGGGCTTTGGAAAATCACAAGCAGGTCGAAGTTATATACACTGATCTTGCGAAAGCGTTCGATAGTGTGTCCCATAGAATTCTGGGTAGAAAGCTTATGATGTTTGGTTTCCATGATAGTTTATGTCGGTGGTTGATGTCCTATATTTCGGGCAGACACCAGTCCGTTAAAATTGGTGGAACATTATCTTTTTCTATACCAGTGACTTCAGGGGTTCCCCAGGGTAGTCACCTGGGTCCATTGTTATTTTTGATTTTCATCAATGACTTAAATCATGTCATCCGATTCGTTAGGTTCTTGCTGTTTGCGGATGATTTGAAACTTTTCTGTTCAGTGGAGTCAGTATCTGATGTTGAGAGATTGAGGTTGGACTTACGGGCAGTGGAAGAGTGGTGTGCTACCAATTGTCTGTCTATCAACGTCGATAAATGTAAATTTATGACGATATCCCGTCTTGAGCGCCCTATCACGGTCGATTATTGTATTGGTGGTAAGAATATTGATAGAGTGTTTTCTTTCAAGGACCTGGGTGTATCATATGATAGCACATTGTCTTTTAGGTCACATATCCAGGCCATTTCTGCCTCATCTCTCAGGACTTTGGGATTCATTATCAGAAATACTAAGGACTTCAGCATCGAGACTCTACACCATCTTTATTTATCTTTAGTTAGACCCATCTTGGAGTTCTCATCTGTCGTGTGGTCTCCATACTTATCGGTTGATGTTTCTTTGCTGGAGAGAGTTCAGAATAGGTTTCTTAGGTGTGCTGCTGTTAAGATGGGTACTTTTTCGATCTATACTTTCTCAGCTAGTGGAATGCGCGACCGTCTTGGACTGCCCTCCTTAAGGACGAGGAGATTTCACGCGGATGTGATATTCATTGCCAAGCTCTTTCAAGGTCTTTTGTACTCCCCTAACTTGTTAGCCCAATTCAATTTATATGTTCCTCCTAGACCCATCCGAAGGTTTGATCTGTTTCGACTCCCCCAGTCAAGAACCAATTATTGTTTACATTCTCCGGTTTCAAGAATGATACGAAATGCTAATGCCGCGGACTCCCTGGGAGTTGATATATTTCATGATTCCATTTCAAGATTGAGGAGAGATTTGAAGTACCTGATAAGACTGTGATATTTTTTTGATTCATTTGTTTTATTGCTCTTGTTTTTTTCTTTCTGTTTTGATATAATATGTATGTATACTTGCATTTACTCTCTTTGTATTATGATGAGTTGATTTGTATTATTTTGTATATTTTTTCTTGATGAAAAGGTCATGTACCGTTAATAAATAAATAAATAAATAAATAAATAAAAATACGGGTATATCCCAAGGAATTTTCATACCTATTTCGTGATTTACTATTTTCCAGCTAAACTACCTGAACCAAATCATACTCTTGAAAGATAAAATCACGTGGCGCCCTGAGATTCACCAACTTAATTAATTTAGCTAGCCCAGTGTAGTTCTGAATTCTTTGGGAGTACTCACTAGTTCCCAAACCCTTCTTTTTTTTTGCATTTGCCTTTTCGTTTCACCATACCGCAAAGTACGCCCAAACTTTAGGGGTGCGACAAGGTCATAGACACTGTTCAGGAAAAGCCGGTAATTTTTGGTTTTGTTAAGCTAAACTGAAATCGAAGCGTCTGGCAACACTGGTTACTTGCTCATTGTAGAGAACGTTTTCAAATTAAACGAATCTTCTTAGCTAATTGAGGGACCACAACCACC
Source organism: Hippodamia convergens (assembly GCA_038502775.1). Classification (NCBI taxonomy): domain Eukaryota; kingdom Metazoa; phylum Arthropoda; class Insecta; order Coleoptera; family Coccinellidae; genus Hippodamia; species Hippodamia convergens. Next base: position 93,585,882 of record CM076607.1, read on the forward strand.
TTCCACAAATGGTTTCAAGCACATTTTTGTACTTGCAGATCCTTTCACGAAATATTGTGTGCTTAAACCTATGAAATCTACGGCAGAATGTCGTGAAAATTTGCAAAACGTTTTATCTCTATTTGGTATTAGAAAAAGAATTATTATGGACTGTATCTTTTGAGATAAGATTATCTCAAAAGATGTTTCTGCTTTCTTCACTGGGTCGTAAATCCAATGAAGTAGCAGTGCAGAATTCAGTAGTTTGTAAGGCTATTGAATTCAGGGTTGGTTTAATTGTAGAGGGTCGTAAATCCACTACAATGAGAATTAAACACACGGTGGTGTTTTTCAGGTATTTATTTGGAGTACAGAGTTATGGTGAACTTGAAGCTGAACTTGAATTCGAACTTGTTGTTGAGAGAATAATTGTCGGTATATAAAGAAAAATATATGCTGACAAAGACTTTTCATCATCGTCGTATGACTAGTAGTAGATTGCTGCCATTCGCTACTACGAGGTCATGACGAAATGATAATTGATGAAGAAACTAGGTCGTCTGTGGAAATTCCGTGTTAGTGGGTCATACATGTTTTGTGCAATTAAATATACTCCGGGGGGCCTTGAACTCTCACCGGCGACTCCTCGTTTTACTATATGACCTTTAAGGTGTCTGGTTTAAATAATGGATTGCTTATGTCTGAACTCGAGAGTAGATCGGTTCAAGTTCAAACGTTGCTGCACCTCCGGAATCAACTTGACGCCTAACTGCTAGTTGGGGATGATCGATGCTGGAGGACTCCTTTTGTTGTTCGCAAGGCTTGATTTGAATCTTGTGAGTGCTGCGTATAAGGTGACGACCAGCCCCAGAACCGCAAGTGTAGTCACAACGCTGGTGATGGACGTATGCAGGGTTATTTTTTCCAGGGGGCTTGGGACTGTATCTCCAAGTCCTTTCGATCGGTGAGAAGCTGATCTAGCATATTCGGGGTTTTCCATGCAGGTTCGGGCGCTATATCGTTGTAAACTCCTTGTTTCTTAACTGAAAGGCTGCTAGGTGGAATTTCTTTATTAAACGTTGTTACGATGGATGCTTCATTGTTCGTGTGGGCGTGCAAGGTGGTTTTCCTGGTTTGAATGGTGCATCCTGATGTCGAGTGAATTACTGCTGTACCATTCAATGTTGTTTCCTCCCGTTTCCCACTGCAGATTACAGCAATTCGTCGGGGAGTATTGGTTAAAAAAAGCCAAGTGTTATCCTTGCGCAGTTCTCTCCATTCTAGGTCTTCTATGAGGAGACGAATTCGTCTGCACGACGACTTTTCCGTGATATTATAAATTTCGTCTATTAGGCAGTTCGGGTCCCGTTCCATATCTCGAATCATGGAGGGGTTGTAGATATACTTATTTTGGCTTATCCGAATGGCTTCTTTGAATTGTATATTATACTCCATTGCTAGGTAGGGGTGTTTTATGTGGATTCCGATGAACGTACTGTTGGCGATTTTTCGGGGGACAGCTGTTGGCTGAATGACGTCAAATTTTTGGTTGTAGATAATATGGAAGAATGCTTGAATTTTTATATTCTCGTCGGAGTGGGACATCTCCATAGCCGCCAGTGGATGTTCCAAAATGGTCAGATGGGATGGTAGCTTCGCCGTTGCCTTGTGTATTTCTTTTCGTATTTCGTCATTGCTCAACATTTCCGTGATGGTGCCTTTGTGAAACTGGGCGTCAATCAATTTGCTGTATTTGATTTGAACTTCTTGTAAGTAATTTTGGGCGAGCTGTGACATGGTTATTGTGTGGATATTTAGGCTGTGGTGATCAGTGGAGAGGAATCACGCGCCCATTTCATTTACTATTTTCAGCCCTTGATTGAATTTCTTCCGAAAACTTTCAGATTTATTCTCTTTTCGGTTTCCTCTATAGTGGCCACGCTCGAAATCATTAGCTTTGATTGCTGATTCGTCGTGTAGATCAGTCTTTGTTGATTCTTGTCCAAAGTGTCTATGTCCCTGTATACTTCGTCGTTAACCCCGAACACTGACGTCATGAACTGCCCAAATAGACCTCGTCTCTGTCGGGAGAAGTTTTCTAAGCTGTCCATGGCCATTGTGATTTCCCTAAAAGATGATGAGTGAATTCAGAGCAATGCGTGTTTTCTGACATTCCTTTTGCCGCTGCGCAGAATTGCTTGAATTCTCCTGCTGTGTGATTCACGTTTTGCCGATCCAGTTCCAGTTGGGAGCGTGGGAATGTTAACACGATCCTGAATTTACCGCCATTAGTGTAGCCATGGCACAGTTTAGAAATATAAGTAAGTAATTATATTACTAAACTGTGGCCATGGCCTAAGTGTTCGACGTATAATCCGGATTTAAGCGACGCTATGGTGTAGCTTGCTCGTGCCACTGCTAAATTACTACAGAGTAATAGTGTCGTGAGGAGACTAACAATTTTTGTGGGGCCTCTGCTTTCCTTCTTCTTGTGTGATGCTCTTTGGCAGTTTTCTTCATCACGAACGGGTAGTTTGCACAATTTGGTGATTGGTCTTTTGAACTGCTTCTTGTCCGCCGTTGTTATTGTCACTACTCGTACCAGTCCATCATTTCCGGGATGACATTCTGTGACTCTCGCCAACGGCTACCTATTGGGGTTGATCTCATCTTGTTTTAGTAGCACGATGTCCCCATTTGTTAGGTTATTTTCTATATTTTTCCACTTGGTACGTTGCTGTAGGCGAGATAGATACTCGCTGGACTATTTTCTCCAGAAGTGGTGCTTGATTTTCTGAATTGTCTTCCATCTATTGGTATAGCTATATGGAAGACTATCTTCTTCGAGTGTACGAGGGGTTGGCAGAGAGAGCAGGGGTTTTCCGATGAGAAAGTGTCCTGGCGTTAGTATTTCACTTTCTAATGTTTGTCCATCGATTGGAATGGGGGGTCTGGAATTCAGACAGGCTTCTATCTGATATAGCACCGTAGTAATTTTTTCGAACGTGAGTGAATGATCTCCAATGATTCTCTTGAGGTGGAATTTTATAGATTTTACTCCGGCTTCCCATAATCCCCCGTGGTGCGGACTCAGGAGTGGGATGAAGTGCCAGTTGATGTATTCTCTTGATAAAGTCTGTTGAATATCTTGCTCGGGAATTTCTTGGCGGAATAGTTTTTGGAGCTTGTTATTTGCCCCAATGAACGTGGTACCATTAACACTGTACAAATTTCTGCACAAACCTCGTCTAGCTGTGAATCTTCCGAATGCAGCTATAAATGCGTCTGTCGTCAGAACGCTAACTGCTTCAATATGAAAGGCTTCAGTGGTCAATCAGATGAAGATAGCGATATATCCTTTGTAGCTCCTACTTCCTCTTCCTTTAGACATACGAATTGCTATGGGTCCAGCATAGTCCACCCCAGTGTGCGTGAAAGGGTTGGAAGGAGTGACTCTCGGCTCTGGAAGTGATCCCATTAGTTGAGTGTGACTCTGTGTCGTTGTCTTAAACAGGCGTGATATTCTCTAATTAGCTTCCTTATTTTATCTTTTCCTCTTGGAATTCAGTACTGGTGTCTGATGTATGCGAGGGTGAGCTGTACTCCGTCATGAAGAGTGGCATGATGGGCACTCCTGATCATTTTTTCTACCGCTGGACTGCTTTGGGGTATGATGATAGGGTGTTTTTCATCGTATGACAATGCTGAATTTTGTAGGCGTCCGCCGACACGTATCAGGTTCTTGTTGTCGATGAAGGGATCAAGACTTAAGAGGTTGCTCTTTTTGTTTAAGGGTCGATTGTTTTCCAGGTCTCTAAGTTCTTGTGAATACTACTTGCGTTGCATTCTTCTGACGAGCATTTGTGTAGCTCGTAGTAATTCGTCTTGTGTCAAAAATTTTGCGTCGTTATGCTTGTTCTGGCACCTGGCGCTGAACCGTAGGCAGTTACCCTGATAGTTTTTTGCCATGACTCGAATTTCTCCAATAGGATGTCCAGAGTATCTTCTCTAGTCGGTTCTTTCTCGGTGATGGAGGTAGTCATGATATTCATGCTGTTGAAAGTGATGACCTGATCAGAGGCTGAGGTTGGTATGGGTTCTCTAATATTGGTGGGATTCTGCCGTAGCTGATCTGGACCATTCCACAATAAGCTGTTGTTGATTAGTTTGGGAGCCGTCGTTCCCCGTGTAATCAAATCTGCGGGATTATCGGCTGATCGCACGTGATACCATTTTGCATCGCACATCAGTTGTTTAATTTCTCGAACTTTGCTTTCGACAAACGTTGGTAACCTTGTTGAGTCGACAGTTATCCAAGTTTTCTTGTTTTTTATGGGGGCTACCTTCGATTTGGATACTAAAAGGTTGACGTGGACCTGCCCTTTATCGTCGATCGTTCTTGTGTAGAGCACTGCGCCGTATGCTCTCACGGAGGCGTCGCAGAAGGCATGGATTTCTATCTTGAAATTCTTTTTATATTGGATCCACCTTGGTATGCTTATTTCTCGCAGTGTTGGAAGCTCTTGACTTAACTTTATCCATTTTTTTCGAATAACTTCTGGAAGAGTAGCGTCCCAGTCATGACCAGTTTTCCAAATTTCTTGCATTCATAATTTCGCTCTTATGATTATTGGTGAAAGCATACCGAGTGGATCGAACACTGATGCAATTTGGGACAGCATTTGTCCCGTCGTGGTTGCTTGGACCTCCGGTGATTTGATATTATATCGTAGATCGTCGCTGCTCGTGTTCCAGACAATTCCTAATGTTTTCGTATCACCTTGCGGACCTTTGTCGCCCAGGATGATTTCATTAGTACCTTCTTGTGGATATTGACTCACTTCCACCTTCGGATATTGAATTTCCTTTTTCTCATTAGTCTCATTTCTGCCCTTAGTTGTTCTGCTTCCTGTATATCTTCCGCTCCTGTCAGTAAGTCATCGACGTAAAAATCTCTTTTTGTGATTTGAGCGGCGCGTGGGTAGTTTTTCTCTTCATCTGTTGCCAATTGATGTAAAGTTCGGATTGCCAGGTATGCGGCTGGAGCAGTACCGTAGATTACCGTTGCCAGTTGATATTCCTGTATCGGCTCATCCTTTGAGAATCTCCATACTATTTTTTGGGATTGTTGATCTTCCCTAGACATTCTGATCTGCCCATACATTTTTTCTATATCGGCATTAAGAGCGACTCGGTGCTTTCTCCATCGTATGAGAATGTCAGTGAGATCTTGTTGCAGCTTGGGCCCTGTGTGAAGAATGTCGTTGAGACTGAAACCTGTCTTTGTTTTTGCAGAACCATCGAATACCACTCTAGTGGCTGTAGTAGTGCTGTCTGTTTTTATGACGCACTGATGGGGTAAAAAGACTTGAATGCTATCACGTGGTTCTGCTTCCGCTGTTTTCATGTTACCCAATTTCATATGGGTATGTATGAATTCTTTGTAGTCCTGTTCCATTGTTGGGTTTGCTTCGAATTTTCTCTCAAGTTGCAGAAGTCGAGCTATGGCCTGCTTTTTGGATACTCCCAAATTTGTCGCATCTTTCTTGAAAGGGAGCTTGACTGTATATGATCCGTCTTGATTTCGCGTGTGGGTTCTCTGGTAATGGCTCTCACAATGTTGATCTTCGGGTTGCACATGTCTTTCGTCGGCGGCTTCTCCTAATCCCCAAAATCTTGACAATGACTCCTCCTCATCGATTCTGATTGTAAGACTTGTTATTTGGAGCGATGGACTTGTATTTTCAACATTTCCGTATAGTAGCCATCCTATTTCGCTATTTTGAGCTGTTATACCGGTGTTTGATCTTCTTATGCCATCCTTGATAATGTCTTTGTAGATGTCAACTCCCAAAAGCATGTCAATTTGTCCGGGGTTGGTGAAGTACGGATCTGCAAATAGTATATCCTTCCATTCCGTAATGACATCGGTGTGTATTTTTTCCTTGGGAATTGTATTGGAAATTCGTGGAATTATGTGTAGCGCAGCGTTTATTCTGAATGAACTATCGAACCTTGGCCTGAGTTCGCCGTATACCATATGCTGCGATGACCCTGATTTCGCTTGACCTATGCCAATGATTTGCGCTTCGTGCTTGTGTTTCTGTAACTGGAGTAGCTGCACGACCTTTGTCGTTATGAACGATGCCTCGGATCCTGGGCCAATCAGACATCTTATTGTTTGGAATGTCCCATTCTTGGATTTAATCCTGACGTAGGCGGTAGCAAGTAATGCGAGAGGATTGTTTTGTTTTTTAGGCGATCCCATGCTTTCTGTGGCGATATACGCGTTATTTCCATTAATCGTCATGACGGTTTCATTTTGTTGTCTTCTTCCGACTGAGGATTGGTCCTGTCCGTTGTTACTGATGAATCCTTGAGCTGGATGCTGATAGTTTGATGTTGATGACCGGTCGCTCTGGCTTGGGCGGAAAGGGGCTGCTGCGGTTCTCAAAGTCGATTGCTTTCCCGTGCTGTTTGCTGTACGAGATGGGCTTCCTGTTGGGTGCAGGTGCAATGTTGTGTGATGCGCCTTCTTGCACTTGAAACAGGTTAGTTTGCATGGACAGGAATTTGTTCGGTGTGATCCCAGGCAATTATATCTAGTTTGGATGATATAATCGATCCTTTCCTTAACAGTCATTGCCAGATAGTTTTGGCACGTTCGTAAAGCATGATCTGCATGGCAAAGTGGACATTTTACTGTTCGCATACGAGCGGTGTCACTAGTCCACGTGTTCTTTGCTTCAGAGAAGTGGTGTTTTCTGTTGGTTTCCCATTTTTTCGTGTTTGGTTTTCCTCCCTCTAATGCTTGGAAACGGCGCTCCAGGAATGAAAGGATATCCCCTAATTTTTGTATTTTCTTTGGATCCTTCAGGGATGTTTCATATATACGGCGGGATTCTGGGTCCATTTTGGATTCTAATAGGTGAGTTATTATAGGACTCCATTCTTGAACCTTGATATCCATGTTGCTGATTGCGTTCAGATTTTCTTTTGTCACATCGTGAAGTAATCTTAGCCCATGTGCAGATTCTTGATGAAGGGCGGGTTGAAGTAATATGGCGTCTATGCATTTTCGGAACAAAATTCTTTCGTTTTCATACCGTTCCTGAATAATTTTCCACGCCCCCGAATAATTTGCCGCGGTGTTGGAGAGATGCTGAATAAGCTTGCCAGCTTCACCGTGTACGTTGGATTTCAGGAATTGTATCTTCTCGGCATCACCTAATGTATTGTTGTTGTGGATGAGTTCCAGAAATATATCTCTGAACGCTGGCCAGGCTTCGTAGTTTCCGTGAAATTTTGGAATGGAAACGCTTGGCAACGCTGGATGGTTGGGTCGCCCTTGTGTTGGATATCTGTCAGCGCGTTCGTCGTCCTCAAATTTCTTCATAAGCGTTATGTAGTCGTTCTGGACCGTTGCAAAATTTTCGTCCAAGTTATCGTCTGGATTGGTTATAGTTGGTGTCAGTTTAATTTGAAAGTATGTCTCGTAGATGACTTTCCATATGTCTTGGATGGCTTCTTTTTGGAAGTGGTAGGTTTTCTGATTGTTCTCGTATTGTTTCCAAATATCGGCCAGGTAGCGCTGAAATTCAGTAATTTTCATCTCATGTTTGTTTCGGATCTCGATGGCACTCTCTGCTCCTGCACGGTATTTGTTGAGATATTCCATGGCATCTTCTCGGATTCCTGAGGCCTGTTCGTAAAATTTCTTCACGTGGTATTCGTGGGTGTCGGGTTAGTTTTGCATTAGTTGATCGTGATTTGCCACGAATGCGCTCCATAATTGCTCTATCTCGTCTGATTTCTTTTGCACGTACTCATGCGTTTTTCTTTTCTTGCCATCCTTCTTCATGTTGGAATAGATGTTCTTAATCTGCTCCGGGATCTCCAATTGAAGAGTGGAAATTCAAAAGGGTCTAAGTGCCAAAAAATTCGAACTGAGATATTACATAAAACATGTCTAGAACTTATGAAAAAATTTAAAACTGTTATTCGGTACAAAATACAGAATGAAATAAAACTACATATATAGGGTGTACCGATCTAAAATATTCTTGGAGCCTGACCACTTTCAGTTGTACAGGGAGAAAAAAAAATTTCAAATATTTTTTTTTCTGTTTTTTTGTTTTCGAATTTGATAGAGTCTGCAATTCTGAATACATTCGTACTCAAATCGTTGCATTCGTCAAAATACTTTTCAAAATATCGAGAAAAAACTGAAGAAAAAAGGGAGTATTCGGTATTATGTTTGTTATTCCTAACCTAGATATCGTAAGCACAAACCGTTTTCACGTTTTTGAAGGCGAAGACAGTGGAAATATTGTACATTTACAAAATTTTGAATAACCCGTCACAGGGTGTTTCGAATGTTGGTTCAAAAATAGGGATCAAGATTGGCTCATAACTTTCATTTTTCAAATTAGAACCCAATTTTTTATGATTGCGTTGGATTCTGCAAAGAAATCACTAGAACATGCCACCTGCAACAGGAGCATAAAGTGAGTCTGCTGATTTCGTATTGAATTTGCTCTTGTTCAGGTGGATATTTTTATAATCTGTATGTTGCAAACCAACAACTCTGCATATTTTTTTTTCTTTTTTGACACTCTCGGTCTCTTTTTGCCGCCTTTTCACTGCAATATTATCGGCTTGTGTGTCCATTTTGTATACTTACAATATTGATAATTTGGCACTTAGACCCTTTTAACGTGAAACAGATGATGGCACTTAGAACATGCGCAGTTTTTTCCATCAGAAATGATGACTGCCGGAAGCGGATAGCACATTGACCGTTCCATAGGCTATTGGCCTTGGCACATAGACCCCATAACAAATGAAATCTAAAATTTCGAGAAAGTGGCACTTAGACCCTTTTGAATTTCCACTCTTCAATTGTTAACGTAGGATTTCTTCCATCTCTGTTGGCTTTAAGATTGCGGATGAGTTTTTTATGTAGAGGTGGATGCGGCCTCGAAGATTTTTTTCTTCTCGGTACTGCTGTCTTGGTGGGCTGTGATTGCTATCGTCTTCTGGAGGATTCGAATGGCCTACTGACTTGATTGGCGTCGGGTATCCTCTTCAGTGAAGGACCTTGTGGCTTGAATGGCTGGGTGGGTCGGGTATCCTCTTCAGGGAAGGACCTTGTGGCTCGAATGGCTGGTTGCATCGGTTATCCTCTTCAGGGAAGGACCTTGTGGCTCGAACGGCTGGTTGCGTCGGGTATCCTCTTCAGGGAAGGACCTTGTGGCTGGAACGGCTGGTTGCGTCAGGTATCTCCTTGGAGGCTCGAAGGACCATGAATTTTTTGAGATAAGATTTTCTCGATTCGCTACTACGAGGTCATGACGAAATGATGATTGATAAAGAAACTAGGTCGTCTGTGGAAATTCCGTGTTAGTGGGTCATACATGTTTTGTGCAATTAAACATGGACGCTGCAACTTTATTTGAGAACACATTTCCAAAATATTTGGTATATGTGGACTATCAGAAATCTTAGAATTGAGATCCAAATAAAGCCAGAATGGCCGAGCGGTTCGTGGACAATTAACGCAGATGACACCGTTACACTTACCCTGAGTTGCAGGGTAACAGGCGGAAGCCATGGATACTCCGTTTAAGGGAGCTTCAAATTTAATGGACGTTCCTGCAACTCAGGATCAATGTTTAGAATTCAAACTTCAGTTCCATTGATGCAAGCAGTACTGAAAAACGAATCAAAAGTCATAACCCCTTTACGCAAAAGATCGCAATTGGATCGTGAGCGGGTTGCTGAAAGATTATCTTCCACAGCACACTTAGAAAGTGTGAACAGAAGAAGAAGAAATGGCGTTCAGTACAAAGTCGGTGATTCAGTGTTGATTCACAGAGACTCACAAATGCATTGGTCCAAAAGCGATTACGAGTGTTTGGGTCCATGAGATTATTGGATGTTTGGAGAACGATTTAGGTTGGAACCAACATTTCAACCTAGGCTGCAGAAGAACAGCTTAGAATGTGGCCATTGCAGTGAGCGCCGTTGATGAAGAAGGAGAATAAGGAGAAAAACGAAAAAGTTTCGTATTTTTTCGGTTTCTGTGTCCTGATAGAAGTAGAACCGAATTATTATCGATCTTAATTTGATTTTGCATTATATCGGTTTCTAGGTCCTGCTAGAGGTAGAACAGAAGAATGATTGATTCTGATGATTTTATTTTGCATTATCTCAGTGTATAGGTACTGTTAGAGGTAGAACCGAATAATGATTAACTTTGATTTTATTTTTGCATTATCTCTGACAGGTTGGCCGTGTTAGAAACTTGAGACTTTGAAAAGAACCGCTGCCCGTAGTGAAGCAGTTTTTCGACCTTTGATGAATAGTCACCGATATGCTTGTTATCTAGGGCAACGGATGACGGGCAGTCAAAAAGAAATGTTTGAGGAATGTGCTCTGGTGAAAGCTGTGTCTACTCTCGGAGATCACGCTGCTCAGATAATTCGTTTTGGTTTTTTGTATTCAGCGAAGTTCATTGGAAATTATAATTCTTCAAAAGTTTTTGAATAATTTCTGACAATATAATCTTGTTCTTCAAAGAAGGGATAAATGATAAAACAAAATTAGCTGCTGATAAAAAGGTGGAATTTTAAATTTTCTCAAACCACGTCGTTCGAATTCAAAACAATTTTGGATCACGTTAATTGCCGTGAGAGATGAGAGAACCCAAGGTTTTTGTGTTATTATTGTCTGGAGGCGGCTTCAAATCAGCATCTAGCCGAGGATCTCCAGTCGAGCCAGACCGGGTCTGGCTACGGCTACTCGCGCCCAGCATACCTGAGCATACGTTAAAAATACCCCGGATGCGAAAATCTCGACCAACCATGAAGCAGCACTGTGTCCCACGTAATTCCACTCCACGTCAACCGATCGGCCGTTGACGTGTTGAAAATGGAAACATAACCTGTATTCGATGCAGTGAAGTGACCGCGGCGGTAATCAAAGCAAAACATTTTTGCTTTGATTTTTAAATTTGATTCGTTGGTAGGTTTTGATATTTTATAGCCCATTTAGAGAATTGTGGGATGCTGAGAGGTTTATATGAATTGAGTGTTAAAATATAGATACGTTTATTATATCTTGTGTATCTTTTTCTAAAGAATGATTCATGTAGCGTCCAACATTACTAGAAATATGGATAATTCTATTGAAAAATGATGCTTAAATCAATGGAGGAATTGCAAACCGGATATACAAATTAACTGTGCAATTTCTACAGAAATTCCATCATACTTTGATTAATCATCGAGTTATACGAATGAGCAGAAATGGTGTACAAATAATTCAGAGCAGTTTCGTTATTTTTTTTTTATAAATAACTGAAGTTTTGTAGGATAGATACAGATTAATTGATTGAAATAAAATTTGCATGATATATTGTAAGTATAGCAGTAATTGAAAATAATATAGCATACTTTCCTTTTCTCCAAACTGATGAGTACCTAATAATAATCAATTCAATTTTACTATTGAGCTTCCATTTTATTAGAGCTCCAGGGTTAGTAATTTCAGTAATTAATTAATTTGGCAGTTATGAAAAAAAATAATGCAGATTTACATATATTTTTTAATTGTGAAAACTACATTATACAATGCAAAAATCAACAAAAATGCTGAGGTTGGTGCAAGGGTGGTATGATATCTGAGATTAGGGAAAAACCTCAGCAGAAAAAACCCTGTCTCTCTCCTTCACAAAAAATTTCAGGAAAATGTGAATGAAGAGTGTCTTGATTCCTGTCGACAGAAGAACGTAAAATCTTCTCCAAGACCCCTGGAATTCAAATTTAAGAATTAAAAATAAAACTGAATTATTAATAGCACTTTTGAAAATAAATATTCTTTATTACGTTCAATATCTTCTCTTTGCTGTCAAAACACATGCTCGAAACCTCGTGTTTACCTGTGAGTAGATTTCAAACATGCAGAGTTTTTAATAAAACTGAAGGACCAAAATCAAACTCTTCCTCATCAAAATGAGGATCGAGGATTAATATCTGGAACTATCAAAATAAGAAACATTTGAATATTACACCAAGCACTAATACGAAAACAAACATACATGCATTCCATAGACAACCTTTTTCTGCTGCTATCAGAAGTATTATTGCATTGCAAGTTATAAGCTTCGCTGATTATTTTTGCAATATAACGAATGTTACTCTCTTCCAATAATCCAAGTTGAAATCTTGCTTGTTCTAATATAATCTATAATCAACTATTAATATACTGTACACATAAATCATCAATAAGGCTTACACCAAGTTCTGTAGTAGATTCAATTGGATCATTTGAAATGTGACTGGATTCACTTATCATACTCTGAACATCCATTTCATAATCAGCCCTACTTGTTGATGGTAGACTTATATGAAGGTTATTGCTTTCATCATCATCTGAAGTTCTTACAGTGGTAGCAACCATGTCATCATCATGTCTTCTTTTCTTTATATTAAATTTTCTTATTATATAAGCAAGATCTGCTCTTTTAAGCACATTAATAATTATCTCTAGCTTATTGTTTGTTATTGTTCTGGAATCTTCCAAAATCCTCTCTTTTGTGACTCCAGCAGCCAATTGACTAGCAATCATCTCTTGCTGGTCCTTCCTCAATTGTTTAGATCGACGTAGATTTTCATGTCCAACATGGGTCTCCACAAATTTAACCTCCACAGCTGCAATATTTATATATAAGAGGTATATGTATTATATCACTCGATGGGGTTTATAACTGATTAATCACAATATATACCTGTACTAGAAATCTTTACTAGAATTCTTGAGGGCAATAACCAGCTATTTTGATACTACCCCCAGCTTTCATATTGCGTTTGGTAGAATGGCTAATAAATCCTAAAAATAAGACAGGTAGCTGATACATGATTTTTGATGAAATGATTGTATAATGGTGAATAACGAATAGGTACAAACCTGTATAATTACTACGATTGCATTCATAATAAACTACCAGTCCATCTGAGGTTTTTCTATACCTTCGTTTCACATAATCTAAATTTCTGTTATCAATTGCTCGACAAATCTCAAATTCCTCCTCATTTTTGAAAGTAATAAGTGTTGTCTTTATACTCAGAGAATGAATTTGCTGTGGCCCCCCTGAGATTTTGATCGCCTATCGAATTGATAATTCCATGAGGCGTGCTGAGCACTTTTTGGTGAAAAAAATCATGGAAAGTTTACCTAAAACGAAGTGTTAAATTTATAAACTACCCCATGCTTATCGTCATTCTCTTCAATCGCTACCAGATGTTCGTTTTATGACCGGTTTTTTTTAGGCGGCTTCTTTGATGAGGGGATTCTTCATGCGACAAGTGGGACTACTCTCATATTTCAATAATTATTGTCCATTCTCCAATCAGAATATTTTTTTCCGGGAAGGCGGAAATATAGAATGTTTTCATTAGTATTTTCATTCTAGAGAAAGATGTATTGGAATTCGAAACAATCGAAACCACGATGAGAGTGTATTCAGAGAGTATTCTTAGTTTTTAGTGTCTTTGACTCCAAATTGTGCTATCGAGGGTAACTTCTTTAATTGTTTACGTAGCTGAGTTTTTTCGTTCGGCGGCTCCCAATGTGAAGTTTCAACTATTATAATTATAGATTATTGATAAGAAGTGTAAAAAATCCAAAACGTGGCAGTCTTTGGGTTCTGCGGATAGAAGTGAAAACAAAGTAACACGTGAATTGTATCGTAGAGCGTCGACCTATTGATGATGAATTTGAACTTCCTTGATCCCTGATCGTAAACACTCCTTTGTAAACCAAAATTAATTCAAAAATGACAACCGAGCAGTTCGACGATACAGTTTACAAGTTGCTCAGATTTCACTTCTATCGGCAGTCCCGGAAGACTGTTTTTTTCTTGTTTGTTGAGAGTCAATTGTACTTATATATACAGGGTGAGTCGGGAGGAACGGACCAAACTTCAGGTGTGTATTCTGCAGGTCGAAATAATTCCAAAAAACTCATATGTTGTTATCCGATTCTCATTTGTTTTCAAACTATAGGGTAATTAGAATATTTGAATCAATATTCAACCAATATTCAGATCAAGAGTTTCTCGGACTTTGGATTGATCGCTGTGGTCGTATTAGTTGGCCTCCAAGATCTCCAGACCTCACACCACTGAACTATTGATTATGGGACTGCTTCAAGAACGAGGTATACAAAGTAAAAGTAAAAACTCGGGATGCCCTAATTCGACGCATGCGGCATTGCTTATTAAATATAAAGACACGAATTAATCAGAAAAGCAACAAGAGCCAATCGAAGACAAAGTCGAATGTGTTTGGAGGTTAATGGCGGGATTTTTGAGCATTTATTGAGATAATGCTATAAATCAAACCATTTTAATGTAGAAAATGTTGTGTTTTTTTAATGACACTATAGTTTGAAAACAAATGAAAATCGGATAACAACATATGAGTTTTTTTAACTTATTTCGACCTGCAGAATACACACCTGAAGTTTGGTCCGTTCCTCCCGACTCACCCTGTATATATATATCTCATATATTTTTATAAAATGATGAATTTATCTTTGGAAAATTTGGATATTCTAAAATTTCTCCAAAGGAGATCGAATGCCGATGACGATCACTATAAGACACCAAAAAAAAAACCTTTATACATCAAAGTAGACTCATTCCTTGTATACTGATAAAGAAACAATTCAAGAAAAATATAGGAATTAACTTCCTATTGAATTTCTTGAGACTAACAGAAGGCTGGTTTTTAGTTCAGGATAAAATATGCCTACTCGTGGTATTACGATTCCGGTATTTCATTTTCAGAATTATTATTATTTTTGTGTGTGTTATGTCTTTTTTATTTTTTTTATAATTTATTAATTATCTATATTTCATTATTATTCATATATGGTTTTTATGAATATCATTTTATCGAGCGTATACAGGGTGATTCATAACTATTTGGACATCAGCTGAGGGCAGATTGTTTGAACCAAAATATGGCGAAAGGACCAAATATAGCTCAATGAAATATTGCTGAGGAAAAAGATAGAGGGCGTTAAAGTTGAATTTTTTTTCGTTTTTTGCTAATAATTTCAGTGCTAATACTTTCTTCAAAGTTCGAAAGGAATAGAAGTCGGAGGAGGCCGCGTAGAACATTTAACTCAATTTAATTCTTTTCATGTTGCATGGTTTTAAATTATATTTTATCGTCGAAATAAATGAATAAAATAAACAAATCGTTACTTCGAGTCCCCTTCTGATGCTTTGCACTGTTCGATTTTGTTTTTCCTGAAAACGACTGAAAAAATATACAGTGAAATTATCAGCAGAAAACGAAAAAAAAAATCATTTCTAACGCCCTCATCTTTTTTCACAGGTATTGAGGTTATTGAGGTATTTGGTCCTATGGCCATATTTTGGTCAAAAAAATGCCTATGTCCCAATAGTTATGAATCACGCTGTATGTATATTTGCTTTCATTTCGTTATTACCTACTGGTTGCTATGTCTTTAGTTATTAGCAATCATAAAATTTATTTCATTCCTTTCTCCATATTATTTTTATTTCATTTTCCTGTTAGTATTCTTTCATAAATTGTGATTTGTTCAGAAAATAGTTACTGTTTCATCTTATACATAACACCTTATATTGTTGATGTTGGAAAAATTATGAGGTGGAAAACTTAATCATTTTTAAAAAATTCTGCGGGCGCTCATGCATAAATATAAAAAACGAAATAGAAAGATGTCGCATGCGCCTTATCGTTTTTTGAAAAATTTTTTTGCCCTCCCTGAGAAAAAATTCTGCGGGCACCCATGGATACAACGAAAAACAGTTGATACGAATTCTTAGGGAATACCACAGAGACAAAAGACAATATATCTCTCTCTCTCTACCGTTGACATTGGCATGCGCTCATCTCGGATTGGTCGAAATAATTTCGCATCCGGGGTATTTTTAACGAATGTTGCATACATTAATAGTCTCAGCGTGCCGTCCAATGAAATGAAAGAGGGCGTGGTCTATATGGCGCGAATTCGTTTTCAGAACGTTGAACTTGGAATACACAGTATTATCGGATATAATAATATCATATATGACACATATTATGTACCTATATTCGTCCAAAAAAATTGATAAATTCAAAATTTACATTCATGGATATGTCTATGAATGATGTTATATTCATTTTATTTCTCATTTAATTTGAAAGAATACCACCGATTTTATTCTACTCCATATGCATTCAGTTGGAAAATCATGAGTAAAATTTGAATTTAATCCTAATTTTATTCTTAAAACTTCATCATCTTCACGAGATTTTAAATAACAAATTCTTTTAAATTGTTATGGATATATTTCATTTGAATAACCATCAAAAATTCAGAAAATTAAATGTCCTTTTCGGGAACTTTCCTTTGAAACATAATTTTACCCCCAAATACTTAGGTGTTAAATTAGATTCCTCTCTGAATTACAAAGCACATTTGGTTGACGAACGAGAAATAACATTCTACAGAAACTTGCTGGTACGTCATTGGGTGCTGACCCGACAACACTTCGCACAACAGCCCTTGCCCTGGTTTTTTCCACCGCTGAATATTGTTGCCCTGTTTGGCTCAATAGTGTTCATGTTCAGAAAATCGATGCACAGCTCAATTTTTCAATGAGAATAATTACTGGAACCATCCGATCTACACCTATCCAATGGCTACCAGTGCTATCGAATATAGTTCCTCCCCATATTCGAAGACAGTCTGCAACTTGGAATTCTTGGAATAAATTCAATTCATTTCCGGATTCTTTTCCGATACTTTCCTACGTTCCAGAAAATAGAATTCCAAGACTGAAATCTCGTAAACCTATTTGGTCGAATAACTTTCTGAATTCGAACTTCAGCTACAACGAAATCTGGAAATCCGAATGGGATGTATGTTCTTTATCTAATAAAGATCTAATATCTGTTCCATCGAATAAAGTTCCTGGTTTTAACCTTCCCAGGACCCGTACCAACAGCATGCTTTTCAAGTGGAATTCGGTTGATAGTCCTAATTGTGAATGTGGTGAATCAGAGGAAACAGTTGAACACCTAATTAATAATTGTTCGATTTATAAATTCCAAGATGGCATTAGAGCCATACACAATATATCAAACTCATTTTTGCAATGGGTTGAAAATTTCAGATCAATTTGATGAAGTATAAATTGAATTCTCTTGCTGTTCTGGCTTTTTTTATTTTCAGGTTGGAGTTTGTGTTTGGAAATCCTTCCTCCGAAGAGCCGTCCCGCTGATCGTGATGTCCTTCTATATAGAATATTCAGATACAACAATTTTATTTTATTTTTTTAACGGGGAGACAGGTTTTTTCGGCTGAGGTTTTTTCCCCTGGCTCTATAGTATCGTATGATACTGGTGATGAAAGTATCGTATGATACTATAGTATCATACGAAGAATGTTGTGGTACCCCGTTCCTTTTTTTACCTCAGCTTAGGTTCTTTTTGTTTCAACATTTATTGTATTATTTTAGCTCTCTTATTCAAAAGAATATAATATATATATATAGAACATGTCAATGAGAATTCCTCCTGATTTTGTATATATCATGAAAGAAGGAATAAGGACAATAAGGTTCTCATTCTTATTATGTTTGTTTAGAAACTAGAGAAGGAAAGCCAAACACAAGAATATTTTGAAATCTTTTAATGAGGATGTTCACCCAACTAGCAAAGATATTTTATAATTCCTTAGTGTTGGTGCTATTTTATTTTATAATTGCTTTATTACTGCTCGTTGAACACAATTTTGTTCTGTTAAAATTGCCAATGACACAATTGAGCTTTCAAGAATTATTCTGCTTTATAAAGGAGTTGTAAAAACGTTCTTAGTGCAAAAATACAAAACAGTTTCACGACAAATTTTAATATTGTTTTATAAACGTTTACACAACAAGTTTATACAACATTTCAGCTTACCAAATAAATTTGTTTCATAATAGACTTATACTGGTGTTATCCGATACTAGTTTGTTCCTTTGCGAACATCTATAAAAGTGTTTTAATAGCGCTATGCGAAACATTTACAAAATTGATTTATTAATGTTTTCTTTCTGATATTATTACTGTCCAAAGCATATTGCACTCAGACGAAACCTTAAAAAACTATTATATAATTATCATGAACACGGTTATAATAAAAACTATAAATAATAATTATAAAACAAAAAATGTTCATAAGGATAAAAAAGCATTTGTCAATACATTTATAAAACAGATAGTCATTTTACAACCATTTTTTGATCTTATCAGTGTCGCGTGACCATGTTAATATGAATTTGCAAGGTAGATGGAAGAGAGTAAAAAAAAGTGGAGCATTTCACAGAAAAGTTAAGAAGTGCTACCAAAACATCTTGCTAAGAAACGGCAATCTGCCATTACGCCAAATTGCAAAAAGAAAGAGCGAATAATAATAGAAAGTGAAATAAGTTTATTGAACAAAAATTCTATTGGTTTCCGTTCTTACGTATCTCCTCTTGTGAAAAATAAAAAGTTTGACGTTTTTTTCTATAGAATTGAATTTGAGACTTTTACTCTGACCCATGATAACTGTAATAAATGATTTTATACCAAAGAGAATCAGGTTATTGCTATGAAATATGTAAAATTACAAAACGAAACAACGCCTTATATATGTTTAGCAGTGAAATAATAAATTTTAATAATGTTTCCCCCCTTCCTCAACTCCTCAACTATATTGAAAATCCTCCTACCATATTATATTAAATACTGTCTTATTTTTATTCATCTTGAGAAACGAATGTTTAACTTAGTCCAAAACAAAGAGACAAGACAGCTACCAATAAAATTTTACTTTTCAAACAGAAGAACAACATTAACAATGAAACCTGAACTGCAAATGAGGTTAGCTTTTAAAACATAAGCGGAGATTTTGCGCCAGACACAAATCATTTCTGCTGTTGCTGCATATGTGACATATTTGAGAGCGAATTATTTTATAACTGATCCACCCGAAGCATTTAAACAACGCTGATACGACCCGTTTTGTAAATGTTCTATAAATGTACTATTAGGGATTCATTACATGAACATCATGCACAAGAATACCAATATTAATAATCCTATGCAAGTATAAATATCCTTTTTTTACACCAACCCCTTTTTCCTGCAGTACGTATAACGGAAGTATACATGCAAGTTAAAACATTTTATAAAAATTTCTCTTGAATCAAAAATATTTTATAAGAACTTTCAAAGGGATTAAAGTATTTTATACCATGGAAGCCATATTTTGTGTTGATCTAACTTCACTTTACGGCGGCCATTTTTGAGTGTATTACGTAAAATCATTTTTTTTATGATAAAATGTCCCAACTAACTACTTTCGTATTTGAATTGTGGTAAAAGGTGCACTTTTTGAAATGTTTTTTGACAATATAAGCCAAAATGAGGAAAAAATAAACAATTGAATTTTTTACCATTCTACCTAAAACCCAAAAATAACTAGTATTTTTGAGGCGCTTGAAAATTTTGTTATATATATCTCATATATTATGCAGAAAATTTTCTTTCGCAGTAAAATCAACCATCAGATGGCAAATCGAATTTCTGTCTGTCCGGTTTTGGATATGTACATATCAGAACTAAATGTAATATGGCTGACATACTGACTGGAACAAATATTTCATTTGTTAGCATATTTGCAATGCTGGCTTTCTTGGGGACCATTAAAAAATAAATTCTTCTCAGCGGGTATACTTTAACAACAAAATGCTTGTACTTCAAGTGTTAGTCAGAACAAAAAAGCTACATTTGAGGTGATAAAACAAGTTTTTTAAAACTGTTTTATTCTAGCTCGATAAATGTTATATAATTATCGTGATAATTGAAAATATGTCGCCTTATAACGGTTCTCAATAAAACTGTTTTATAATTGTTGCAAACTATGTTTTATAATTATTTTGTAAATGTTTAGACAATTATCCGATAATAGCTCTGGAAGCCATAATAAAACAAATTAAAGGACAAAATTGCTGCACAAGAGTGCGCCCTTTTTGGGTTTATAGGCGTTGTATAAACGTTTTAAGAACGTTTATATCGATATTCATATTTTATAAAAATAGTTCTGTAAACGTTTTCAGGCCATTTATAAAACATAAATTGTTAGTTGGGCAACCAACTGAAATACAGAAAATTTTGAAAAATGAAGCTTTAATTCACAAATTTATTGTGATGAAGTACCTAAATAAAGCATTCTCAAATAATTATATTGAGAACATTCTTTACAAAGTGCTAATTTTAAAATATATACAATATCATGAACATAACTAATTTTATTATTTTTTCATAACTTCAGGCTCCCAACACCTGAACCAGAATGCAATATGTATTTGTATGAATGTAGTCGATATATATGGTGTTCTATAAAATATTGTTGAGAAACCTGCACTGATATCTTAAGTCTAGAATAATTACAATTATACAAATGTCACACTACTCCACACCATGAAAAATTTACAATATGTCAACTAAAACAACAATGCATTCACTAAAAACTCATATGAACTATATACATAATTAATATTTGAATACACACTAACACTGCTGTCAGGCACTTACATCACAATCGATGCCATATCTTACAATAATTTCAGTGCTATTGTTCACTGAAAATAATCAGTAAAATAAAGGAAACTAGCAATAAAAATTGCTTTTTCAGAAGTCTCGTTAAAAGTTTGCAATGAAATTCCTCAAAAATTCACAGCAAAGTTCTCAGTAACAAGTAACAAGGTTATATCAAAATGATGGGAAGTGAGAAGAGAAAGGCGAAGAGCATCAAAATCCAATTCACACGAATGCTCGTAGGTACTTTTGATTGGACGGCACGCTGAGATTATTAATGTATGATCTCGCGCCCAGGTACTGTTTGTCAATCTCAGCGATCGAGGGGCTAATGAAATCATATTCGAGTGTTCTCAAAGTCATAGATCTGGGTGGCGACAATAAGTCTAGTTACTGCCTGCTTTGTTGCATAGTTCAATCAATCCTGCGCAGGTATTTATAGCTCCGCTCATGGAGGAGAAGAGCGGAATGTTGATGAGCCCGAAGTTGATGGGCCCAGCTCTCCCACTCCGTATCGGCTCGATTCGGGTTCTGTCCAAGACTGGCAACCATGCGCTATGTACCAAGGGTGTTTCATATTTTCCGTTCATGTTGTTTTTGTGTTTACAAATTTCACTGGCTCTCAAGTTCATCCTAGGATAGTAACTTCTGATGTTTAAAATGACCCTAGCCTCCGAGAAAACTATATATTCTGAAGTTTTTTATGAAGATTTTGTCCTGAAGATGTGCGGGATACTGATGAGGCTCAACAAGGCCGAAACTGGTATATCTCTCATCTCAGTGACAAAATCTAATATCATTTCTCCAACCTCATGATAAAAGATCTCTGAGCCTGGGAATTGAAAATGGTATTCATTTCGATGATTACTATTTTGAATTCATCTATGTTTCAAAAATGTTCTCGATGTGCCTTCGTAAAGGCAAAGAGTTTTCTTTTTCTTAAAAACATCAGGCTTCACAGTCACAAAAGAATTGGGCGTTTCCATCACTTTGAGAAACTAGCAAGCGGGCCCTGAATAGAGCCACTGCTAAAATCTCATTCAGTGAAAGAGGAAGTACAGATTTCTTTTTTTGCATTTGATTGGAGATGTGAAACTTCATTTTGACGCAATTGGATGTCACCACCTTAGTACTTTGTAATATTTTACTCATTACTTCACAACCAATTGCTATAAATTCTGAAGTTTTTTATGAAGATTTTGTCCTGAAGATGTGCGGGATACTGATGAGGCTCAACAAGGCCGAAACCGGTATATCTCTCATCTCAGTGACAAAATCTAATATCATTTCTCCAACCTCATGATAAAAGATCTCTGAGCCTGGTTATGAGCATGTTATGCTTGTGCAGTTTTTTTTTGTCTGGTTGAGTCGACAGGGGCGATTCATTAATAAATATATCCGTGTCGCCATGGAAATCTCCTTGATTCCCACAATTGCAAATTTCTACATGGAGACTTTCGAACAAACCAGGTGTCCAATCAATCATCACCCCCAATAAAAGAAGCGATGATGTGGAGTTATCAAAACCCTCCCATGACCTTAACGTTAATGCGAGCCAGAATTTCAAGAGGATGATCTTGAACATATCTAGATCATGCATTTATCACCAATGGATATAATAAGAAATGTTTATTTCGAGAATAAACAGTTAACATACATATATTTATACCCTGTATGTGATATTAATATAATTAGAAATTTTGAAATAATTGTTCAACCCGTGAAGACAACTGATAAATGAAAACAAATTACAGCATCAGGAAAACAAAATCTTCAACATTCGCTCATCGTTCTAGACTCACTCCATACAAGGTGCCGAAAAAAAGGTAATCATGTTCATGTGAAATTGTCGTAATTGGTAATGCCAAAGAAATTTAGAGGGCAATAATACCAATAATTTCTACATGTGATGAACACATCATAACTTTACTCCCAACAAGAAAGCTATCTTGTCATACAGCCTAAGGTAACATTGAATGGATAGAATACTGAAGAGACATAAGACATTGAGAACTTTCATAAGCCCACAACTACTACAAAACGAAGTAGTATCATCAATACCAGAATTGAGGAACACAAACGATTCTGTCGCCTCAACCAGACAAAAAAATTATTTTCTCTATTTCAGTATCGTAATGGGTTCATTACAGTACTAAAAATAGTGCTGTAATGAAACCCATTACAGCATTGTTTTCAGTTATATTTTTCGTTTTATGGTTGTCAGTACTGACCTCCGATCGAATTAAGTTTCGAATCAAAACAATTCAAATTCCGTGATCTGTCAAATTTCGTATGTCACACCAACTGCCAAGATACAAAACAAAAGTCACTGATATGAATTTTCATTCGAATTTCGAGAATATTTCACAAAAATTGACTGACATAGAGAAAATACCGTCTAATACTCGTTGCAGAAGGCAATTCCAACACTCATGCTAACGAAAACTCGCTCCTTCGTCGCTCGTTTTCGAACATCGCATTCGTGTTGGAATAGGAGCTCATTCTGCAACTTGTTTTAGAATATACTATTCCTCAAAGCAGAGTGCATTTCACACATCTAAAGTTACTATCCTAGGATAGTAGCCATTGAGATTATAAACATAAAAACAACATTAATAGAAAAGATGAAACACTTTTGGTACATGGATGCCTCCTTGGACTGGATCCGAATCAAGCCGGTGCGGGTAGGAGCAATGGGCCAATCAACTTATATGTATAAGCTACAAATAACAGCTGAGGATTGAACTCTACAACAGAGCAGTTAGTAACTCAGCAGCCGAGTTACAGCCCTAGACCAAAAATTCTCCGAAGTGAGTGATATGATTCCTAATACACCATATAATTTGTTGTAGATGCGAAATACATACACCGTATAACATAAATTCTAGAAGATAAGTAGATTGGTCAAATATTTTTATCTGAACAATAATAATAAGCTTGAACCTAAGAATATTCTGAACACAAGGATAATTATTCGACATAATTGTGATAAATTTAATTCTTGTTTTGTCATGATTTCTAAACTCCTGATGCTTTTTTCTCTCACCTTTTACCTGCCAATGTAATTTCTTTTTAGGGTGTGGGAACCTGTGAATAAATTAAGGAATCTTTAATGTGATAAGAATGTGTAGTCAATTGTTACCATTATTTGATTGAGGAGGAAGTTAATTTGAAGGCATTTTTATGGTAAAGGAGCTATTTGCAGTATATCATAACATTTGAAGAATAAACATTAATTGTTACAAAAGTTCTTTTTATTTTCGATGAACAAACATGTATGCACCAATCAAAAGTTCTTGAGAAACTTTTAAATTATTGTCACTTCGAGAACATTTTTATTTACAGATATAAATTATGTGAACCATGAAAATTCTACAATGAGAATGCTTCAACAGCCATCGGTGAGGTAAAACAATTATCTTGAGTGAAAACGTTTCATTATTAAACAGATATCCCAATTTTTTTTTCTTGATTTCACCCAATAAATATTTTAATATTCCTAGAATGTTAAAATAAATCATTCAGTGTGGAAATAATTTCTTCCAAAGTATAATTACATTTCTTAATTTGTCATACCAAAAATAAAATCGATAAAATTTTTCAAAAAAGGTAAAATAAATGTATAATGGAATATTCGAACATCTCTATATTTAAATATCTGTGGTCATGGACCTATAGATGACGCCTTCATATTTAAATAATCACTTCCATGAGTTGGGAACAATTTTGATTTCTTATATTCGAATTTCAAATTGATTGGAAAATGGAATAAGAAAAGCAACAGGATTGAAAATCTGACATTGATTCTGAGATTAATTGAGTATAATAGTACGTACATACTGTACTGATTTATTCTAGTATAACATGCACCTTGTAACTCTAAAATCAAATTCATTTCGTGAGGAGTGCAAAAACTGTCTTTGATTTATTCCACCAAGTTGAAATCAACTTTCTATTCCATTAAGATGGAATGATTATACATTACAAGAGGAACTATAAAGTATGTTTTGAATTTCCTTCACAAATGAATTTTTATAATTATCACTGATTATCACATAATTTCTTGTAACCTTAATGGAATCAACCTAAGCAACTTATTGCTCAGAAAAATATCTTTCTATACATACATTCTATACATAACACAAGGAATGACGCAAAAGATAAAAATATCAGATTTAATATCATGAGATAAAGTTATCTGATTACATTCAGAGTTGAAAAACCGTTAGTCTAACAACCCTTTTCTTCTACTTGGCATTTCAGAGAATCTCCTAAATTTTGATGCAAATTCAAAAGTTTATGTCGTTTATCAAGAAATGCAAATTTTCACAACAATTTATAAGGCTATAGAAGAAACTGAAATTCATTCCATTGCATACAGTCTAGTCCATTCTTTGGCTTTAAGTATAGCATCTTGTTCTCTAGTTTTCCACATATTCGCTACATCATTTGCTAAAGGATCATCGGGGTTTGGGCTACTTAATAAAGCTTGAATTGATAATAATACTGTTCTGATTTGCAATGCTGGAGACCACTGGTCTTTGAGAATGTCAAGACAAATTCTTCCTAATTTATCTATATTTGGGTGGTATATTTTTGTCAAAAAACGTACGTTAGGGGGAGATAAGGGATAATTCTCGGGTAGAAATAATTCCAGTTTGAATAAACCACCTTCATAAGGTGATCCACTGGGCCCAGCCATCACAACATGAAAATATCTGCAGTTGTTTTCATCTGGATTTGCACTAATTCCTGGGGTGGATCTTTAGATAAATTTTTTGTTTCAACTAAAATTCTTCGTGTGGAACCAGTTGCCATAACCTAAAATACTATGAAGTTTAAGAAATTTTTTAAATATCCGAAAAACGAAGAAGGCCTTAACAAACAACATACTTGATTAATTTATTAAATAATAGATCGAAAGAAAAATCAACAGTTGTGAATAATGTCTGATGACCCTTACTACTTTTACGAGGTTACTTTCTACTAAATATTCGAAAGTCAACATATGAGAATGACATCTCACAGCACAGAACACGAATATACACACAGAATGACAGAATATACTACTGGGCGGCGTTCGGAATCAACGTCGGATAAACTGCGTGTGTCGAACGCTGGGCGCACTCAGTTGTTTGAAATGTTGCCGATCGTTTTCGAACGACCATCGGGTGTGATCTTCCCTCTTTTTCTAACTGCAACGTGAGGTTAATTTAATATTTTTCAAATGATATATCAAGAGTATGAAGATATCTTAATTAATTCAATTTTCTATCAGTGAATACTTAAAGTGGCTATTTTATTTAAATGTCTAGAACGAATGCAGAAGTAGTTGGATGATATTCGCAGGAAATAAATAAGGGTTTTGATTTACACCACCTTCAAAAAAATGAGATGACTCTCCTTCTTTAGATTTTCCCCCCGTGGAAGCTGCAAATGTATTCAGAAGAATCAGTAGATTTCACACCAATAAGCAAATGAAAGTCTTCTAGAGCGCTTGACAGCCTGTCAATAAATAAAATTTTTGGAGCAAAATATTCAATTGAAGGAAATGTAAGTAAAGGTACTACATAACTGTAACATATGTGACAAATAGACTTTCTATTTTTTGAGGTGGAGCATTCATAAAAGAAATACGATACAGCATTGCTGATGAAGCTGAAAGTATCAACTGTGGCCATTGAACTGGCCTGGCCGATCTTGAGGAAGTATGCAGTCTTGTTCATGTTATTTTGTTTGTAGCCAAATTTATTGTAAAATCCAGGATGAGCACTTGTGCTGATATTCGTTTATTGAGGAATGTACCCAAAATCAGTAAGGTACCTAAGTGGTATTTATATTGGAAGTAGATATTATCAGAAATCAAAATGATTTTAGGTTGATGCATACCAGTAACAGAAATTAATTTTAGTAAAACATTCTGTGGAGCAAGACCAGGCATGATGATGAAGCAGCTATTCTCAGAAGAGAAAATAATAATAATGCATGAATCGTAGTGGAAACTGCAATATGTCGTATGTCCTACATTCCTAGTTTTCAGGAGAGACAGCAAACTTTTCCAACATGCTTGAGCTATATTTATTTCACCTCTGAATAATAATACAGTAGTTTTTCGAAAATTTATTGCCTCATTACATGACACCTATTGCATGTTGTGCAGATTAACAAGTTGGCCAGAGTGGTGCAATAAAATAATGCTTGATTCTTTTTGAGATACTACATACTGAGGTTTCTATCAAGATATATTAATGTAACTTAGTTTTTATTCAATGTTCTTCAACAGATACACTGTTTTATTTAAGAGCTTTATTCACTGTAGAAAACAGGGTAAACATATAAAATCCATTCATGATTATAATGTTTAGTGTTTCTATCATATCTTGCATATTTCTCAGCATCAGGAGAACTTCTATTACCTGGATTATTTGTCGACTGCGTACCCAATCAGGGTTATCAATATTTTCTAGATTGCCGCCAAATAAATTTAAGGATAAATAAATTAACGTGAGTGCTTTCATAAAATAATGAATATTATAATGACCACCATATCATTTTCCAATGATATTTACGTTTGTATACCTCACTCCACTCCTCTATAACAGGCTTCCAGAACACTTGAGAAACATTATTAGGTTGAATTCCAACTTCAGCAAACATATAAGAAATTGGATAGAACGCCAGCACTGGAACTTCTGGATTGGTATCTGAAATAGAAATAATTTCATTTGATAATAATTTTTAACTTGTTTTTGCGAATACTTACTTGCTTTTTTAAATACTTACCTTCAACACTGAATTTGGATTTGTAACAGATGAAAAATAAACTCACCACCATATGCATTTATCAATGTATATAAAAATGTTTTTTCACCACAGACAAGTGCTTGGCACTTTTTCTCCTGTATTGATATTGGTTGATAAACATAATTCATTTTCAATAAACCTTGAATATTTTGGAGGTGTACTTTATTTTCCTCGAGAATGAATTATTCCATTGAGTATATCCTAGACTATCACGTGTGTAAAATTTGAAATTAAACTCATCTTGGAAAATAAAAAATAATGGACTACCCTAAAAAACTGAATACTAGAAATTCCTCCGTAAAACAAACTTTCAAAATTCGAATGTGTAAATAAACGATATCTGCGCAAGACGAGTAATTGTTACCTACCTATTTTCTTGGGGGCCGTTCCACTTGGCGATCACAACGATCAAAATGCTCCTTTAGCCGTTCCACTTAACGACCGCTGTCTTTGTGAGCGCGGCAAAATCATCGCTCACTCCAAGCTCAAATCGACCCACATATTTCGATGTTCTGTGACGACCTATCTCAATAGATGCGTGAAAGTGAAAATGGACGTTCAGAATACAGTTTAGATATATATTTATTATAATATTTCTAACTGTTGTACATTTTAATTGAATTTATTGTTTAGAATAACTTCTACTTTTTTCAATATTGTCATTTCTGTCATGACAGCCCAAAACGCCCAATAATCCGTTCCACTTGAGTTAACATACTAGGGAATTATTGGGGATTCAATAACGCCAGGCACTAATAAATCCTGACCGTATTTGACATCTGAGCATGCGCAGAGGAAAAAAAATACGGCCTGGAATTATTCAAGTTACTGCCTGCCACTATTTGTGGCTCCATTATTCCTGGTACAGCCATGCCGTTATTCCTAACCTTGTGTGTATATTTTCCTCAGAACATAGAATATTCTATAATTAGGCATATTATCTCTGTTCCTAACCTAGTATTATTACATGATACAAGAAATCTATTGCTTGAATCGTGGTATTATTTCTTGGAGAGCTTGTAAAAGTAGCTAGTCCATGTTTTATGATGTTTGTTTACGGGCACAACGCACAACGTGGCGAATTTGAGGTTAGGAATAACTCCTCTCTGAATAACGAAGGCCCAATAGCCCTTATTTCTGGCACATTTTTAAGTCAGGCAGTACTTGGCACTATTAATAGTGAACGGCGTTAATAGTGGATGGCAGTATTCCAATAACTCCCTAATAGCGCTAGCAAGCAAGTGGAATGGGGAAAAGAGCGGTCGTGAGCGTGTGCGTTGTGATCGCCAAGTGGAACGCCCCCTTGGTTGCAAAGTTGTACATCCGGACGAACATCCCAAGTGATTCTGAACGGGGGTAAAATTTACCCGACGTCGATTCCGAACGGCTTGGACGCACACCGGACAACGTCCGACGTTGATTCCGAACGCCGCCCTAGCAGAATATCTATCATAGAAATACAAACGATGTCCTACGAAAACTCGCTGACACTGTTTGAAGCTAGCGACATCCTAATAATAGCACCGGTAGAAATCGGAACTAATTCTCAGCGGCAGTGGGCCTAGGTTTGGGGCGATTCCAAATTTGTTCGTGTTTTGTGAATCTCAGTAAACTGCCTCGTCGTACTAAACAAAGCAGAACTAATTGGATACTTTCAATTGCAATAAAAGTGAAAATACAATATTACTCTTAATCAATAAATATGGGGAAAATAAAAAAAATTGTAATAACTTTTGTTTTATTAACATTTAACTATAAATATACATATCAACAGGATGAGTTTTTTACTTGTACATGCATTTCAACAGTAGGTTTATGAGGTCAAATGGTTTTAACACTTTGTTTGACAATAGACTTTTATGAATGAGCTCACCACCACTTCTTAAATTTAAATAATTATTTATAGCATGTTTCCGCACCACTTTCAAAGTACTGCTATACGCAATTGATAGCACCTCTAAATCTCTGAAATTTTTCGTCCCATCTTTTCACTCTTTTTCCTTCAGTTCGCTCTAACTTCTTTGCTGAAGAAGTCAAATTCATTGTCATAACGGACAACGGGTTTTGTCATAATCTTCACTTGGCCTTTTTCCTTCAGAAGCAAACTGCTCATTTAAATGCCCTGCAAAAAAACAAAGATGTGTGAGACAGTTTTAGGCATCATGCTTTCTGGTAAGATGTTTTATAGTCACTGCGTAACTTGTCCTGTTTGATGTTAATGAGAACGATTTGAGGGCTTTGAGGCTCGTAGGTTTTCAAATGCTTATCATTGTAGAAAAGGTGAATACATAACATCATCAAATTAATTTTCAAATAGCTTAGAAAGAATATTCCCAATAAATAATGAAATAAATACCTTTCTGTATTCTGTCCACATGGATTTGGGAACCGATGAAATGAACGGCTGGAGTTGATTCTACTGTGTCTACATTTGGCACACTTGCACCTTGTTGTCGAAGCAAGCATAGTTACGTCAAGTTAACTGTGAGGAGGAAGAAAATAAAATATTAAACAACCAATATCAAACCTTCAATAGCAAACTCGTTAATTTTTCACCTGCAATAAATTAAAAAGTCAGTAGATGCAAAAAAGTTGATATTACTCTTCAGGCCCCACTCGATTTTTGAGTTCAAATGTTTCATAATTTGAATTAAGTGTTGTAATACTGAATTCGCCCACTAATTTATTTGAAAACTAAACACAAGACCTCAGCCAAGAAAAATTGAGAATATTCAGATGAATATATTTTTTTCTCTGGCAATACGATTTTGCTATTTGCCAGAGATGAAATGTTTTCTGTAGTACTCGTCAAACTCATAACATCATGGGGATTCATTTAACAAAATAAATTAATTACCAGTAAGTGGGACCTACACGAAACATTGACCTTTTTCTTCATCGGAATTTCCCAACACATCAGTAATAGGCATATAGACGTATTACACATGGACTCATAGTCACGTAACTTTTCTAAAGAAATCTGTGGCAACATACATAAGAGTTGGAAGGACTTATGCAGATCCCATGAAGAAACGAACAGAGAGGGACCAAGTTAAGGCACTGCCAAAATCATATGTTCCAAACGAAATAGAAGGGCAGGTGACAGTGTCACAAATTACTCCATCTCATTCGCATGTCGATAGTCTCACTCTAGAAAGACTTCCATGAATAATTGGTTTTTGGTAATAGGACCTCAACCACGTACCACGATACATGATACTCGATACATAAATAAAATATATATAAAAAAACTACGTCGAATTTTTAGTCCGCTCTTTTTCAGTTAGTTAAAGTCAAAAGAAAACTTATTTAGCTAGCTAAATTCAAAATGGCTATGTTGAGTTACTATGTTTTATACAAAAATCAGAATTTTGAAGCTAGGTATCTCATATTGTTCCGGATTCGCACAAAATTTGACTGAAATATAGAAAAGATCGTCTAATTTGCAGAAGGCAATTCCAACACTCATGCTTTCGTAGACTCCATCCTTCGTTACTCGTTTTCGAATTTCGCATTCATGTTGGAATAGGAGCTTATTCTGCAACTTGTAGTGAATGGTGAATGAGAAAACCTTGATTTGTTCATTTGTATCACAAAAAATTATAATATCTAGCGGCTTCTGTTGATGAATTTTGTCATGAGCAACATACAATAATAATAATAATAATAAATTTATTTCTGAAGTTGAAAAGTTACAAGAACAGTAACACAGAAAAAGTAAAAAAAAAGAGAATTACAAAGCAAAATCATCAAATGAATACAAAGTTTTCTCAACTAAAAAACGTCTCATTCTTGTTTTGAAAACAGATAGAGAAGGTGCATTCTGTAAGTTAATATCAAGAGAATTAAAAAACTGACAACCCATGTATATGAAATTTTTTTGATAAAAAGTAGTTCTGTGTTGAACTGGCAGTAGTGACGTTTTAAAACGAGTTGAATACACATGCTCAACTCTGTTTTCAGAAAATGAGCGCTTGTTTTTATAAACAAAAATACATGCTTCATATATATAAAGACTAACTAAGGTCAAAATTCCCAGATCATGAAAAGCTTGTCTACAAGATTGCCTATATTTTAAATTCGCTATGATTCTGATTGCAAACTTCTGCAGAATAAAGACTCTATTAGCAGTAGTACAATTTCCCCAACATAAAATACCATATCTAAGGTGCGAGTTACCCTCACTAGGTCAGCACCTTGACGCGGTGTGGGGGCTTATAGTAATTGCAGTGAATCTTGATTCTTAGCGACTGGAACTCCGGTTCCTGACAGAGTTGTAACTCATGTCGAAAGGGTCAAGAGGAGCGGTGAAACTAAGACTGACCAACCCCCTAACCTGCTGTAGTGTCGTGGCCTGGGTTTTGCACAGGGGTAAACGATGCCAGACATGCAAGGGCAACAAACCCTAATGTCTGTTATACCGGCAGGTGGAATCTGCTGACTGTGGCCATGTCTCGCGGGCAGAGAACACAAGCCGGGGGTCTTGGCCTAACCGCCTGAACCAAGTGCATGAAAGACACAATAAAAACTTTCCTCAAGGCAAGGTGGAACAGCATATGCCGATGTCTGCATGGCTAGTGGGAAGATTTAGCCCTGAATATGCGAACTCTGGATACCAGACGACCTCCAGTTTCAATAGCCTTCCAGGGGCATGCGGGGCTCTGCCTCTGGTGACGGAAATTCCCTAGCTGCTCGTGGGACTTAGCATGGACCAAGAAACGAAAACAGAAGGGCATGGCACCAGCCCTGATGTGCCAAACATTGAGGAGGAAAGTAGCCTCAATCAGCCAAGGGAACAGGGCGCAAGTCCTATCCCGATGGCAGAAGAATTGCTGCTGAAAAGCAGCGATGAAGAGGTCATTGAAGGCCTCAACAAGCTGACGGTCAGGAAGCCAAAACTTTCTGGAGCCGCCAGGAGGAGGATGAAATTCCACATTAAGGCTGGAATGGCGCCCGACAAAGCCAGGGAAGAAGCCTTAAAACCGGTTGGTCCGAAGGCGTCTAAGAGCCTTCCTACCAAACGTAACCGATCGGAGGACAGCACGCCCAAGGGCAAAAAGCCCAAACGGCACAAACAAGAGGCTTCACAAGCCTCAACGTCCTCAGAAGCCTCTAAGGCTCCTACAACGGTGGTGCCCACCTACAGCCAAGCAACTGCTGGGATCAGGTTGGGCATCATGCACAAGGAATATCCGGAAGTCCTGCTAGAAGTGGACCAATTGAAGGCCATCAGAAAGGCACTTGCGGATACGATGCTCGCCATGGGAAGGGACAGTACTGTTAGTCCCCAATTAGGCAACGTTCAGAATAGATCGGGATGGCTGGGTATCACATGCCTCGACAAAGCCACTGCGGAGTGGCTGAGAGGCTTGCAGCCCATGCTTAAACCGTGGGAGGGAGCCGATCTAAGGATCGTCGAGGAGGCAGACTTGCCGCATCCGATGATCCTGATTGGATACCTCCCAGAGAGTCAGGACTACTCTAACGAGCAGATACTGACACTCATAGAGCTCCAAAATAAGGAGCTCAAGACCTCCAGCTGGAGGATCCTTCGGCGGGCACCATCGGGGCCCACCATGCTCGAAGTGGTGATATCGGCTGACATGAGGTCAGTCGAGAAACTTCGAGCAACTGACTGAAGGTTGATGTACCTGTTCGGTCCAGTGAACCTCAGGCTAAAGGGCTCAAAGACGGCGGGGCGAAAGGAAAGGGCACAAGAGGCCTTGACTGACGCCTCGACGACAGGGAAGCCCAAAGCAGAGGGCAAACCTAAGGCTGTACAGTCCCCAGGCACTGAAGAGGCTGGAGTGGCTCAGCCAACCACCAGTTCTGGGAGGAGGACTGCTCCGAAAGGGCGGGAAGGTGAGAGGCCTGGTGGCAGAATAGCTCCGGCCTCCTCCAAACCGCCTGGTGGGTCTTCCAACCCATAATGGTTAGAGGTCTAACGTGCCTTCAGATAATTCTCCAGCACTCAAAGGCAGCCTCCAGTGCCTTATGCTGGAGAACGTCGAGAAGGCACATTGACATAGGGCTGTTGCAAGAGCCCTGGATTAATGGAGGCCAAATCAAAGGCCTCCCAAACAATTTATATCAGATGATATACTGCAGGAGGTCAGTAAACCCAAGAGCTGTATTAATGCTCAGAAAGGAACTAACTTGCCTCCCTCTTACAGAGTTCCTGACCAGGGACCTTGCTGCGGCGCTAGTTGAGGTGCAGATTGGGAGCGGCAGGAGGCAGCTTATTGTTGCCTCGGGCTATTTCCCGGGTGACGCCGTCAACCCTCCACCAGAGGAGGTTCAACGCCTCGTGGAATGGTGCCGAAGCAAGCAGAAACAATTGATTCTGGGCTGCGATGCGAATGCACACCATCTAGTATGGGGAAGCACGGATACAAATAGTAGAGGTGAGGATTTGCTTGATTATCTATTTTCTCATAATGTTGAAATAGCGAATGTGGGTAACAGTCCGACCTTTATGAACGCGATTAGAAGGGAAGTAATAGACCTAACCCTGGCTACGCCATATATTGCAGATATGGTCAAAGGCTGGAGGGTCTCGAATGAACCATCCATGTCGGACCATATGGCAATAGAATTCGAAATCGAAGCGATTGCTTCGACAAATGTTGTGTGCAGAATACCCAGAAAAACCGATTGGGAACTTTATGTAGCCCATCTGAGGTCAGAACTGGAAGGCTCTGCATACAACATAAGCTCTATAGAAGAGCTCGAAAATGCTTCTGCTCACTTTGCGTCGTGTCTGCAAGGAGCATATGAAAGAAGCTGTCCACTCAGGAAGAAAACGATCCAAAGGGACGTTCCCTGGTGGAACAAACAACTAGAAATCCTCAAAAGAACGGCAAGGAGAGCCTTCAACAGAGCCAAGCGAGAGGGCAGCTGGGATGCCTATCGAGAGGCTCTGACGAACTACAATAAAGAAGTAAGAAAAGCCAAAAGGCAGTCCTGGAGAAACTTCTGCGAGGGAATAGACAAGACAGCCCCTGCAGCTAGACTTCAAAAGGCACTATCGAAAGATCATTCCAATCCAATTGGCCAAATAATGAAGCCATGTGGGAACTACACGAGTGATCCTGAAGAGAGCCTAAGTGTCCTGTTGGAGACGCACTTTCCTGGTTCTCAACAGATTAGCGCCAGCGATTCAGTCCTTGAGAGGGAATGGATAAGGCCCTCTAAGTGGGACTTTCAGAAAGCTGGGAGATTGTTTACACCAAGAAGGGTTGAATGGGCGATAAAGACCTTTCAGCCCTTCAAATCTGCAGGCATGGATGGGGTTTTCCCGGCCATGCTTCAGAAGGGTGGCGACCTCATTATACCCCCAATGGTAGAGCTTTTCAGAGCCAGCTATGCATGGGGCTATATTCCTAAATCGTGGAGGAAAGCCAGGGTAGCATTCATACCCAAAATGGGGAGAAGAGGTTCCTCAGAACCTAAATCATACCGACCCATATGCCTAACCTCCTTTCTCCTGAAGACCATGGAGAAAATTGTTGATAACAACATAAGGGGAAACTTGAAGCTCCATAATAAACAGTTTGCCTATAGATGCGGGTAGATCTACAGTAGACGCCCTGCACCACCTCCTTGTGGACGTGGAAGGCACTCTCACCTCAAAGGGGATTATGCTGGCAATGTTCGGAGACATTGGAGGGGCCTTTGACAATACCCTACATGTCTCCATATGCAATGCTGCTAAAAACAAAGGGGTGGAAATCACCACTGTGAAATGGATATCGGCAATGCTGAAAGGGCGAACCGTCATGCAGGGGATGCCCTCAAGGAGGGGTACTATCACCCTTGCTGTGGTGTCTGGTCATGGATGGTCTCTTGGAGAAGCTTACGGCAGACGGTTACAACGCTCAGGCATATGCTGACGATCTGGTGGTAACCGTGAGAGGTAGGCATGAAGGCACACTGAGCAGCCGCATGCAATCTGCCCTCAGGATAATTGAAAGATGGTGCGAAGAGGAGGGACTGACAATTAATCCGTCCAAAACCACCCTGATTCCCTTCACTAGAAGAAGGAATCTTAATCTGAGAGCTCTGGTTCTGAATGGACAGAATCTCAATTTCTCCAGTGAGTGTAACTACCTGGGAGTCATCCTGGACAGCAAGCTCAACTGGAGGAAACATGTGGAAAAAACCATTTCCAAAGCCACAAGGGCCATGTGGGCCTGTAAGAGGCTCTTTGGAAAAACATGGGGAATGAGACCAGAAATGGTACTGTGGTTATACACTGCCGTGGTACGCCCCGTTGTCACCTATGCGTCACTAGCATGGTGGACAAAAACCGAAGAGGCCACTACTTGCAACAAGCTGCTAAAATTGCAGCGATTAGCTTGTGTTGGGGCCACCGGAGCTATGTGCACAACTCCGACAGCAGCGCTCGAGGTGATACTCGATTTGCCTCCCTTACACTTGTATGTAAGGAAATGTAGCCTGCTGGAAGCCATCAAAATTTCCCTAAAGGGGAACCTCCTACCCGGAAACTGGGTTGGACATATGAGGATACTGAACCAACTGGACTCAAGCCTCTTGGCAAAACCCTCAGATGTGATGCCAATCACATACGATTTCGAAATGCCATTCGAAACGATCATTGGTGATCGTCATAGTGCAATGAACTTCGTAAATCGTATAGACAAGAAGTCATCCATATGGTATACTGATGGATCGAAAACAGAAAGGGGTACAGGCATTGGGATATGGGGACCCAAAACAAGGATATCCAAGTCCCTCGGAAGTGAACCTTCGGTTTCACAGGCTGAAACACTAGCAGTCTATACCTGCGCTCAAGAGTGCCTTCAAAGGAATCTTAAAGGAGCGCATATATATATCACCACGGACAGTCAGGCCACTTTGAGATCACTGGAATCATACAGCTAGAAATCTCGGCTGACATATGAATGCCGTAATACCATAAAGCAACTGGCCAGAGGCAACAAAGTGACTCTACTATGGATACCAGGACATTGTGGTATTGAGGGAAATGAAACAGCCGACGAACTGGCGAAGAAGGCTTCAAGGCTGAAGCCTGTTGGACCTGAACCTTTCTGTGGGCTTGGAATAGACCAATACAAGAAAGCGGTCCAACAATGGGAAGCGGCAAACAAAATAACGCTTTGGAGAAATACTCCCAGACTTGCGCAAGCCAAGAGATTTGTGGAATTCTCGTCGACCTACACCAGGAAGCTCATAAAGCTGCCACGAGCTGAGCTTCGAGTAATGGTGGGTCTGCTGACGGGACACTGTCGATATAAATATCATCTGTATCGCATGGGAAAGTCAGCAGATGAAACCTGCAGGCTATGTGGATCAGAGAAGGAAACGGCTGAACACATGGTATGCAAGTGTCCAGAACTGGCGGAACTAAGAACCATTCACATGGGGAAGTCGGTTCTGGATCCACATGAAATAACCGCCAAGGCTCCTAAGGAGGTCGCTGGGTTCATCAACACCATTGATGGCCTCCTTGGGATTTAAATGAACGAGTTGGGTAAAGAACAAAAGATCCTTGCGGTCGAAGTCCCCGAAAGGCTGAACGAAGCCACAACGACCCCTGTTCATTATAATAATAATAATAATAAGGTGCGAGTTAAAGGTTCTATAATATAGGCTCAATAGCATATTAATATTGGAAAAGTTTGACATGAACTTAAGTGAATAGCAGCTTTTCTTAAGCCTTCCACAGAGATCATCAACTTGTGGATCCCAGTGCAATTTATTATCAACCATGATACCCAGAAACCTAACTGCATTAGTTGAGCGAAGATACAAATCATCATTATTATTGAAAATTGAAAATTCGTCGTTGCTGTTCTTAATATGGAATTTCATAACAACTGTTTTCTGAACATTCAAGGCTAACATGTTTTTTTTGTCCAATTCATAATACACAAGTAAACCTCTTCAGTTAAGTCGGTCAATCTGTCATAATCTTTACCTTTCACAAGTACATTTGTATCATCGGCATTTGTATCATCGGCAATTACAGATATCAGCGAATGTTGTGTGCAAAAGCTCAAGTAAATCGTTGATATAGACCAGAAACAACACTAGACCAAGAATGGATCCCTGCGGCACCCCCATCTCAACACTCAATTTCTCACTTTTGGTACTATTGATGACAACATATTGCTGTCTATTGTTTAAGTAAGATTTGAAAAGCTCCAGTGGAAGACCACGTATTCCCCATCTGCACAGCTTGAGTAGTAACAGTTCATGATTCACGCAATCAAAAGCACGAGAAAAGTCAACGAATATACGACCCATTTTAAATTTACCGTCGAGGGAATCAACGATATTTTGAGTAAATTTGCATAAGGCAGTTTCTGTACTCCTACCCTTGAGAAAACCATGTTGACTAGGAGAAAAAAGGTTTTGTCTCTCAAAAAACGCTACTATCTGATCTCTCATATTCAATTCAAAGAGTTTTGATAAGCTACATAGTAAGCTAATAGGTCTATAATTTGAGTAAATATTTTTATCACCTTTTTTGAAAACG
The DNA here is from genome assembly GCA_038502775.1 of Hippodamia convergens. Classification (NCBI taxonomy): domain Eukaryota; kingdom Metazoa; phylum Arthropoda; class Insecta; order Coleoptera; family Coccinellidae; genus Hippodamia; species Hippodamia convergens. The sequence goes on from CM076607.1 coordinate 93,623,856, forward strand.
GGTAAAATCTTTGCTAACTTTAAGGTCTCTGGAAAAACACCATTTTCAACAGATTTATTGATCAAGTAGGCAACAATGTCGAAGATCTCATATTTGCATTTTTTCAGTAAGTTATTTGAAACTTCATCATGACCAGTTGAATTAGATGATTTTAAACGTTGAATCATCAAGACCACCTCAATAGCATTAATTGGAGCCATGAAAAAAGTAGCAGAGTTTAGCCGAGATATAGATTCAGAGAAGTTGAAGTCCACACTTTCATTTGAAGATTTAATGCAAAATTGCGTGCTGAAATTGTCAACCATACATTGTTCAGAAAGAACATTCCCACTTGAGTCAAACATCTCAATATGAGTGTGTTTATCCGTTTTTTTTATGTCATTGATTATCTGCCACATTGCTTTGGTCTTATTGGCAGAGGAAAAGATTTTATTTTCAATTTCTACCCTTCTTGATTCCCTGAGTAATTTTCTATACATTTCAGTGAAAATTTTTCGAGAGCTTATGTATTTACTATCATGTCTTGCCAGATCAGTGTAAAGGTTTACCTTTTTTTTTCAATTCAACTAATTCTTCAGATAATCTACATTTCCTTGTTCGGTTAATCTTTATGTGCCTAATTGGAAATGATAAGCAGTATATTTAAAAAAAACTTCAAAGGCAATATTAGCTTCCGCTTCAGCATATACCTCGACCCATGATTCATGCTCAAGAAAACCCTTGAAAATTCGAACATTATCATCATTAATGTCTCTGATACAGAAACGTCTATCGCTTTTTACATCTGCGCGATCAACCTTCAATTTCAATATTTGAGAATAATGGTCCGACAAGTAGAAATCCCTAACATCAACTTCATAATCTACTTCGAAGGATACCAGAAAGTTGTCCAGGCAAGCGCTGGAAGTTTGAGCTACTCTAGTTGGAACAGCAATTGTACTTTTCACATCATAACACCCAAGCAATTCACTGAGAAGGTTGAGTCTATAACTTTTCACCAAAAAATCAACATTAAAATCCCCACCAATAATAATTTTAGCTCGGAACGAAGATGCAAATTCAAGTAATCCATTAAGTAACAATAAAATTACAGCAGAACACTCAAGAATGCCCTCTTTATCTTTATCTCGAATTCTGATTCGAGAACATTAATTGAACTGTACTTAATTGAAAGCCTATCATTTATATAAATGGCTGTACCACCATGAATTGAATTAGCACGACAAAAATAAGAACATAATGTGAAGTTTTTCAACTTGAGGCATACCAATTCATATTCGTTCAACCAATGTTCAGTGATTAAGATTAAATCAGAATAATCGAAAGTTATTTCCAATTCTAAAAATTTGTTCGAAATGCACTGTATATTCTGATGTGAAACAATAAGTCTATTATCAGAAGATGTTAAACATTGGGTATTTCTAAAAAAGAAGAAGACGGCTTTGGAACCTGTTGTTGAGAAGAATTATGTTTAACTCCATACTTTTGATTATTAAGGAATTTTTGCCCTTTAACAAAATTAAAACGCTGATAAATGACACCTTTGGGCCATAATGAGTCGTCACTATAAATTTTTTGTTTATGTTCAGGATCAACACCAACCAAGAAACAATTGTTATCAACAGTCTTATAGTATGTGTCGATCTTTTTGACATATACATCCTCCAGTTTGGTATTCAAAACAGTCGTTAAATACCTCTGTATTTTATCCGGCGATGCTTCGTCCTTCACTTTCTTCAAAAACACCCATACTTTTTTTGTTTTGGGATCTGCACTTCCTTCAAAATATGCATCTGTAACCATGGACGAGCCAACATCCGCAGTTCCAATCCTTCCTTTTCTCTTCTTTCTTTTTACTTGAATAAATCCATCATCGGTTGCATCGACTCCACCAATTTCAGATTTCCGGATTCCATGTTTACCAAAATTCTTATTGTTGTTCACCTTTAATGGAACTGTCGACACCGATATCGCATTTGCATCATGTGTACTGTTAGAAGTATTAGCACTCTTCTGTCCTTTTCCGACCGAAGCATCATCATCGATGTTATTCACTTTGGGATGTTTAGTGAAATTCTTTTTCGATGTCATTTTAACTTTTTCAGAAAATGTCGTATTATCTTTTGATTTCAGCATTGAGATAATTTCGGATTGATCGTCAATGCATAATTCTAGATGTTGAACTAATGTTTGCAATGTAGTAATTTTACTTTTCATTGAAACATATAACTTATCGGAATTCACAATTTCAATTTCAGGCTTCTCACTCCCATCTTCTTTATTTCCATTGAAAGATAGTAATTTCGTAAGAAAATTTCTTAACAAATCACTAGTAAGGTCACTAGGAACAACTTTGGTCACCAAAATATCTATTATCACTCTTTTATTCAATTTATTGAGCTCTTGAGTGAGGAGCTCTCAATCGCGTGTAGACTCGTTAGCGGCCATATTGAATCCAACCAAAAACATTGTCATGTAAAATATTGCCAAGACGAGGCTGTATTTCTTACATTGTCAAAAAGCTGCTAACTCCACGCTCTCCATCTTCACAAGTCCCTATTTCACAAACTTTTTGGGCCGTTTTCAAAGTTCATCCTTGAGGGTGAGTGTGAGTGTGAGATCGCCCTCAAGTAGCAGATGCATGTCATAGACCATACTCACTGAGTTGAGTGTGATTTTTACCGCCCTCAACTCAAGGGAAGTCGGGGGCTCCCTTGAGATGAGTATACGGTTATTTCAATGCATTCTGATAGACTCTTCAATGTTGTTCCGTATTTTTTCTGGTTATGTTGATATTTATTTGGTTGTTCACCTCCAAAAATATATTCAAAATATGAAATAAAGCCTCTAAAAGTTCTTATTTTCATTTCCAACCTGAATAGATATCAAGATTACAGCAATTTGAAGAGGTATTTTCGAAAGATGATGTCTCGAGATGCCCTATGTGGGAAAAAATCCCTTGAATTTTATGCGCATTTGCAGATGTTGCCAGACGTATCCTTCACTCAGGTAAGAAATCTCGGAGTTCGCTTTATGAAATGGCCTCTGAGGATGAGTACTGAGTATTTCTTACCGAAATAACCCTTGGATTTGACTATGAATATTAGTCCAGTAAACGAAGGTCTGAAATCACTTTTTTGCGGAAAGAGCTGCATTTTGAATATAATAATTGCCACGCGAGAAGGAACTCATGGTCAAAAAAGCAGGTTCCCAAACTTTCAGGAACCTTGGAAAATTTGTGAAAATATGGAAAAAATTACGTTTTCTCGAAAACTAGAAGGTTTATCGAAAAAAGTTTCAAACAAAAGTTGTAGAGTGGAAAATTTTAGTTCACATGATGGCTTTTTGCATTCTCGTGGTGTTTATATTGACTAATTATAGATGGATTTCTGTATTGGCATTCTCAGTTGCTAACTTGATTACGTACGAATTGCCAAAGACGCGGCAAGAGATCAGATAGTTTTACCATTCCCATATTATTACGTTCATGTTTGTCAACGGAAATAACAAGGCTCTTTAATACAGCCGTGGATGAGAAATTCTTATTCTGGACTCTCAAATTATTTTGAGTGCAAGAGAATATGCTGGAAGAAATAATTATTTTTGTAGATGCATTTTGCGTTTTGTGTTGTGTGCATTGTTATAGTCACCCCTTTATGAGCATTGTCCTTTTCGTATAAAAAGTGACTTTGTTCATAAGCGATTGTCTAGATGTTAAGGGGGTTGACAAATGAGAGCGGTTTCACGTCAACCCAACAACAAAATTTGGGCTCCCTCCACCTCGGAGAGAAGGTGGGTACGGCCTTCTGCAGAAATGAGAAGGTCTTGGTGTTATTTTTTTTTCAGAGAGTTTTGAGTTTTAGGTATGATTGAAACCAATTAAGTAACTTAACAAAAAATCTATTTTCCATAATACCAACAAAAAAATAATGAAATAACTAATTAATTCCTACGTCTATACCTCAGACGGCATAACAAAAATTGTTCATAAAGAAGCTATAAGTTCCCTATCCCCTGGGTTACCTAATTACCCAGATTCCATAATAACATAATACTAAGAAACTAAGCTGTGAGTTGATAGGAGGTGAGAGATGGCAAGACTTTTGGACTCAAACAATCCTCATTAATTAAAATTGGAAAATTCTGACCTTAAGATCTCCCTCGCTGGTATGTAATCCAAGTTCTCTGAAACGTTTCACTCCCGTTTCTCGAATGCGCTACCCTATTTTCCGATCGCGCTTCCCGACTCGAAAATCCTAACTGAACAACACGAAAAATTCCCTTTAATACAAACACCTACTACTTTGTTTTCTCACTTCTCGAAGTTACCTACTATTCCGTCAACTACGAAATACAACCTTTAGCTCCCAGTTCTGTGCAATATCGCTCCCCCAAACACCAGAAGAATGACAGCATTAAAAGCGCAAGTTGAAAAATGTCAAAACAATCCAACATTACCAATAAATGCTGATATTGAAGAATTAATGAGGAATAGACAGAGATTGAAATCCAGACAACCACCAATAAAAACAGTGGTGTTACCTGAATAGAATCAGAACGAGACATGGAGTATGCAATAAAACATTAAACCAATGGGGTATCATAGACAACCCCCAATGTGACAAATGTGGAGCAGCCCAACAAACTATCCACCATCTAGCCATAGAATGTCCTCACACCCGTTTCCACGGATCAATAGAGGACATTCATGTCTTAACAAAACATGCAGAGGATTGGCTTCGGCAGACTTCGCTTCGATTGTAGGAGATAGTTTTTTTATTTTTTTATATCATTTTTCTTCGTGTTTTCTTTCTGACGCAATGTGTAAAGTTCATACGAATATATATATATCCCCTTAACGTACTTAAACCGTTCCCGTTTCCCTTCGAAACGACCTAATATTTCCCAATTACCAAAATTAGAACTTTACCGTTCACCGATCCCCAGATCCGCTCCTCCCGACCTTCCTCCGAGCAACCTGGAGACATTCACGAAACCGTCGTCCCCAGGTCTACTGAATGCTTCCTTATGAAACCAATTTCCTTTTCGCCTCTGGTGGGTGGTCCCCCTCACCTAACATTTTTGGGTAGTACCAATCAGGTTTGTTGAAATAAAAAAAATTCACTCCTTCTCTAAATTAGGCGTGCCTTGAACATGCTAAATACTCAATTTTGCAATTCAGCAAAGATTTTCCATCCCACGATTTTTCTGCTGAGATCCCAAAGTGGATCCCATTTCGTACGGATATTTATAATAACTGATAAAAGGTCTGGAGAATATTTTATTTCACAGAGTCCGAAAAGAAATTATTCGTTTATCTCCAGACGTCCAAGTCATTGAGGATCGAATATCAGTTCTCTGATATTGTATTTACGTTCATTTCCAACTATGTGAATTGAAGAATCAATAATTCCCATGGTTTACCACAATACAACCTCCTAAAAAAAAGTTTTGGCATCGGTTGCTATAACTTTTCCCTTATAATAGTTCGAAAGAGTCCAATAGTCCATTGTCTCTCACTCACGTTCCTATCGATGCTCAACCAAAATAAAAATAAAACCTTAACAATATAACATTAAAGTTTCAGCAAGTGAACGAAACATTTCCAGAAAAAAAATGTAAGCACTGCATTCGAAAAACCTGCATAACTGACCTACTTAGCCTAATTTAACCATCAAATCATAAGATATTTTGGTACGACTGTGAAACTTGAGTACGCAAATTCGAATACGCATAGGCGTACGATGTTTTTCTGGTACTCTGGCGTAATTTTCTGAGTTTCTTCTCCAATGCTCCCCTATTTGATTCGATGTCGATCCATTAGCATCAATGCTGAAGTATTCCACAAACTGTCAACGAGGGTGATTCCGTAGCTATTCACCTAGTAAAGATGTTGTCCATCTCCATATAGTATTACACCTTGCACATAGTTCGCCATTCCAAGAACAGTGTAAAATCCAGTTGTCAAACTCATTAAAGAAGACATCATATCCATAAACATATCCACGCAGCTGGGTGATACTCAGTGCTACTACTTGTGATTGGTTTTTCCCATCTCTTAACCTTCGAAAAGTTTGTAGACCGACATTTTCCTGCTTCCAACTCTATATATTTAGTTAACTACACCCCTGGTTATAATTGAGTCATTTTCGCTATTTCGAATAAGTCTATCCAATTCAACTCGTCCATTATTAAAAACTTTTCGTCACTCGTTCACTTTTATGAGGTCTCTCTCGTGTACGAAAATTCGCAACATCACGTATAAATACCACGATCAAATCATTGTTTTTGAGTTCAAAATCATATGCTATTAGCGCTTCGACACTTATGTATCTCATTCAGTTTATCCCATCAGCTAGAATCAGACCCCCATCTCCATACTTCTGGACTACTGGCATCCATCTTTTATCTTCGTTAACTATGAATCAGTAGTGACATAAGAAAACTATCAACTAATATACAATAAACATGAACAGGTTAATTAAACAACACAATAAAAACAGAAAGTATTTCCTGATACATTGTATATCGCAGTTTTTTTCACCAGCTTTAATTTTAATAATAATAATAATAATATTTATTTAACGGACTAAGCCATTTACAAGAAATGTATACAAAATCGAAACTAAGATAAAGATCCACAAAAACCTTATGTTTACAAAAAAGAGAAATGTTACAAATCTATCATTTCATAAAAATTCGAAATAAGAGATGATATGACAGAAACAATCAATTACAAAAATCAAGACAGTGATAAATTATATAATATTCTTTTCAACTTGATCTTAAATTGGAAAAGAAATCAATATCGTTGCAAAGGTTATTAGAAACACTACAAAATCTTGTGATAGGTAAAAATTTTCCATAGTTTGTTCGGTGAAATTTAACATCAAAAAGATCTCGATCCTTTAGGTTTCTCTGCGGTACACGAAAATATACACACTCCAATAAACTGGGGGAATCGATGTATCCATTTACAATCTTGAACAATGTACAAATATCTAAGTATTGTCTTCTTAATAGCAAAGATGGTAAATTAAGAGAATTAGTTAAGTCATTATAATTCAATTCATCGGTGTGAATTCTCAACTTATATCCAACAAATCTCAAAAATCTTCGCTGAACTCTTTCTAATGCATCAATATGAATACCACAAAATGGAGACCACACTTGACATGCATATTCTAATATGGATCTTATATATTTCAAAATATTGAAACAGCTTATACACGAAAATCTGACAATATGCGTTTGGTAAATCCTAATATTTTCAGAGCCCAACACAATATGATGACCGAAGTCTAGTGAGGTATGAAAATATACTCCAAGTTCTTTGACACTATGCACAACCTCCAGAACGTCACCATTAATGTTATAATCATAAAGAATAATATTTTTCTTTTTATGAAAATTAATAACCTTGCATTTTTCAATGTTCAGTTTCATGCCGTTTAAGTCGCACCAATTAATTAAGGTATCAATATCATCCTCAATACAGGTAATACTCTTGAACATTTTCGAATCATCAGCGAATAACAGTAGCTTAGAGTTTTTAACATAATCAGGAATATCATTTATAAAAATTACAAACAGTTATGGTGCCAAATGGCCCCCCTGAGGTACACCAGATGTAACGTGAAAATATTTAGAGGTAATATTTTTTATTTTTACTGCCTGCTGCCTTTGACACAAGTAGTCTTCGAGCCATATTAGCAATCGACCAAAAATGCCTAATGATTTTAATTTTTCTACGAGAATACGATGACTAACCTTATCAAAGGCTTTTTGAAAATCGGTATATCCTAGACGGCACAGAAATATTCCATGCATATTCAATGAATATACCGCTGGCATATTGAGATATTCCAAACATATTCCAAATCTCCCAGGGCATAAGCTTGGCAGATAGCAGGAATATCCAAGGTCACCATGAAACATCTGCCAGGAATATCCCATGTTCTTCAAAAATATATCCATGGCATATGCCATACAGATTCATCTATGAATATCTCCCTTACATATATGCTGGCAATATCTTTTTATCTCCTGATTTGTCCTTGCCATATGCTGGTAATATCTTTGTATATATTTAAATATATGTAAATTTTTGTAGCGGTACTAAATAATAATGCATTGATTAGATTGTTTCAAAAATATTTATTACGGTTTTAAGAATATTTTGTACAATAACAATAATTAACAAAATTATCACATCAAATCATAAAAATGAACATAAAGTGAAAATATAAATATGAACTAGGTATTTTACGAAACAATACAAGGCATATGAACTAAGAATAAGTAAAAATTAACATTTGATGAATTAAACTAAAAAATAGGGAAAACACAATATTTTAAATGATATAAATATTGAACTGTGAACTTCAATTATTTGGTTTGTGAACTAGAGGCGATTTCGATTGACTAGTTGGTTCATAGATTGGTCCGTCAGTTTTGGACCAACCGCATTCGAATGACATTCTGGTGACGTCTCAAATCAGATGTTTCTCCAGAATTTGAACAGATTTCGAAAGCGCAGTTCGTTTGACGTTGTCATTTATGAACCGAGCGGTCAACCGTTAACCAACCAAAACAGCCATTCGAAATCGACTCATCAGATTATGGGTCGGTTTCACAAATCGAATTACTCGTTTTGAAATTTCTACGAATCGTGGTGGCTCCAGTTAATTAAACGGTACTAACAAAGCTTTGTAAAACCGACCTTATATCTATATATCAGCACCTCAGAGGTAAAGTGTGTTAAGTCACATTTTTTCAGACACGACCTATCTAGAATATTGGATTCACATTAGTAAATTCTAGCTAGTGGAACACATTTTTGACTCCCTAGGTTTATGAAGACGCCAAGTAATGGCAGTACACATTCTTTGAAATAATTATCGAACTGAAAAATCTCTCATTTGTCTAATTTTGATATTGTGACTTGACACACTTTACCTTTGGGGTGCTGATATAGATATCCGTGTTTATAACATCCCAGGCCTTCCAATTCCCAGTCTCCAGCCCCTTCTATCAACACCCATTCTCCCGGTCTCTCAGACATCGTCTTCTGTATGCCGCTCATCCAGGTAGCTTTTGGTCTTTCTCGCCTTTTTCCTTCTTCCTTCTCTTGGTACCTATTTCACAGCAAGTTGGGAATTCTTTGATTTTGGCCCTGAAAAAAACCAGTGATTCTAAGATTTTCAAGATAAGAGACTGTCTTCTGCTATAGTAATAGTGGAATCTGTTCTGATTATTTATTATTTATAAACTTACTTTGAATTTTAGTAGGCAGTGTTGGCAATTTATATTGAGGCAACCTTCCTTCTCGAAGACGATTCCTCTTTTTGATTTTTAGGGCCTAAATCCGAATTGATGCCACTAATATTTTCGACCTGTACAGCCTATTTGCTTGCAGGAACAAAATTACGATATACAGCTTGGGTGAGACTTACTACACCCGAGAAGCTCCTCCGCTCATGCTCTTGTAGTTTTTACGTTTGGATTGAAAGCAAAATTTTGGTTAAGCTATCTGCACAACGTGGAGCCATTTTTCAGTAACAAATTTAGTATTTTCATTCTGTTTAAGAACCTCTGAAAATATTAATAAAACATAAAATGGGTTTTATGATCACTGAAATTATTTATATTATACCTTTGAGAACATTGCACAATTTTATTAGGGATGAAAAGTTAGTTTTTGCCTTTTTCCCAACCCAACTAAAATATAGGAAATATCCTTTCTATCACTTCCTCACTGTTAAGTCCTCAATTCTTTGACCTGAAAAAACGTAAATACACATAACCAAAGATAAAGCACTGACAAGTGATTGGCATATTACGGAAACCTTTTTCAAGCATTCCAAATATATAAGAGTACCTACCAACGCTGATTTGATATTCACGCTCCTACAGTCATGCTCTTGTCTGTCTGTCTTATCTTTTATCATGTGCTCGGCTGCATCACAAACTATTTATCACATAATACTCAAACAATAACATATTTTCAACTCCACACACAATTTAATAATTTTTTAATAAGACTCTTTCAACTCATGGAGCTCCATAAGTCATGTCACCACCGTGACGTGACGACCATTTTGGAAGTTTGGAACGCCAAACTCACCAAACTGAAACTGCTAATCACAGAACACAAATAACCTCAATCCAAGACCACAAAACAAAAATATGAATATTTTGACTGAAAACGTCGTGACGTAACAATATGGCGACTGAATCAAGAAAATGTTTCGTTTGTATTTCTATGATGTTTACATCCATAAGAAAAAGTCAAATCTCAGTAAAATCGAAATTTGATATTCTTATCGGTAAATTCAGGGAACGAAATTGCAGGAGTTAAGAATGGGTAGAGGCCAGAAAATAGTTCATTTGTATTTCTGTCAGATATTTCGATAAAATTCAAGGAAATATCTAGAAAGGGCGAAAATATGGTTCGAAGTGGCCACATAACTTCCTCAACCTACAATGGCTCTGAAATGTTTGAAATGCAATGTATTTGGTTCAATGAAAAGCAAGAAGTATTAAGTTGAACTAGAAAGATTCTAAGTTCCAGACATCTCTGTCATCACATGGCAGCTTCATGGAAACAAAAATATGAGCAAAAGTGATTCGATCCTCCAGTGGAATAAGCGACTCTCACCTCTGCTGACTAATATTTGATTATCATATATGATTTTTGACAACTTGTTACGACCTTTTCACATATCTGCTCGAATATCATATATTGTTTTTCCATGTATTGAAAATATATATTTGATCTCTTTCCTATAAGACCAAAATCATAATGGACCTCTTTTTCTGTTTCATCGAACATTTCAATTATTTAAAAAGTCACTCGACTCTCAGTCGATAGACGATATAGTATAGCATGTCCATTTTTCACAAATAAAAACTTTTAATTTGTTGCCTGCTCTTTCATTTAATTGTATCAATCATATAAATAAATTACAAATCATTGATTCCATTGTTTACTCAGTTTAATAAATAAGATCAAATTATTAAGCGAATGAAAGTGTTATTTTTTAACTTGAATCCAACTATAATTAACTTGATGATAACTGCGATTCCTCGAAAATATAATCTATATAGAAAGTTTGTAGTTCTTTAACAGTTTACTGGAAAATAGCAAACTCATCAATTATTGATGAGTTCGGAACAAAAGCAAAATCGAGGTAGTGGTAGTACCTACACTTTAAAAAATTATCGTTCAAAAAGGGTTTTGTAACGTTCGTAATATTCCATGAAGATTCATGTATATATACCAATAAATACTATTGAATAATATTCTAAACGCATATCATATAGATATTCCCATAGTATATACCAGACATATCTGGGATGGCATATATTTGGAATATTCCTTTGAGTGCAGATATATTTGATATATATCTGGCATATGCCTCGCATATTATATACAAGTAAATTGTTAATGGTAGATCTGTTTTTGATGAAACCATGTTGGTCATCAATTAACACCTTATGTAATGAGGGACTAATCTTTGATTCAACAATTTGTTGGAATAACTTAGCAAAAACTGAACTCTTTGAAATCGCTCGATAATTTCTGACATCAGATCTATCACCACTTTTATAAACTGGGGTAACAGAAGATAACTTCCACCTTTTCGGAAATTTACCCTCTGAAAGCGAAACATTGAAAATCTTATGCAAGATATCTGATAATATAAATTTACAGTTTTTTATATATGAAACAGATACATTATCAGGCCCCACACCCAGTCTATCATTCAGACCGTTGATGGCATTGAATATATCCATAATATTTACATCAATTGAATTCAAATCTAGGGTATTAGGAAAATTCACATTATAAATATCATAGGAATCATTTGAGTAAAGGGATGAGAAGAATGTTGCAAAAAAATCAGTAATAGTTTGAATATTATCTGAGGCATCCGATTCAAAATACATGCGTTGTGGTAAATCATAATTTCTATTTTTGCTGTTTACATATTTCCAAAACGCTTTAGTATCGTTCAAAATTGAGCTTTCTACGGAAGAAATATAATCATTGTAGCACTCAAAAGCAACCCTCTTACAACGGGATCTTAGTTCAGAAAATTGAACTATGAGTGAAATTCTGTTTATACTTTTTATGAGCTATTTTTTTATCAAATATATTTTTTTTAGTACTTACGAATACCAAGGTGGAAATTTGGGCTTCTTTGATCTACGTTTAGGAACATACAATTGTAAGGTGGTGTTAATAATATTGTACTCACCGGTATGGTCAATGAAATTCAAATGGATGAACTTCTTGCATGCTGTTTCTTGCTATATATTGAAAAAGCTGTCCCTCATCTGAAGATGAGGAACAGTCTTCATTGAAATGAAGACTGTTCATTTGTACAGAGTATTCCAAATTGCTTGATTTTGACTGCTTCTGGTACTAGACATGTAGGTAAAAACGTTGAAAGGAGTCTCGATTATCGTGAAAACACCAGTAGTGGAATCCGCTTCATCATATTTTTATTTGATTCGAAGATATAACAAAATTTTGATATTTTATCGATTTCGATGATGTGCCATGATTTTTAGTTTATGAAAGATCTGAAAACGATTTAAACATTCTAAAAACACTTTTTTACTGTGACTAATACTATTTTTTTTTTATTTTTCATCCGAATTTTTTTTATGATATGAGATGAAAAAATTGCGTTCGTTTTTAAAAGGAAAAAATTTTTTCCACCCTTAGTAGATAGGACAAAAAAATGAATTTAGTGTATTATTTTTTGTGAAAATAGCTAATGAAAATTTCAATCGTTGTCACATATTTTCGTTAATAAAAATGATATGACACACTTTCAAAATCGATTAAATATCAAAATTTAGTTATATCCTGAAAAAATGAAAATATCGAGAAACGGTTTTCATTTATGGTGTTTTCGCGAAAATCGAGCCCAGGAAAATTTTTACATTTCTAGACCAGAAGTACTGAAAACAGTCAAAATCAAGCAATTTTGGATGCCATATACAGGTTCATCGCTGCTTTCATAGTCAAATATTCTTTCTGATTTAGGGAGGTAGAGATGTGCTCTTGTCACCCTCAGGTGCCAACCAGAGTAAACTGATGTTTGTAGATATTCCTTGCACGATTAACGTTTCTGTGAATTTCTACAAATATATTGAGCTCTAGAGAGTTGATAAGTAAGCTGAGAGGTAGGAAACGTCTTCATAGAGATTCATCTGTAAATAAAATGATTACTCTTGGGCCCGGTTTTACAATCGAAGGTTAACTCTAGGTTAAGGAAATTTTGCAGGTTAGGCGTTTTACAATAGCACGAAACGTGGTTAACTATCAGTTAACTTAACCTACACCGAAAGTGTGGGTAAACCTGAAGTTAATTCAAGAACCATAGAATTATTCAAAAATGTATATGTATATAACCTAAAAATGAATGTTGTTTCGTTTTTCTTTGATTCGAAAATTATTTTGGTTGATAATTACACTTCAGATTTTCTGTTAATATGGATTTAATGGGTTATGATATAAACGCTTATAGCAGTGATGAAGAGGATTATCGTAGACCATTGACTTATTAAACAATGTCGTAGACCTGAGGTGATCCGTCATAGACCAAATTATTTCGATATTTACGACGATGATGAATTTTTCAAACAATTCAGATTATCGAAAAGATGCGTTTTGGATATTCTCAGCCAAATAGAACATTTGATAGCTCATCCAACTAGAAGGTACTTAAAATGCAATATTTTTGTAAGTACATTTTTATAAAAAAGATTTTATTTTCAGAAATGATTGTCTATCTGCAAGACAGCAGCTTCTACTCACAAACTATTATGCTTCTGGATCATTCTTGAGATGTAATGGAGATTTTGCTGGTGTCAGCAAAGCAACTGCAAGTTTGGTTGTGAGATGTGTAACTAGAGCTATCAATACTTTTAAGTATTGTCAGTTTTCCAAGGTGCATAGGTGCTATTGACTGCACCCATATAAATATTCAATCGCCAGGAGGTGATCAAGCCGAATTATTCAGGAACCGTAAACAGTTTTTTTCCTTGAATGTACAAACAGTAGCTGATAGATTGAATAACAGAAATAATTGAACTCATGTATGCATAGACAAAACTGTGGAAACATTTATTAAACTGAAGATAAACATTAAATATATTCTTGTATAAATCAATCATCGATTTTAATATTCTGCAAGGCACATTTATTATCCATCAATGCCAATTTTCGACGTGAGATCTTCATTTTTATTTCATGTTCTTCTAGATACAACTCTTGAAAATAAAATATATAAATAGCTGTATTTAAGACAATTGAGCTAAGCCCTTCAGACTTACAAAATAAATTATGTGAAATAAAAATGAAATTTTGAATTTAGAGGCTTACTTTGCTTTTTCCGTAATTTTTTCGAAATTGGCCGCCTCAGATCTTTTGATGAATATGACGTCTTATAAATTCGTTAATGCGTCCGACCTACTATTTAGATCAAAAGAATCATTTTTTTCTACCAACTTAATAAAATTTAAACTCAACTCATAGTTACGAAACCTCCATCGGTAAAATTATTGTAAAACGTCAGGTACGAGTTAACCATCGAGTGCCGGTAACCTAACCATAAAGGTTAACTTTCGATTGTAAAACCGGCCCTTAGAGAGAAAGGGGATCATTGGGACGCGAGGCCCTTAAGGGCGCGAGGCCGTGGGCGTTCGCCCACGTCGCCCACGCCCGGTTACGCCACTGCGTAGATGAATCTGAGACATGAATTTTGAACTTTTTGAACTTTACAGACTGTCTCACGGTCCAGAACGGAAAAAAACACCTGAGAACAGTAATAATACGGAGTTACGGAGACAAAACTATTGCATTACATAGGTTTCTTTTTAGCGCCAGTGGTAAAGACTTCCTATGGTGGTACAGAAGGCGGAGACCATAGATCGATTTTTGTATACATTTTCCGATGTGCACGCGGTATCGAAAAGTGTTATCCATGCAGAGTCCAAAGTTGCAAACCTCCTTTACAATGGGTATTTTTTCGTTGCCTATCCAGACAACCGCGGATTCACTGAGTGCATCACAAATGGACTCATTACCAAAAAATATCGCCCTTGATTTGTTCGGATTTATTGTTAGATGGTGTGAAACTGAAATCCTGATAATGCTTTCTAAATCTTGATTTATTCTTGCTACACCTTCCTCAATCATATCACTGTGAAAACTGTAGTAAATCTGTGTATCATCCGCGTAGAACTGAACATTGCAGAATTTTAAATAGTGAATGAAGTAGTGAGTATAGAAAATGTACAGAAGTGGACCTAGTATGGATCCCTGAGGGACGCCAACCGCAACAGGGCAGGGACTTGAGATCTCATCCCCTATTCTTACTCGCTGACTTCTCCCCGTTAGATAGCTTTGGATAATGGTAATTGCCTCCTTCGATAAGCCCACAAAATGTAAAATAGCAAACAACAACTGATGAGAAAGTGTATCAAAACCTTGGGTATAATCAAGCGGTACAAGAGCCGTAACGAAACCTCGGTCAGTTGCCGTCAGTATATCATCCGTTATATTCAGTGTAGCTAAAACCGCTACGAAAAACAGGTTGACTCTCCGGTACGATATTGAATTTTTCTAAGTGCTCCCTTATTTGATAATTCAGAACCTTTTCGAGTATTTTGGACATTGCTGGAAGAATACTTATTGGTCGGAGACTCTACATTCTTTAGCATTATTAGTTTTTGGTTTCGGTATTATCATGGTAATTGCCTCCTTCGATAAGCCCACAAAATGTAAAATAGCAAACAACAACTGATGAGAAAGTGGGTATAATCAAGCGGTACAAGAGCCGTAACGAAACCCCGGTCAGGTGCCGTCAGTATATCATCCGTTATATTCAGTAGAGAAGTTGTGCAGCTAAAACCGCTACGAAAAACAGGTTGACTCTCCGGTACGATATTGAATTTTTCTAAGTGCTCCCTTATTTGATAATTCAGAACCTTTTCGAGTATTTTGGACATTGCTGGAAAAATACTTATTGGTCGGAGATCTCTACATTCTTTAGCATTATTAGTTTTTGGTTTCGGTATTATCATAGCTTCCTTCCAGGCAGTTGGAAAATAATTTTGAAGAATACAGCAATTAACAACATGCAGCAGATATTTGTGAATGAAAGGGCAACACAAAGTTATCATAGGTATACTTATACCATCCGTTCCTGTTGATTGTGATTGTATTTCTTTAATTAAAGTGATTAATCTGCACTCATCAATAATTGAAAAAGATTTTTTCTCAGAGATTTCGCAAAATTGACCATTCATGTAAAATTTAACCATATCACGTGAGGCGTTCTCATCTGTTTTTGGTATACAGTTAATAAAATATTCATTCAACATACCGACTTTCTGCAATTCTGCAGGAATTTCTTTCGATCTTTTTTCACCTATATTTAGATGTTGCAGTTCTTTCCAGATTTGTCCTGGATTCTTTTAGATAGAGATTCAGTGAAATAGTTCATTTTAGCTTTTTCAATTTTCATATTTACCAAATTACGCAATGCTTTGTATGAGATCCAGTGTTCTTGGTTTTTGGACTTCCTAAACTTGCCTTTATTTTATTTCTGGATTTCATGAGGTCCCTCATATCAGAGGTTAACCACGGCGCGGGCTGTCTCGTTATACGACGCGTAACAACAGGCGCATGATGATCGAATAGTCCAGTCAGAAGTCAGAAGTAAGCTTGCATTACTTATCATTCACATTCTCATACCATAGAAAATACTAATAAAATCCTTCACAAGTGTGCGGTCACGCCACTGGTGGAAAGTAATCTTGTGCTCGCCATTAGAAAGCTATACACAATGAATCGTCTGTTATTCCCATGGTTTACCACAATATCTGATTCATATTTTTTTTTTTTAACGAAAGGTTGAAGTTTGCGAAATGCGAACTGGATCTTGAAATGGGGATTGAATTTTCGTTCAAACTCTCTCAGCGTTGATTGAAAATTTTGTAGAGCTTCCTAATCGAATGCTATTCAGAACTACTGTTGAAAGCAAAATCAATTTAATTTTAAATGTGAAATGAGTGAGACATGTTTGATTTTTCCTCTAAATAGAAGAATGACCCCCATTCGAACTGTAGTATGAAAGTATGAAACTTAGCATAGCAATTATAGTTTCGCTTTTGCAATCATTGTAATATTTCGTACAACTCGTCGAAAGAAACTCAGAACTTCCATAAGGATGGTCCAGAGATCGATTGTTCCGAACTCGAATAATTATTGGTTTGACCATTAAATAACAACAGCTAACATTTGACGAACGACTAGTTTTTCGATCGAAATAGATAAAAAAACTTGGATGAACTAACTGAGCAATACTCAGAACTTTTTTGGCTTTCAAAAAATTCTTCGAAGTTTGATATTCACAAAAGTAAATGAACGAGAAGGATTGTTTTTGTCATACTTGAAAATATTTTGTCAACACACATTAAGCGCTTTTCTGAAATGTTTCTTAAATTTATATCATTAATATTTGGAACTTTGAACATGATTTCAATTTATAAAAATAAAGTGAGATTATTGACGAAAATGCTTATCGAAATTATCTCACTTTCATATCTATAATACCTACTGCAAGTAGCATTATATAATATTCAAATCTAATATGAAGGACTAGGACCCAAACAAAAATAAAAATCTTGCCGAAGAAAAGGATAAGGTATAAATATCACAATAGGTATATCACATTCAATTTAGGTAACGTTCAGTAGCATATTTTCTCTAGTAATGTAGAATGTTAATCTTTATCCGGTGCTACAGGAATAATTACCTTTTCGTAAATTTAGGAGGAGATTGAAATCCTTCAAATATAAAAATACATTACATCATCAAGGAGTTAAACAACTCAAACTTCTACAAAATTAGCGAACACACATCGAAAGCATTTTCTGACCTTTTTTTAATCAATCCGTTGAAATATTTATATTCATTTGCATTAGGTTTTTTATGCAAAATCGATTCATTTTTGTTACTGCCAACTATCGCTTCGCATGTCGTCCCTTGAATGCAGAACTTTCAAGTTAAAACTGCCCAGTTTAGAGCAGAACATTTCTTTTGAAGTTTTCCAAAAATTTTTTTTTTTATTACTGTGTTAAGCTTGATAAAAATTCGAAAAAAATTTGATCTTGTACAAGGAGCTCCTTGAACTCACTTTCATCTATATTAAAAAAAAAATTAGTTTGGAGTTATATGAGTTTTGTACATTCTGCATCATATTTCTGAAAAATTCTTGGGCGTGTGCCATCAACAATTTATCTTTCATTTTTCTTTATTTTTCAAAATTACAAATGACAGATATTTCGATGAAATTTCATTTTCTTGCATGGAATGGGAACATCTGATAACCCGGTAACATCCGATTAAAAAAAATCAGGTGTAAAATAACAAGAGAAATAAATATGAGTGCAGTTTTCGGGCAGATTTGAAAGAAAATGCTGCCTTAACGAAAGCTGTCTTCATTCTTGACCTCTCATAGCATTGGGTAAGGGTGCTGGCATTTCGCCCTGCAGTTCATATACATGATAAAAGGGAATCAAGAAAGCGGTTTAATGCTTTATGGATAAGCATACCATGGGATGGACTTCGGACTGCCATCACTAGGTGTCGCTTCGGTTATTTAATTCTCCGAGGTGCTTACCAGTATGGCTTATAGTTCCGTGGCTTCACAGTGTTCGTTGTCGAGTTGGAGAATTATGTTGCACTGATGAGAGGTAACAACCCCGAAACCGGTATGCATCTGTTCCCTTTTCGGCGACGGCACTATTTCCTGTGGTTTACTTTCAGCATGGATCTCCGCTAATCCACGATAGCAGTTCGGAAATTAATTTTTCCGAATTGTGATCGATTTCTTGCATAAAAGAGAATAATAAAACCCTCGGTAAAACCACAAGCTCTCTTGGAGCGTCGTCGGCTACCCGAACGTAATGAAGTTAGCAACTGAGAATGCCATAACATAAATGCTCTTCTAATTAGTCAACATTAACACCACGAGAATGCAAAAAGCCATAATGTGAAATAGAATTTTCCGCTCTACAACTTTTGTTTGAAACTTTTTTCGATAAACCTTCTAGTTTCCGAGAACGTAATTTTTTCAACATTTTCATGAATTTTGACAATGTTAGAAATGCAGCCTCGTCTTGGCAATATTTCACATGACAATGTTTTTGGTTAGATCACCATTTTTGCACTACCTCTAAATTCTTTAAGTAACAATTGGTCACTCACCATAGGCGATTTATTATTTATTTTTAACAAAATTGATTCGAGTTGAGGTCAAATCTATAAACTCGAAGGTACATAATAGGTTATATACATGCATACAAACAGATGTGAACAAATAAAGGGGCGAGGGAAATCAGATGTGAACAAATAAAGGGGCGAGGGAAATCAGATATGAAAGTAAACATTATGTGCGAAAAAGAAAAATAAAATTTGACGGAAGCATGCATTTCTATGGGGGACTTCATAATGATCCTAACTATTCTTGAAAGCGTTGACGGAGGATGATCGGACTATGTTCTCAGGCAAACGGTTCCAACTGTGAAATATGGGATTGGGCAGAAAGTGTTGAAATTTTCGCGTTCAAGTTTCGAAAAGTGTCAATTCCATTGCAGAATGTCGCTGTTCATGTGAAGGTCGCGTTGGACCATAGTGAGCACGAGCAGCCCATCGTTGAGTGGACTCGAGAACATCGCTGGCAGCCCTTGTAGAACACCACCAGACTAGAACAGAACATATAGGTAAAATGTTTTGCTTTGGCTGATATAAGTTCTATGTGTGCTAATCAACTAAGATCCTCCGAAATGACAACGCCAAGGTCTTTCGTCTAGGATACGGGAGTCAAGTATTCACCACCGATGGTGTAACCAAGTCGAGGATTATTTTTACCTATGCGAAGAACGAAGCACTTACTCGTATTACGAGGAAGCAACCATTTCTCACACCATTCATTCAAGATATTCAAGTCCAAGTCTGTCTGAAGATCAGCATGATTAACTAAAGCGTTATTGTAAGTTTGATATCGTCGGCAAACTGTGACAGTATGGATTTTAACAGAGGCGGTACGTCAGAGGTGTAGAGAAGAAAGATCAAAGGCCCTAAAACGGATCCCTGAGGGACACCAGATATTACATGCCAAGAGGACGAAGAGAAGGCATCGCCAACAAGCACTCGGCACGAACGGCCAGACAGGAAAGCTCTTATCCAATCGAGCAACCTTCCTCGTACCCCAATGTGCTCCAACTTCGTTAGTAAGCGGTTGTGCGGGGCCTTCGAGAAATCGAGGTATATGACGTCCGCTGGCTGGCCGGTGTCCAATGCTCTAGTCCAGGGGTCGGCAACCTTTAGAGTCGGAAGAGCCACAATTTAAAGAATTCCAAGGTTTTTGAAGAGCCACAAAAACATTCCTTTCCAGGAATGGATAGAATTTTTTTTATAAAAAAATGCATTCATTCAGAGAAGAAAGATTTATTCATTCAGTTATAAAAAGTGTGTTTTCATTTAACCGTAAACAAGTTTTTTTTGAAAATTAATTGTACTATATCATACATTCGAGCGAAGAAATTTAATGGGAGCGTTGGCTCTGCATAGTTTTAGACGGTTCGTTCAAGTCTGGTTTTTATAACTCGTTGTTTTGAGTTTCAAACATGACTCTAGATTTTCATTTGATAGTTGGCTTCATGCCGTACTTTTAATTATATTCATGCAGTGGCGCAGCTAGGTGGTCAGGGGACTTGGTGCAAAAATCAAGAAAGGGCCCGTGCCCCTGAATAAATCGTTCAGAAAGACTAATGAACGAAGTGGTCGATGCCAAAAAAAAAATGGAAAAGTTTATTTATGTATATATGAGTATATGAAATATAATGTATATGTAAAAATATATTTATATGTATAAAAATGAAACATTGAAAATACAGTAGAATCTGGATATGACGACTCCGCTTACAACGCTTTTAGATGTAAACGCGAAGTTGGTTTCATGGAAATTTCTATGCATTTACATCCGTTTATTGCGTCGTCCGGTTAGTATGACCGAATATCGTCGGTCCCCTGACGGTCGTTATATCGGAATTCTACTGTAATTCATAGAGGTAGATCCTTCATGCCTATAAAAATATGTACAAAAAATTATCAGTTTTGTTCACATTCACAATCTTCTTCTAGATTTATTTTTCGCGAAAGTATCGATGACTTCACTCAAGTCTAAACTAGATACAGATTCATGTTCGATTGATATGAGTGATAAATGTCGCAGTCGATCTTGACCCATGGTATTCCTCAAATAATTCTTTATTATTTGCTGAATGATCTTTCAGCTTCTGCAGAGGTGACAGGGATTGTATGGAAACGTAATATTGCTGTAAATACTTCTGAAAGATCGCTTTCCACAATTCCGTATTTCCTCATGACTTTCATACAGAATTCGTGAATTGTCCATTCCTTATTCAATTCATATATATAGAAATAGGTTGTAAATATTGAGAAATTGAATCGAAATGTTGGAGAGTATTATATCACAATATTTAATCTGAAATTGGTCACAATTTTCAAAGTATCTGCATTTAGTTAGAATGATGGTGAACGAAAATTGAATATTTTATTGATTGCGTTCGTACCATCGGAACGTGCATTTAATTGCGAAAGGACTGTATCCAGCACTCTGTTAAAAATATTTTTTTTACCATTTCTTCTCTACTTCGAAATCGGTGATCAGAAGCTAATTCATCGAAATGTTTTTTGACTTTTTCTTGCCTCTTTTTTTCGAAATGGGGATCTCTACTATATACTATTGCAGTTTCACTGGCCTTGCCTTTGAAACACTAGAAGTCATTCCTATAAGCTCGCATCTTTGAATACGTCTCTTCTAAAGCTCTACATGCGTCGTCTAAATTGATATCGTGTCTTTGTAAATTTTTAGATGCATAATTGATATCATTCAGTATGTGGTGCATAATAATAATAATAATAATAATAATAATAATAATAATAATAATAATAAAAAACGAAGTTTAATTGCAGAAAATGTATTGACCCTACTGGACCATCTGGTCGGATTTAGTTTTTTCAGAGTGGTGTCCGATTCGCCAGTGAATTTTGATAGCGAATCCCATCGTTTGATACTGTTTCCAAAAAATTATATAAATCTTATACCGTTAAAAAAATTCTGTACTTCGATACAACTGCTAACAGCATCATTAATAACCAAATTCAAATTATGAGTGGCGCAATGTACATACTCCGCATTAGGCTGAATATTCTTAATCTGTTTCTGTACACCGTTATATACACACCGCTCATCACACTAGCCCCATCATAACCTTGACCTACACATTTTTTTTTGATCAATATTTTCATCGATAAGAAATGAAGTCAACTGTTTAACTAAATCTGCCGCGCCATGTTTGAATGCTGCATAAAAACCTAGAAACACTTCTCTCACTTCTATATCAAGTGGGTGTCCATTTTGTGATATAGTTATTACAGCATGCTTAGCTGGTCTACCTTCGATTTGTCCTGTGTCGTATCAATTTGTTCCAGCAGATGATTTTCAAGTGTGCTTCCCAAGCATTCGATCATTTCATTTTGAATTGTTGGACTCAGATATCTGATAGATCCTGAAAAAAAAAGAATGAATGATAATCGAATATTATATAACATGGTTAACCGAATAAAATAAAAAGATTAAAGGAAATAGAAACAAATAAAAAAAATACCTTTGGGCATATCCAAAACTTGCTGCAATATATGATCATAACAAGCGAGAAGTTGTACAATGGCCAGGAAATTGCCATGGTAGTCTTCTACATGTCCTCTCAGAGCCAGAGAATTCTTTGCTAGGGTAAGTATGACATCAAATAATCTTCGAAGAACCAATTTCCAAAATGACTGTTCTTTACGAATTTCATCTTCGACTTCCTTGTCAACAGTACCATTTTTTCCCATAGTTCATAAATAGCACATGCTTCCACATGCCCACTCGAGAAACTATGTTGCTTTATTTTTGTGGATAAATGTCCCAAATCCCGAAGGCCTGCGCACCATAAAATTTTCCTCTGGGAAGCAAATAACCAGCAAGGTTGACAGTAAGCAGCATCTAGAATTTTGGATTAACAGAGCCAAAACCTTCGAACCGATCCATATTTTATTGTCGTTCCGAAAAACTCCTGTTGTTCTGGTAGGAGTCTTTCGGAAAAGGACCTGAAGGCTGCAGAGGTCCCATATCAAAAATTTTATGTTTGTCATCCGAACTCAATATTTTGTTTTGGAAGTTCCCCAAGTCGTTCGCATTTTCAGAAAATGAAGTACAAAACACATCCGCTTTCACCTGTGCGTTGCAGACATCGTCATCGGCGGTGGCGGAGGTATTTTTTACTGCAGAACTTACGGCATCTTCTTCAGCAGGCGCCGCAGGCACTGCACTATTCATATCATTAACTGTGTCTTTTTCAATGTGAATACTTGGGTCAGTTCTACTAGTAGAAGGCTGATGAAGAAATTCGTCGATTTTGGGTAATTTTTTTTCTATCTTCCCTTTCCCGGCGTTGTTTGCGCTTCCCAATACAACCTCAGAACACCATAAAATTTTACGGACGTTGAATCGTTTGAAACCTAGTCAGAAAAAATAGATGGATTATAGTATACAAGGTGTTACAAAAAAAAATTCTGTAATTTCAAAGCGTTTTTATCATTTATAATTAATGGACAGAACGAGGAACAAAATTATTACATACCTTTTCAAGAAAAAACCGACAGCTTCAACGCTTCAAAGCTCCTTTTTTTTATTCTACACTTAAACTGTTGTCGACAAGACACGAGAACTGAAGAAATCAAACTAAATCAGCATTCGGTAATATCGGCAATACTGCAGCGATAACATTCTTCTTACTATTTTGAACATTATTTTCCAATAAACAACAAAATTGCGTACAGATGTAAAAATGAATAGAATAAAAAAGAAAAACAACACCGACAGTGGCACGTACCACGTACCTAGACCCACCCTAGATTTCAAAGGGATGCCGAAAACTTTATTGCCCCACATGTTGATAAGTGCCTCTGTTGTGGTATTGCAGGCGGATAGGGATAATTGGAGAGAGTATTCGGATCTTTCGATTTGTTATTTTTTTACTTACAGTTGAATTTTGCTTTAGGTCTGGTTGTGTTTCGTGTGAATCATTCTGAAAACATTTTGATAAGATAAGGGCCCCCTCAGGGGCCCCTGAACAACTGGTTAAAATAATAACAGATCACCGAATTTTGTTCCCTAGTTAAAACGAGATCTGGTGTCCAGCGCTTGGGGGGCCCCCTAAGTTCGGGGGCCCTGGTGCACTGCACACTCTTGCACCCACGTAGCTACGCCGCTGTATTCATGCAAGAGAACGCTTGCTCGCAGGAATATGTCGATCCAAAGATAGTCAGAATTCCAAATGCCAACTTCTTCAACTCACTGTATAGACCAAGCAAATTAGACTTTTGCCTAGAAATAATTGGTGGAGTTCTGGAAACTGTTTGAATCATTCATTTAGGCCTCTAATGTGATGAGTTTGAGTTTTGCCCTGATTTCCCAGTGGAGCGTATGCCGTGGCGTTCAAAAAACATCGAAATTTTCGGACTATTTTAGGTTTTTCTCGAATAGGTCCTAAACTAAGCACTTTTTCAAAAACTTTGTTATATCTAAAAGTGTTCAGCATGAAATTCTGCTTCTAAAAAGTACTATGACATCATATTTCGATCAAGTAGTTTCATAGATATCATAAGTCGAAAAACGAAAAATTTTGACACTTTTTGGAAAAACTAGTTATTTTCCTAACAAGTGCGGAAAGTGATATTTTCCCGCACGAAACTGCCGTTACCCGAACGACGTGAAGCGGAGTTCGGGTAAGCAGTTGAGTGCGGGAAAAAACTGTGTCCTGTGTATAATTCCGGATTTTGTAGGCGTAAGTAAGCTGCAATTTCGGACGGTATTTTTCCTATTGTATTGATTCCGACAGGTTGAATCTTACATTTTCACCGATTATACTTTATGAAAATTCGGCGATGAGGTATTTCCTTTGGACGTAAGTTCATATATTTTCTGTTTATGTTCAGAAAATATCCATTATTGGTGTCTTGGGATATAACAAACGATCTTGGTGAATGATTTTTGGAGTCCGTAATATTGACGATGATCAAGTCTCCTTTATCATCTATATCGTCGATGGTGAGTTTTGTAAGTTCCTCTCGTCTGCAGGCACCAGCTAATCCAAAAGTTCTTACCAACTTCATCATCAAGTAAATTTCATCAGATGCCTCACTCATGAATTTTGTTATTTCCTCTTCATTAAAAGTTTTGGCCTTTTTTGGACGAAATCCTATATTCTGTCGTTTAATGAAGGCAGTTAATTTATGGAATTTTCCAATATCCAAATCCTGTTTCAGTTTACAAACACTCTTTATCATTGAATATCGGGATCATTATGTGTTTGGTCTCCAAATTTTGAACATTTCCAAAAAATACGCCGAAAACACTTCCTCCTTCCTCGGTTGAACCTTTTTGGAATTACACCAATCAATGAATTCTGAATATTGCTTCTCATATTTTATCTTCGACTTGGCCAGTAACAAATTTAAACTCGCTTCATAAGAAGCTGCTAATATTTCTTCAGGCAGGCCATCATCAGATCCCGAAGTATCCATTTTACCGGAGCGTACTGATTGAATTCGAGTTGATATTATTTATATTTAAACACAATTTCATAATATAATGACAATGTATTAAAATGTTTTTCTACAAGCGTGCACTTTCATTCTCTTTCCCGCACGTATTTCAATTCGTAAAGAGTCAGTCACATTGCCAAACAGTGTGGGAAAAACCCCTGCTATTCCATTACCGCACGCAAATGCGTGTGGTAATGGATGCCACCGACGACGTTACTATGGAAACGGCATGTGAATAACATTTTTTCCTATAAAACGTGAAATATCTATCAAACTACGACCTTTAGAACAAAATAATAATAATAATAATAATTGTCTTTATTCTCACAGAAGCTTTTACAACTTGAATCATGCGTAAATTATATTAAATTTTGCAAGAAAAGGCGAAGTCCAGATTTATGCGAACATAATATCTGCTCTACTTAACCTAATTAGATATGAGCAAAGAAACAATTTATGAAATATTATTATCGCTTATATGGCGTACATCAGAAATTTATTGAGAAGAAATCAAAAACCCATCCCCCACTTCAAGAGTAAATAAAAAAAAGAGAAGATCACAAAGCTATTGAATCCTTTCATGCCCTTTCGTGGTAATACTTGTAGAGATTAACCTTGAATCTATTAATATTTATCGATTTGAGTTCTGGCGGTAAAGAGTTGTATAGCAGGGATATATTATAAGTGAAGCTCCTTTCGAACAATGAAGTTTTATGACTAGGAGGTGTTATCAAGCCTTTAGATCTAATATTGATATTGTGAACATGACTCCTGAATAGGATTTTCTGATGTAGATAGGGAGGTTTCCCACTCAAGATAATTTTATGAAAATAAACTGACATATGGAACCTCCTCCTATCCTCCATGTTCAACCAACCAGTTTCCTTTATTTTGTGTGATATTCTGTCAAATTTTCTGATTCCGTAAATGAACCGTAGGCAAGAATTCTGAACCTTTTGAATTCGCATTTTCTGAACAGCCGTTAAGCAACTACCATAACAACATCTGCGAAATTAAATCCGGACAGCACTACGGAATTACATAATAATTTTTTAAGGTTTTGCGGAATGAAACGTCTGTTGTTGTAGAAAGATCTTAGCTTGTTATATGCGCGTTGCACCATGTTGGAGGTATGTTTTTCGAATCTCAGAGAGGAGTCGAAAGTCAGTCCCAAGTTTCTCGCATTGTCTTTAATTTCCAACCTCACATCACCTATCCTGACATCAACGACCCCTCTCACATCAGCGATTTGATTTTTAGGACCGAATATCATTAGACAGCATTTGGAAGGGTTCAAAGAGAGATTATGTTCCAATGAATATTGTCTAAGATTCTCCAATTCGTCATTCATAATCTGACAAGTTTCCGATATTTTCTCTTTATTAGATGATATTAGTATCTGGGTGTCGTCCGCGTAATAATGTATTCTGCATTGACTGTATAATCGTCTCTGAGCAGATGTGTAGATTGTATAAAGAGGAGGCCCCAAAATTGACCCTTTCTGTACTCCCGTATACGTGAACATCTCTTTCGAAAAACAATTATCAATTTTTACTATTTGCGATCTACCCTTAAGATAATTCTGGAAAAACTTAACGGCCTTTTCACCTAGAACTATGTATTGAAGTATGGCCAGTAAAAGGGTGTGGTCGAGCGTATCAAAGGCTCTTGTGTAGTCAAGTAATACTAAGAGAGTTATTTTATTATTATCAGTTGCTCGGAAGATTTCATCGGTTACATCAGATAGAACTGTTGCGCAGATATAGTTTTTTCGAAAACCGGATTGAGTATCAGGTGAAATGGAGTTAGACTCTAAGTGTTCAGCTAGTTGTGCATCTATGACCTTTTCTAATATTTTCGAAAAACATGACAGTAAACTCACAGGTCTTAGATCTTTATACTCGTTAGGTTGATTCTTTTTGGGCATGGGAATCACCATAGCTTTTTTCCACGACTCGGGATAGACTGAATGTTCTATGCAGAAATTAATTATATGGGTAACAAAAGGAAGAATGAAAGGGCAGCACAATCTAATTATACAAATATTGATCTCATCCAGACCATATGATTTCGATTTTAGTTTCGAAATTATTCTTGAAATATCAAGTTCTGAGACTGTTCTGAATAGCAGTGTAGTAGACACAGTCTCTTTCACATTTTCTGAATAGAATTTCACTCTCTCCCTGTTCTCCGCAGACGTTTGGGGTATAGAAGTTATAAAAAATCTATTCATGGCGTCTGGATTTTTTAGATTTTCGGGAATCTCAACTCTCCTTCTGCCAACGTTCCCGCAATAATAGTTCATGTCACGCCAGAAGTTAACCGAATTGGAGAATTTTTGATACAAAAATGCTTTTTTCTCTTTTTGAATAATGGTGTTCGTCAAATTTCTAATTCTTTTATAGTCAGCTCTGTGTTCTGGCGTACCATGTTTTTTGAATTTAATTAATGCTTTATCCCGTAATTTCATGAGAGGTTTAACATTCCTCAGCCAAGGCTGGCAATTGCTTTTTGTCACGCGTATAGTCTTTTAGGGAGCATGCAAGTCTAAGAGGCTTTTAAGATTATCATTGATAAACATTACCTTATCATCGATATTGTCGACATCATAGATGTTTCTCCAAGGAATGGACCGTAAGTCGTATTCAAATTGTTTCAAATCGATGTTGTTCAAATCTCTATATTCAAGAAGCTCTATCCTCTTTTTTCCCTTAGGTAGGCAACATTCGCAAACTATAAATTCATGATCCGAAAAGTTTGTTGAGAGGGTCCCGGACTTCACTACTTCTATATCATTAGACAGCAATATCAGATCAATCAGTGAACACGTAGTGGATGTTATTCTGGTTGGTTGAGTAACCACTTGTGTAAGTCCAACACTATCTAAGAGACCATTAAATTCAGTCACCGCACGAGCGAGAGGAAGTTGTATGTAATTTAAATTAAAATCACCAACACAGCACAGTTTATCACATTGTGACATTAGAAAGGTCAAGACATCGTCAAAAACGTGATGAAATTCTGTAAAACTATACTGTGGTGGTTTGTATACACACCCTATAATGAGCCTAATCTTCCTTAACTGTATTCTGATCCAAATCTGCTCGAAATTATCATTTTTTGTGTATTCATTTTCGACCCTACTATATTTGTACTCATTCCTTTTGAAAAGGGCTACACCTCCGCCTCTTCCCTGTCTATTCTGAGAAATGTCATTGAATAAAAGTTGTAGACCGTCAATTTCTGATGAAAACGGAATCGCCCCCTTTCCCAACTACAATGTAAAATCGGGCAGTAGCTCATTAGCAAACCTCCCTTCATTAACAATAAATAACCCTTATCGATTAACAACGTCAAATAAGATTATGTTAAAAAGTAAACACAGATAACAAATCATTTGAATATAGTCTGAAGTAACCATGCTAATGCTAACTAATAAAATAGTATGATTTCAAAATAATGAAAAACATTAAATAGTAGGTATTTGCAATAGAAACAATCAGCATTCCACTGTTTTTTGTTCACATTAATAGCACAATGAGAGTCTATTTTTTAAAACGTTTGGAGGAAGTTGGTAATGTTAATATGGACTTTAACTCGTCCATCTCTCCCATATTCAAATCGTCATCAAGGTCTTATTTGCTTCCTTCATACAGGCAGTTATCAACATCCAGGTCAAAGTCGTCAGTACCAAGAATCTCGTTTTCTGTTTCGGCATGTGTGCACGACTGGCCTCTCCATAATTCACATTGAAGTGGGTTGAGTGGGTTGTTTCTCCAGGATTGTACCTGAAAGTGAGTAATTTGATATGTCATTGAAAAAAATCAAAATTAATTCAATTATATGGGGTTGTACAATGGGTTTCACAAAGCGATTAAAAATCCTTAACTAAATTCGAACCCATCGGATCACTCGTTTTGAAATTTCAACGAATCGTGGTGGCTCTAATTAATTTGACTATAAAACCAGAGTTTTGTGAAACCCAGAGCCGGAACTAGGATTCTAGCGCCTGTGGCAAACTTTCAAAATGCGTCCTTGAAGAAATTCATTTTTCAATAAATACATGTTTTTCACAATTGACATTTATTGATTATATTCTGAAGAACTTTTTTATTCACAATAATCTCCCATATTTCTTAAAAGGAAATGGACAAAATCTCAATCATCAAAATGAATAGAAAACGATAAAAAATATATTATTTTTTCTCAAAATAATATATACTTTTATATATAAACACTAAAGAAAGTATTAAAACATGAAGACAACAATAAATAAATTAGTGAACGACAAAGGCGGATATAGCTTTTTTCGTGGGGGGGGGGAGGTGTAATAACCATTGAGAACGAATAACTAGAGGCTTCCAGTTTTTTGAGCTTGAAAGGTATTTGCTCACCACATATTTAGGGAGTTTTCATTGCTAATACACTTCGCGAAACAATTAAAAGGGGTAGGAAAATCTTCAATTTTTTTTTCAAAAGGCTGTATCTCAGTGAAAAATGGTCATATAGAAAATAAAAAAAATGAAGCTTCAAGAATCTAGTTTCTGGAATTATTGGTTAACAATTTTTCAGACGCTAGAGTACCGGTGGCCATGCAATCAACGGATAAAGCACGAAGAAAAAATTTTGAAAATTTTTCGGATTTTTATTTTTTTGCTCTACGCTCACGAAAAATTTCTTCTAACTAGACTGATGCAAATGTCACATAACCTGTTCATTCAGCTCTAATTTGCTATGTGCGACTTTCGAGATATTCAGTTTTGAATGCAAAAGAATCCTTTTTCACTCAACTGCCGATATCTCCGGAAATACTGGTGGCCCAGCGAACTGGAAGGTGATTTGTCTTCTACAGAAAATTTTCTACAAAAATCTGTTTTGTTCAATTTAAAATAATTTTTTTTAC
The DNA here is from genome assembly GCA_038502775.1 of Hippodamia convergens. Taxonomy (NCBI): domain Eukaryota; kingdom Metazoa; phylum Arthropoda; class Insecta; order Coleoptera; family Coccinellidae; genus Hippodamia; species Hippodamia convergens. The sequence continues at coordinate 93,654,524 of CM076607.1, forward strand.
CTGGCACATAAACGTGGAAAACGAGCACAAAAATGTCATTTTGCCAGTTTTTGGTTGATAGACTGTAACAACTTCAATATTGGGGGGAAAGCATAGGTTATAAAAACCTATGCCCCAAATTGGTAGATGGATCGGTTGAGCGGTTTACTTGGACCCATCGATTCAACATTTGAAAAAATTTAGAGAACAAGGTTTTTTTTCTTTAAACTTGAGCTAATCTTTTTAAATCGATTTTTCACCGAACGAGTCGAAAGGTTTTCAAAAAAATTGTTTTTTAAAACGTGGTGCCAGAAAACAGAAAAATTCTGTCGCTCAGAATTTCGCTTAACGAGTTCCGTGGGCAAGTTAGGGGTATCAACTTTAAATTCATTTCATGATTTTTTCTGAGGAAAATGAAGTTTTAAATGTCTCCAGTGGAGCTGAGTCAGAAATGGTCTGTTGTTTTTTTTAAATCATAATTTTTTTCATTCTCATTTTACTTTCAGAACAAAAATTAACGAAATTCTTCGAATGTTAATTTTTTTCCCCAATTTCGGAAATTTTTGAAAATTAAAAAAATATTTCTTTTTCATGATTTATTAAAAAAAAATTGTGTGAAAAGTAAAAAAATAATGTAATTATTGATTAGGTCAAGTTTAAGTAACATGCTTCAATCAATCGGTTCAAGAAAACTGCTGAACCGATCGATCTACCGATTCAGGGAGCACTTCGAGGAACATCAGGCTGTGAATTTTTTTCATAAACTAAGCTTTTCCGCCAATATTGACGAAGATACAGTCCATTAAACAAAAAATGGTAAAATGGCATTTCCACGTTTATGTGACAGGTGAAAAAATTACCCCTATTACCCCCCCTCGTAAATCCGCCCCTGGTGAACTAATGAAATAACTAAAAAATAATTCTAACAACAGATATTCTAACAAAGTAAATGAATAAATACTCTCATCAATAAAATAAATGAAGAAATGAATACTTAATAACAGAAATCATCAATATATTCTTTGGAAATAAATAAACTAAAACTTAACTTTTCTTGCTTTTTCAGCGAAAACATCAATTATATCATCTGTTTTTATGTGCACCGAGTTGTGTTTCGAGCCATGTATAATTTTCTAGGATTTTGTTCCGTTTTGGTAGCGTTCGTTACATATGTGTTTCTCAACTTTGTGAACTGGTAAATACGCCACTCTGAAATATAGAGCTTGTAGTCAATCTTTATTTAATATAGAATGTATCATATTTCACATTTTGCGCCCCTAGGCCGTTTGCGCCCGTGGCAAATGCCTCCTTCGCCACGCCCACGGTCCGGCTCTGGTGAAACCGACCCATAAACTAATAACTCACACTATGACTTACCTGTAAATACGTCGAGCAGCTGCTTCAGTTGGAGGCAAAGAGGCAAGATTAAATGATGTGTTGGTTAATAAGTTTTTGAACATCTCATACCGAAATACACTTAATTTCTTTGAATCATTTCCATAAAGGGTTGCTATGCATTTCTTCCCTGCTTCGTCAAGCTCATTGGCAGTAGCATTTGATTTGCTGAACACTTTTGCTGCTTTCAGCAGATTTGAATTGATTTCCAACATCTTTAGGAATTTCAGTTTTCCTTTACCGAAAAATGATGACGTATTGTCGCAGCCATTAAATGCATGAAGAAATAATATAGTTTTTTTCGAAACAAAGGAAAAATTGTAGTGCAATGGAGAATAGACAAAATCGCCTTGCTTTCCTTTGCCAGGCTCTAGTAAGGAAATGTTGGGACACATAGCGGCTGCAGCAGTCAAAATTATTAGAAAGTCAATGTCCTCCCCAACATTTATTAGACTGCTGAGCGACTTCTATAGCACTAGCTACGATCAAATGATCAGCATCTTCAGCAGCTTGTCTAACTTTGAAATCCTCCGCTTCAAGTCTTGAAATCAATAATAAAATTAGGAATTTTTTATTTTGTTCATTCGGAAGGAATACTTCTTTATTGACGTCCCTTCGTCAAAAGTAATTTGTGGCGCTGATTTTTTTATGGTCCTGCGAAGCCTCTCAGATGATTCCGTATTTTTATCACATGCTGCGTCAGAGTATGTTAGTATGATATGATTTTTCATCACAAATTGACGGTCTTCAACTCTTTTTCAATGACAATGTGTTCTCAAGCTCGCAGTTCGATAAATGTATCACGTTTTATAGTGAAAAAACTTTTTTTTCTCAAAAAGTGTCCAAATTTTCTGTTTTTCGACTTATGATATCTATGAAAGTACTTGACCAAAGTATGATGTCATGTGTTGAGAGGATTCACTATAAATGCTAAAGTAATTCTGTTGTTCTCAAATTGTTGTAATATGTCAGCAAACTCATTTTTAGTTTTTTTCATAATCGTGCTGAAGTAACTCATGTCAACAGTTGCACTGGTTTCATTGCGATATTCTTTTAGAAATTGAAAATGCAGCAATCTATCGCTCTCAATATCTTCAGAAAAAATAATTCATTATTCTTCGAAGCAAACCAATTCTTCTACCAAAAAATAATAATAATAATAATAATAATAATAATAATAATAATAATAATAATAATAATAATAATAATAATAATAATAATAATAATAATAATAACACCTAGGCGACTGTATAAAGGATCAATGGCGTATACAGAAGATCATTATAATGCCTATAATAATTTCAGCAAACGGTTTAGTACACCGAAAAACTGTCAAACATCTAGAAGAGTTTAATTTAGACAAAGGTGTGCTGAACTGGATGCAGAAGACGGTGATATTGGGGACTACAGCTATTGTGCGTCGAATAATTTCTAGCTCGTAGCAAGCATACTAGCCTTGGGACCTAGTCCCCGGCAAAGTACTGTTGTCACAATCCTGCACGCGCAGTGAAAAAAAAAAAAAAAAAAATAATAATAACAATAATAATAATAATAATAATAATAATAATATCATTTATTTCAATAATCAAAAAAATACATTGAAAATGAAATACGTTACCACAGCAAAACATTAAAGCGCAGAACGCACAGATCTTAAAATTCAAATTTAAGTAATCATTAACTGTGTATGGTTCAAGGTCTATTAGAAGTTTTCTGATTTTAGTTTTGAATATACTCTGCTTGAGTGTTTTGTAGGTTTTTGGAAGCTTATCGAATAGTTTTAAGCACATGTATTCCATATTCTTCTGGGTTGGTGTTAGTGAAAACTTGGGGAAGTGAAAGGGGTGGATGCGTCTTGTTCTATTGGTATTCTCATATGCCTGGAAAAGATCATAATTTCCCCTGAAGAAAAGCAGACATCTGAAAATGTAAGTACCGGCTGTTGTGAGAATTCCATTGTTCGCGACAGGATGTCTTCCGAGAAAAACCGAGCATGGTTCTAAGTGCTCTTTTTTGGACTACAAAAATTCTCCCAACGTCCGAACTGTTACCCCGTGCTACGATTCCATAGGACATGAGTGAATGAAAATTGGCGAAATAAACCGTCCTTAGTAATTCAGAGTCTGACTGAATCGCCAACATACGGAGAGTATAGAGAACGGAGTTTAATCTACCCTGCAAAGAGTTTATGTGTTCCGACCAACTCAGCTCATGATCTATGAGCAAACCAAGGAAATTAGTGCTGGTGGAAACTTTCACACTTTCCCCAGAAAGAATTATACCCTCAGGTTTAATTATTCTAGAATGTGACGTACCGAAAACAACACATTGTGTTTTATTTGAATTAATCGCTATTTTATTTGAATGACACCAATTGAGAACATCAAGAAAACCCCTCTCAGCAACACGAATAACATCCGATATACTAGAAGCCGCCACCAGTAGATTTGTATCATCCACAAACATGACCACCCCCCGACTCAAATGTCCATCATCGTGCGCCGGAAGATCCCCTCGCAATTCCCATTCCCTATTCGTAGGTATGCTGTTCACAGATGTTATATCCCCGACAGGATGAAGTTCACCTCCTGATAAAATGTTTTCTGGTAGGTCATTTTTGTAAATGAGAAACAGAAATGGACCGAAAATACCTCCTTGAGGTACGCCCATCTTCACTTCTGCATCCAACGACATATATTCAACACCGTCAATTTCCAAGCAAACCCTTTGACGACGATCATGTAAAAAGCTCCTCATGAAGTCCAGTTGCCTATCTCTTATGCCATACAGATTTAATTTATTTATCAAATCATCATGAATGACGCAATCAAATGCTTTGGAGAAATCTATGAAAAGACCGGTTGGAACTTCTCCATCTTCCAATGCACGAAGAACAGAGCAAATTAGATGAAAGACGGCAGTCTCGGTACTTTTAGATTTCAAATAATCGTGCTGATACCTCGAGAATATGTGATGTTTATGAAAAAAACTCAGGAGCCTATTCACTATTATTTTTTCGAAAATCTTTGTGAACGAAGTCAACAAACTTATCGGACGATAATTACCAAGATCATTGTTGCAACCTTTTTTGAACAGGGGTTTGACTACCTGTTTTCAGAGTCCTAGGAAAAATGCCTTCCTTGAAAGACATATAAATAATATATGCCAAAGGTTCAGCAATGAAATTAATAGATCTCTTGATCACTGATATTGGTATACCATCGTAACCAAAAGAGTTCTTATTTTTCATTTTATTTACTGTGCTAATAACTTCGTCTGGTGTGATCTCAAAAAGGAAAAATGTCTTAGGGTTGCGACAGATAGGACGAATATCTGATGTGGAGTTAGGCCTTAGTACTGTTGTAGTTGAAGAAATATCAATGAAATATTTGTTGAATGCATTACACAATTCATGGGGATCATCAGTATTCATTAAATTTTCTGACTTTTTGTTTTTCCTACCAGTTATCTAATTCACGATCTGCAAACAGTTTTACTTTTATTATTAGATTGATTTATACGATTTTTAATAAGTTCCTTCCTATTTTTTACAAGAATAGTGTCATACAGATTTTTAGTCTGTTTATAGAGATAAGTGAATTCTGGGGGAAAAAGAGACACGGTATAGAGGTATTCCATTCGTTTTCTAATCTCTGTCACTTGAGTAGATTGATCACAATGTCTTTTATTAAAATTGCTTACTCTAATCCTTTTCAGAGGAAAAGCCAAATCAAAAATGCACTTGAACCTGCCAAAAAATGTATCCCAGAGGCAATCGATATCGCACTGATTTTCCTCAAAAGTCCTCCAGTCCTCAGAAGACAAGAGTTCCAAGAACATTTCAAATGAAGCCTCATTAAACTGCCGAATTTGTTTTTTTACAGGCTTCGATATAGATTCACCAATGGAAAATGAAAATTTCTGGGAAGTATGGTCAGAAAGATGAGATGGAACAACCTCAATCTCATAATCATTTAAATTGGTGATCACGTTGTCTATACACGTAGAAGAAGCAGAAGTGATTCTCGTAGGTTCTTGTACCGTCATATGAGCACCATAACCCTCAGAAATTGAATTAAAAGTTTGTGCTTCCCAATTATCAGATAACAAATTGACGTTGAAATCGCCGGCAATAATATATTTACTTCTTTCGGATGTGAGCTTATGAAGGATGAATTCCACCTTCTCAAAGAATAAACTGTCACATCGAGGATAGGTATTCGGACGATATATTGAAACAATTGAGTATTTTTCCGAACAAATATAAGCTTCAATAACAGAGCACTCAAAAACATATGGAACACTGAGTTTGACAAAATCTGAACGTTCTTTACAAGATATTTCATTCTTACAATATATGGCGCATCCACCATGATGGCCAGGTGGCCTGCAATATTTAGAAACTAGTTTGAAACCGCGCATATGAAGTGCATCGAGTTCAGAGTCACTTTGCCAATGCTCTGTGACTGCAACGAAACATGAAACATGCGTCAAGATTGTTTACGAACTGTTCTAACCTGAATATGCAATTTCTTAATGATTGAACGTTTTGATGCAAAACTATACACTTTTCATTTTCGGTTCCGATGTTTTGATTTTGTTCAGACGGAATAAAAAATGATTTATTCTACTACCTTTGGGCCATAGATCAGGATTTTTGACGTTCTCAAACTCTTGTGCAGGTACAGTTAATTTGAAGGAAGAGTATTCTTTGGGTCTCAAAGATTCTAGTTTTTCACATATAATCCCTGTGAAACCGTTCTTGTTGAGATATTCTGATAATGTTTCGGCTTGGATCAAGCTTGCAAACATGTAAGTAACGATATTTACGTATTCCCTTAATTAACATCTCATCTCCTTTTCTGCTCCCAACAATACTTTTATCCATACGTCTAGATTTTTTCCGCTTAACTGTAGTAAATTCATCTTCATCATGTGAATTGATTTTTCCCGATATTGTGTTTGAATTCGTTGTTTTCTTGATTATACTTTTGTTAGAGTGAGAAGTTGTTCTAATTGTTGTTGTCTGTAGAGAATTATCCTTGTCCGAAGCTGGGTTCAAATCCATGGTTGCTTGGACAGAGCTGATGTTAGGCTCGGTAGATGTTTGTTGCTGTGATTCTTGAATTTGATTAACCTTGGGAGTAGATTCTGAAGAGATCTTTTCAGGTATTGCCTGACGATGTGGACGGAAAAGTTCTGAATGTTTCTTTGAATTAAGATTAGATGTCCGTTTGAATTCTCCATTTTCGAGGCATTTCAGAAGTTTAGCATTTTCAATCTTCAAATCAGTAACCTCCTCACGGAGACCCCGAACTTCATGTTTCAAGCTCTCAATCAAAGGAACAAATAATTCATTGAGAGATTTAACAAAAATATCCTGAATACCATCAATCAATCCAATATTGGAGGGTGGGTCAATTATAGATGAATTCCTCATCGGAATTTCCACTTTTGAGGTTATATCTAATGATGAACATTCGACACAAATCCAATTCTTGATTGATCCTGATTTTTTCATTGACTCAAGTTTTTCAACAGTTATGTCGACACACTGAGTATGATACAAATGTGAACTGTTGCTAGAACAGGGAATAGAGTCGTCATAACGACTTATAGTTTTCGAACACTTGTTACACGTAACCGCCATTTTGTTTTTAATAATAACGTCTTTATTTCAGTTGAAATCTCAAGGGGAAGTTCACTCAAAGGTGCTCTACCACTTAACCCTTGTAGAATACAATTACATTCGAACATAACATTAAAAATGAAAATATGTATACAAAATTGAACAAAAAGAGAAAATATAAAGAACAAAAAAAAAAAAGTTTATGAGCATATCATTAAAAAAATCTGTCTGGATTTCCCTTTCATTGAGGAATGTTTTGATCTCATTCAACCACAAGGCAAAACGTTTCAACACCTAACCTTTAGAAAACCATCGGACTTCATTGTGAAGAGGGAGGTCGGAATGCTGAGTCTCGATTTCATTTAAGAAGTCTTTAAACGATGGTAGAGTGCTTTTGACAAGATGCTGTTTCCAATTTTGATCACCAAATCCATGACCTCAACTATTTCGGACGGAAATATTTAGGCACAAAGCGCTTCTTGGTGTATAATACAGTGAAATGTAGAATGTTGTGGTTTATTTTGCTCTGCAGAATTGTTATTGCCCCATTATTTTTTCCTGGCATACTTCTGTCTTCATCAGTTGCTGTTGAAACGATTTTATTTAAATCGATCTTATTTTTTTCGAGGCATTATTGTACAACATCCGCTATATCTTCGCCTCTGTTGCCCTCGAGAGTGGTAGCAATGTAAGAAGGTCTTCTTTTGGAGTTTGGGAAGACATATATTTCATCAAAAAGGCAACTTGTGCCGTGTCTTTTATGTCACAAGCCGGTTGAATGTCTTCCTCCTTCAAATGTGTTACATTTGAATACATTTTAGTTATTCTGTCTTGTACAGTTTGAGCAGATAGAGGCAAATCTTTGATTTTTTTCAAGATTTCTGGTTGGTCTTTGAAATTACGAGAGAGTTCTCCAGATGCACGTAAGAAGCAGTCTATATGAAGAGCCTCATGATACAAGGAATACATTCTTTGTATCATGGAAGAGCCTCACCCTCAAGTTCAAAGAGCCGCATGAGGCTCGCGAGCCGCAGGTTGCCGACCCCTTCTCTAGTCCAGTCAGATATGAATGACAGAAGATTTGTTGTTGTGGAGCGTCCAGGAACAAAACCATTCTGCCTGTCAGGTATCAAACCATCAGAGAGAGAACTCAAGAAGTTGTTCGCTAATTATCCTCTCTAGTATCTTTGCAACCTGTTGACAGAAAGGATATATGGCGATAGTTGTCTGGGGTATGCTCATTAAACTTATTGTAGATAGGGGTCACAGTAGCGAAAAGCCAATCGGATGGAAGTGACCCTGTGATCATGGACTTGCTAAAAATTATGGTAAAGGGTGTTATATCTTCCGAATCTATTATAGGTTCCATCTGAATAACGCTTATGAAGAACGTATTCGTTTAATTAATCTATGTGGATGCTTCATGAAAACACAACAATGTGGCAACGAGGATGGTGAAAATTGGTGTTTCATGTGTGTACAAACTATCAAAATCTGAATTATTAGAACAATTACAAGCGCTTGGTGAAAAAGTGAGCGACACGTTGGAATGTTGACTCTTCACGCTCTATCGGACATAGCTCGATCAAAACCATTAAGTGATTTGAGTTGGGTATCCCAGCCAACACAATTCCATATCAACAACATATCATATACAGGGTGTAGAAAAAACATGCGGCACAAATTTAGGGGGTTATTCCTTGGCCTATTTTAAGAATATTTGTACCCTAGACGATTTTTCGAAAATCGTTTCATTTCGAAGATACAGGGCTAGATTTGCAAAGAAAAATCCATTTTTTTTTCGAAAAGATACAGCAGATTTCATACGTAGTTGCTTACATTTCCATTATGACATAAATCATTTACTGTTTTTGATAGTTGTCAAAGGTCATTTTCAATTTTCTCTAGTATTTTTATCTGATAATTTTACGTTTGTTAGTAACGTTCTCTAATATGAATCGCTATACGAACGCCGAGATGACTGATATGCATTTTATGTATATGTTATGGACCAAGTGATTAATTGGGCATTATGAAAAATGCCCGGGCAGTATGAATAATGCCCAATATGAGAGGACAATGTGATAATAAGTATTGAAATAATCAAATTGCCCGGGCATTATTAATAATGCATATTTAATATCGGGCAGAGTGATTCAACCCAGGTTCTAATCCTCATAATTTTATTTCAAACATACCTATGTGTAACAACAAAGATAACATTAATCACAAAAATAGATATTATTTTCTTTTTCTGGATGATATAATTTTTAGAATCTTCAAACTTAAATAGTATATTCCAAAACGAATACGAAATTCGAAAGCATGAGTGTTGGAATTGCCTTCTGCAACGAGTGTTAGACGATATTTTCTCTATTTCAGTCAAGTTTCATGAAATATTGTCGAAATTCAATGAACAATTGAGATTTTACATCCTATTGACTTTTGTATTGTATGTTGGTGGTTGGTGTGATTTAAATTTGATTCGCACATATTCTAACATAAATTCAAATTATGTCATATTGACAATCGACTTTTGTCGGAATCTGATTGGATCGAATGTCAATTTGGACAACCAAAAAACCAAAAATATAACTGAAAACAATGCTGTTATGGAGTTCATCACAGCACTGTTTTTAGAAGTGTAATGAACTCATTCTGAAGTAGACAAATGAATTTCACTTTGAACAAATAGTAAAACTTAGAGAAAAACCGAGAGAAGAACTCAAATGATTGACATAATTTTATTGGAAAAATAATTGTAACAAAAGATACAACAAAAAATAAACATATTCTTTCTTTTTCTAAGTGATATAATTCTTAGAGATTTCAAACTCAAAATGAATTTTACTTTTAACAAATAGAAGAACTCAGAGGAAAATTCAAATAATTTACACAAAATAAGTCCCAATTATTTATTGAAACAATTTCTGCTTTGATGGACTGACAGCCACCTTTGCAACTATAACGACTGTATCCTTGTCCGCCACATTTAGATGACTACCTCACAACCTCTCTCAGTGAAATCTCCTTCTCCGGATGATCAATTTTTTCACACCATATTTTGTTCCGCTAGTCTTTATAGACTAGCGGTTGTCATTTATATTACTTTCTGTGTTTGTCTGTGATTATGTGTGTTAGTATATCATTTAAATGTTTATATTTCGAAATTTATGATTGTTTTATTGTTATGCTATATATCTGTATATAATTGTATCCTTGCTTGACATTCCCTGTAATTATTTGAGGGTAATTAATAAATTATTATGGCGTATCCCCCCGCGTTCTTCTTCGCCCATAGAGAAGTATATTATCACATTGCCCAAACACGACTGGGCAATATTCATAATGTCAGGGCAATGTGATAAATAAGAAACTTCAAACCATAATTAATCACTTTGCCCTAAATAGTTTGTCATTATTCATAATGCCCGGGCATTATGAAAAATGCCCGGATTTATCACTTGGTCCACAACATATATACTTGCTAATGGAAATTCGGTGGTGGCTAAGCGGTTGTACGGTGAACATTTTCCAAATCGTTATGTCCCAGATAGAAAAACCTTCCAAACTATCCATCAACGCCTTAATGGAACAGGCTCATTTAAACGAAGTGGAGGACCAGGTAGGCCAAACACAGTAACAACAGTACAATTAGAAGAAAATGTATTGAACATGGTAGATGAAGATCCAGTTACTTCTACCAGAAAGTTGGCAGATACGTTCAATGTTAATAACAAAACAATTTGGAACATTTTAAAGCGGCAGGGCTTGTATCCATACCACATTCAGCGCGTTCAGGAACTTATTCTTGCTGATTTTCCTCCACGTATTGCATTTTGTCAATGGCTTCTGCAAACTTTGATTCAAATCCCTCAACTACTGATGCTGATTCTGTTTACTGATGAAGCAAATTTCTCAAGAAATTCAATTAGGAACTTTCACAATAACCATGTATGGGCTGATGAAAATCCGCATGCGACACTTGAAGACCGTTTCCAACATCAATTTTCATTAAACGTTTGGGTTGGGATTGTGGGTAACTATCTTATTGGACCGGTATTTCTACCGGGAAGACTTACCGGCGAAATATATCGACAGTTTTTGGAAGAAATACTACCTGGGTTTTCAGAGGATGTACCAATGGTAACAAGGATTGCGATGTGGTTTATGCACGATGGTGCACCAGCACATTTTAGTTTGGTTGCTCGTGATTTTTTGAACGCAACATATGAAGATCGCTGGATTGGCCGAGGTGGGCCTCACTTATGGCCTGCTCGATCGCCAGACTTAAATCCCTTGGATTTTTTTCTATGGGGCCATTTGAAGTCATTAGTGTACACAACTGCTGTAGAAAATGTAGAAGATTTGAGAAATCGGATAATAGAAGGGTGCAACTCAATAAGAAACACCCCTGGTATTTTTGAAAGAGTTCGGCAGTCAATGAGGAGAAGATTGGATGCATGTATCATAGTTGGGGGTAGTCATTTTCAGCAGTATTTGTAATTAAAAATCTTGCAAGTAATAAATATTGTTTTTTTTAATCCACCCCTGTATCTTCGAAATGAAACGATTTTCGAAAAATCGTCTAAGGTACAAATATTCTTAAAATAGTCCAAGGAATAACCCCCTAAATTTGTGCCGCATGTTTTTTCTACACCCTGTATATTACAATGTTCCGTATTACATAGCCAGGTACCACAGATTATCTATCCTGTTACATTGAAATGAGCGCTCTATGTCCGCCTTTCGCTACATACATTGTAAAGTACCTGCAATATCACATGTTTGATATATGTACCTCACATGCTATGTCCAAATGTGTATAGCTCTGGTACAGAGCATCTGTTTAAGAATTACGAGTCGTTTTGAGAAGAATCTGTGTATCCGAGACCATCGACGAATATCATGAAGATGATCACACTGATGTCTTTCAAAATTTTCCTGATATTTTATGTTATTTGGTTTACGGGGAGGCAGGTGTTTTCGGCTGAGGTTTTTTCCCCTGGCTGTATAGTATCGTATGATACAAGTGTTGATAGTATCGTATGATTCTATAGTATCATACAAAGAATGTTATGATACCCCGATCTTTTTTTACCTCAGCTTAGGTACTTTTTGTTTCAACATTTATTGTATTATTTTAGCTCTCTTTTTCATAAGAATATATATATATATATATATATATATATATATATATATATATATATATATATATACAGAGCATCTGTCACGTAATTGTAATATAACATCTAAAGCACATGTATCTTACATGTTATATATCTTGAAATATATTTACTACATATACTTACTCATAACTGATACATTCTGAATTACTTAGGAAGGAGCTTTTGCTCCTTCCATGTAAAATTTTTGTGATGTATGTGTAATTTAAACAGAAAAATTACGTCACGTTAAAATACTTCAGGATGAAAAAGAAAACAAATATTCGAACAAATTCTTTATTTCAGTATACGAAAAATATCACATGGGAAACTCATAAATGACAATTTTCACTCACCAAAGTGGAATTTGTATAGGAATTGAGGAAATTCACCAAATCCAAAACCGTTAAAAATTTACTGCTAGAGGTTAAGTTCCTGAAAAGATAAATTTACAACAGTGTTAGCTCTTTCAATTGTGAAATAATCTCAAATGAATAAATAAAAGTTAACTAATATATGCACGATGATACCTTTACATCGTTTATTGTGATTTTAGTGCCACTGCTAATAATTGCTAGGGAACACATAACAACTTACCGTAAATTCCGGATTTCTATTTTGTTCTCAATAAAAAACTATACAGGGTCTTTCACGAGGAACCTCACCCATATTTATATGGGAAACTACTGAACGTATTTTCATGAAATTCAGCACTTATAAGTGTTTCACTTTATTGCAGAAAGAGATTCCTTAGAAAATTTCAAGTTATTTTGATGTAACATTTTTCAGATTTGGTTGGAAAATTCTCTCTGAGCAGGAATATTCGAAAATAGAGCTCCGCTGAAACAAGAATAACTTTGAGGTTTTTGGATGGAAAATTCTCAATTTTGAGATTTTTCAAGATGTAAGATTGATGTATCCACTTTAGAAATCGAAATCACGATTCATGATACAGGGGGTGCAAAAATCGCTTTCAATGTTAGGGATGACAAAATCGTGAAAAATCAATTTTTTCAAATTAGAACCCCATTTTTTTCATGGCACATATTGAATCTACGTTAAAAAATAATGTGAGTGTATGCATCACACCCTTGCCCTAGAGTGGATATTTTCTGAGTTATTCACAAAAAAACTGTTTTTCGTCTTGAATTTTCAGCTTTCTTTTCCCTTCACGCCAAAAAGATGAAATTTTCAGGAACTGTTACTTAAACCATGTTTCAGATTTTACTACCCTAATATGCAAGAGAAAAAAGTTACAGGTTGTTCCTAAATAGATGACGAATTTTGATTCGAATTTGTATCGGAAACCTCTTTATTTCAACTAATCGGCCATCGGTTTTTTCTCCAGTCATAAATAAATAATTCCTTATAAACCATATGCAAAAACTTACCATGTTTTACATTCTTTTTTTTTAATGATAGATATCATTGATTACATCTGCCAAATTCCTCTTTATTCAGTAGCATTTTGTGTTTAATATTAATTTGGTGATAATTCGTATTAAGTTATAAAATCGATCACTATGCCTAATTTTATCAATGAAAATTATTTAAATCTCATTCTAGAAATACCAAAAACAGTCAAAATCAAGCAATTTCGGATACCCTGAACAGTTTCATCGCTGCTTTCATAGTCAATTATCCTTTATGAATTAGGGCGGTGGAGATACGCTCTTCTAACTCTCAGGTGCCGACCAGAGTTAACTGTAGGCAGTAGTAATAATAATAACCTGAATTCATTCTGGAGTTTTGAATCATTGCTACTTTCCTTTAGTTTTTTGAACATTTCATTCTTTTTATTTACTGAAAGCAATAGACCATTCCAAATCCAAGATTTTCTTCTAATTTGTTTTCTTTTCAATTCAACCTTTGTATCAGAGGCGGAAGTACTCTTTTGTAGTCCATGCAGCAACCATGCAAGGACATAATCACTCCCATATACATTGGACCAGGTTTTGCGCTTGCAAAATGCTAGCTTTAGCATATTTGGTAATTTATTTTTATCAATATAAATTTTTTATACTTTTTTGATTTTTTTTGATTTTACTTTTATATAATCGAATTTATATTGGAGTATTACAGAAAAATGATCCGACACAGTACTCTAAGAAACAACTGGGAAACTATCATAACATTCTGCAGTCCTGACGAAAATGTGATCCGAACATGTGCCGCTCGTTCCCTGCATAGAAGTTGCCTCATTTATCATTTAAGTGAAATTATTCTCATGTAAAATACTCAAATATTCGTGACAAAATCACTTGCAGCCAAAATCTCAATGTTCATACCGCCAGTAACCACATTTACATCAAAACATTGTTTATTCTTCTGGAAGTAGTCTTGTAATTCTGCATTGAAATTGATTATTCAATTGTATGATTTACTGAATAAAAATATAATATAACCAGATATTTCTGAAAATTACACATTAAAGCCCTCTATAAAAAAATCAAACCACGATATTTTACTGGTAGTCCCTCCTGGCACTTTCACTTAGAATTTTGATGTTGAAGCAGACTCGACCATCTATTAGGTGTAGGGTGTATGTAGTTACCTCTTACCTCCGAAATGAACATTGTTTGAAGAGAAGCAATAAAATCCTTGAATCCTAATTCAAATTAAATTCATGTTCGAAAATATGATCCAAGCGTTGCTTATTTTATACTTACATAACGAAATAATTTCACGCAGGTTGTGATGAGAGGCGCGCGCGTTCAAAATTTCATTCGCACACTGCGTCGTAACCATGAGCTCCTATTGGGGCAGCAGCGATGCCAAATTTTGCCGTATCTCTTAAAATTCAATCCCAATATGGAAAAAGAAACCCCTTTTTTTCAAGACAGAAAGTTAGTTTCTCTCGGAAAAAATCTTATCCTCAAGCTAAAATGTATATTGCAGTATTCTGAGATATAAGAAAAGAGGTAGGCCTAACTGAATAAAACACCGCGAAATAATTAAGTCTTCCTGAAAAACAGGTCTTAACAGATTCGAGAATTGACGAAATGAATAGGAACGTTATTGTTGGAAGATCTAGAGATGATAAAATGATCATTTACGTTCATGTACGGGACATGTCGATAGAAATTCAAGAAAAACGAAATATGTGTTGATTTAAAATATCTAAGGCGAACCATTACAAGCTCATACCAAAGTCTACAAATTCGTAGAAGGGGTATTTATATTGTAAATTATATAAATATAATATCATAATTATATCATGGTCTGGCATAGTTATACCTAAGATGTCTACATGCCAACATGGTGTATGCACTGATTAGATTTTCTTTCGCGAATTTGAAAATATGAGTAATGTTCCTTTTACTTAACTGTTGGTGACATTTTCAACAAAATATAATAGATTTTTGGTGATTTATTCAAATATATGAATATATTAACTTGGGAAGGAATTAACGGTCTCAAGGAACAGTTTGAATTTCATTATTTATTTAATATTTTTTGCTACGTTTCGGCCAATTTTTCAAGCTGATTCAGAAACCAATTAAAAACATGAAGAATTAAAAACACGATATTTTAAAACAATGAAAATCTTAGTCAATTATTGTATATGCATATATGTATACTGTACACGATGCATGTCCTCACCTCAGATCAAAAATTGTTGGAAAATCTCGTCAACATTAGTAGATTCACAAGGAAAAAGCGACTGAGTAATCAAATCAGAGCGGTCAAATTCGACGTGTTTAGAATCCTATTGTAACTGAATGATAACAGCACGTGAAGGAATACACGAAACAATCACCAACTCAGTGCAGATGACCTGATATATGTATCTCTGTTCATCATTCAAGAAGTTCCGGTAGGTCAAGATTTATGGTCTTTCTTGATGTAGATAATTTCTTCAAAACCACGTCTCAATCAATTATTTTCCTTGTCTAGATTTTAACATTAGAAAAATGAATATATTGTTCCAGAGAGTGCCCAGCCTTTCGGCTGGCCACTCTCCCAGACTCCGATTTTAGTGGTAAGTATTGAATTCATCACGAACTGCGGCATTCATAATAAATTTTTGGGAGTTAGTTGTTAGAAAAAAGACATTTGCTTTTGGGGATCATCGTGATTCCATTACCTGTCATCCGATTACTCGTCGGAATATAGCAACATATGTAGGAGTTAGGTAGTTGAATCTTCCGACCCCCGAACAAAGTTAGTAAACCAAGTACTACAAATTCAATGTGCTTGTTTTTGCATCTGAAAATTGAAGAGAGACACAAAAACACGCTCATCCAAAAAAGAAAAGATGGTGTTCTTGACATTTTCATTCTCATAAGACTGTTGGAAAGGTATCACATATATATTTTTTTTGCCAGAACAGGTAATGTATTTTTTCTTGTGTGAAAAGTCAAGGAAAACAAAAGGCACCAGTATTCTTCTCATACTGAAGGTAAGTTATCGGTATTTTCGATCAAAGAATGAATTGATTTAGTATTCTCTACATGTTGAAACTGAAGCTAGAGCTGTATTTTGACGTGAAAATCTTTCAAAAAATATTGCGTAGGTTTCGAAAGAAGTATTCTGACGTTGCAACGGCGACGTCAAACACAGACATTATGTTTCAAAATATTTAGCGCAAAGATAACAGACTTAGAAAGATAGGAAACGCCGGCCCTTACATCTGTGGTACTAAAATCCGACTACGATCAAAGATTATAGAGTTAAAAATATAGGAAACGCCCTTTCATCTGTGGTACTAAAATCCGACTACGATTTTTGTCTAGTTTCTTACTTGTGACACCTAGATGGTGCTGAAAACATAATTCAGTACAGAAAACTATTTTAATAGGCGCGATATTCGAATTATACTTTTCATAAATTTCCATTAAATTGAGTATTCTTTGTCGAGCTTTTAAAGAAACATCCTGATCGATAAAACAAAAGCAGGGCTCTGTTTTTGATCAGGTTTATATTTTCCATCTACACATCACAAGATCGAGACTGAAGAATTGGAAAATACAGGGCAAGCCCTAAAATAAGTGGAAGAAGAAGAATTGTTTTGAATCAAATGAAATACGTTTTAATCCATTTCAATCCCTTTATATTTTTATTGGAAATGATTGTGTGAAATCAACTTCAATACAATAATTATGAAATTGAGAACATCTCAAAAATTTGTTCACATATTAGAGAATTATCATAACAATTTCAAGAACTTATTGTGAGTGAACTCTCGATAATTCAGACGTTCGTTTCTCATTGATGATGATTTCATGTTTACTTTGAGTTTTTCTCTCAATGAAGTGAAGTGTCTCACTTGAATAACTCGAGTGTTTGGTAAGCTGAACAAAAGATAAGTCGAACAGCAAAGATTATAGAGTATCAAGATAGGAAACGACCCTATATCTCCAGTTCTAAAAACCGACAACGATTTTCGATTAAGTCAACACGCGACAGACTAGATGGCGCTGTTATCTAAATTTGTCGATACAGATTTCGGCATTCTACGAAGAGCACGAAATTTGAATGAAATCATACGTATTAAATTGAATTTCGACTTTGTCAGGCCCAGAATATAACATCCTTAGCGACAAAACAAAAAGCAATGCTCTTTCTTGTTCTGCTCAGGATTTTATTTTTCACTCGGACTTCAACTCAATTCATATAAATAAAACACGCCATTGAATTTGTTATGTTTTTATTTGAGATAAATACATTTCAAGAATATCGTACAGCAGTATCAGAGCAATTTAAAATAAACTACCAATTCTAGAATAGTTAGATATGATACAAGATCAGAAAGCATTGATATTCTTACACGAGTTCAAAATTCAAGAACGAGTCATCCTTATGAGGATTTGACACATACTTAGAGAAGAACATATTAGTTACAGAATAATCAGAACCACAATTATAGAGGTTTTCAGGATGTTATCCGATCCCATTCAACGACATACCTATATCGCATACAGGATCCGGTATGAAAGCTTGGAATAGGAATAATTTCCGTTCAGTATTCAGTATTTCTTTATGAAACAATATTTAAATTGAATAATGAATGAACAAAGAAGTCATCAAAAAATAATAACATATCAACTCATGAGTGCAAATTAATTCCGTTATAACCTACAGTATAGTCAACACGTGACTCTTCAGATGGCGCTGAAAACCGTTGTCGCCTCTTTTCCCATCTTTATACTCTATAATCTTTGTCGAACAGTTCTTTTGGTCGCTAGGAGTACGACATAACAAGAGTCCACTGTATATTCATTACAGAATGTTTGAACAACAATAAAAGAAAAATATCAGAGGTGTACAACAAGACCTGTAGGTCAGCCCAGCACGAGTTCTTTATGCGTTATCCAGGACAATATATTTTTGCCCCGAAACCTCTATCTATTTGACAACACTGAAAATAAAAAGCAATGAACAAGACAGTTGCATGATAACAGTTTAAAAACTGTTCCCCCCAATTCCCTTTGGTAATGAAAAGAATGTACATTCAAGATTATTCTTTCTTTTATTTCTGCAATTAATCACCATGCATTTCGAATGTCGGCCAGTTTTTAACACAAAATTTATAACAGAAACAAAAATCTCACAAACCAAGATTATGGAGTGAGCTAGGTGCTACTCTTGTAGATTTCGAGTTATTTTAGTGAAAAATACGCGAGAAAATACAATCATCATTCAGCAAGAATATTTATTCAAGTATGGGTCGGTTTCACAAAACTTTTATTGTACCGTTAAATTAATTGGAGGCACCGCGATTCGTTGAATTTTCAAAACGAGTGATTCGATTGCTTCGAATTTACGTAATGTTTTTTAACCCTCGGACAGGCGCACCTAATCTGTCAGATTAAGTGCATGGTTTTTTCCAGTTCCTTACGGCGGTGTTTGTTGCTCAGGGGTGGGACTTTCTGTAGCTTCTTGATTTTATATCGCGATCATGTATGTGAAAAATCAAGCTCCTCAGAGCCTTGATATTATTCGAAAAGAGTGCAATAATCTCTTGGATCGATTGCGCTCGATAACCTAAGTACCATCGAATTTGATTTTTTCAGTAATTCTGGATGAAAAAGTCGTGTACTCGCGCTCTTAACACCTGAACAAAAGAACAAGTAAAGATATATTTCATATTTATTGCAATTCTTGATATAATCTGTGAGTTGAAATGAGCCCGCTTGAGTCTTCAAGTATTTTTTTTTCAGGGTATAATGGCTTCAAACTCAAGAAAATTCAAGTAAATTAAAATCACCGTATGTTCAGCATATTTTCGGGAAGTATTCTAGAAATTATAGTAAAATATACGAATATAAATATAAAGATAAAGGGAAACAAAACTTCACTAGAGAAAGGAATGCTAAACCGACTGATATCGTACAATATAAAAGTTCCATTGTTCTAGTTTACCTGGCAGTGGTTGTCAAGAGTAATAGACACTTGTTTTTGTTTCATATATAATCACAATTACATTTTGTTTTTATACAAATATCCTTGTTATATTGAAATCCGCAGAATTTATCTTTCTTTAATTTCTACCGTCAATTTTTATTTATGTTTTGGAATTTTCTTTATATATTATGTGTATTTGAATGATAAAACTATTTTTCAATGACCTCCCCATTTTCTAGCAAATTTTTCTCATGAAAACATGAAATTCCCGACTTAATCTCACAGATGAGTTGCGCCCGAAATCGTTAGGATTAGGGTTGCGCCTGACCGAAGGTTAATCGTACAATTAAAGCTTTGTGAAACCCGCCCTATATCTTTCAAAATTGACAACAGCCTACTAATAATCTCTATATAATCTATGCCAAATGGGGCCTAATTAAATATTTTAACCCTAACCCGATTACTTTTGAAACAACAGATGCCGCTCACATCACTGTAGTCGCTTCGTTTCCCATCTTCATACTCTATAATCTTTGATTTCGTGATTATTGAAAGCAGATTCTGTCAATTATTCTGTCATAGTTCTGCGCTGATTTTCGTTTTTATTACTTCATGATACTTCATTTATTATTTCAAAATATTTTTTAACCTAATTTCAACGCCAAATGAGTTTCGGTTATTCGATATTAAAAGGACTGCTCTTTCGAAATATGTTTTTCAATCGCAATGATCGTATCTTGTCCTTTACCCAACATTTTATTTTATTTATTTTTTATTTAGTTCCTAATAATTTGAGAGACAAATATAGGAGAATTAATGAAGCAATAGTAAGGGTTGTACAAATATTACATGGTGGACATCGGTTCGTGGATATTTATTCCAGATATTACCTAAGTTTCTGACACAAAATAAAAGTGCACTCTTTGGTCGTAGAAACTGGAGATTTACACTAAAAATTTATCATGTTGATCAAATTTGTATTGGTGTCTAACCACACAAATAACCTGGACAGGTCATTCTTTTATAGTTTATTATATATTCCTTCAGCTCGGATTAGTCAATAAATTTAAGGAAGATTTTTTGACATGTAAAAATGAGAAAACTGCTGCTGAACAGTTCAACCGTTCAAACAACCATCAAACATTTCTCATATTCTTCAAAAAGTATTTAGGCATATTAGTTATACCTTTGGAAAATAAAACTAATATGTATTACAAAGATGCAATTCAAACCCAACCAAAATTAGCCTCCAAACATGAGTCATGGACATTTCCTGTTGATATAATGATACGTCTTTCTATATTCATTCTCTTAATGGGATTCGTCTTTGATAATTTATATTCTTTGTTTCTGGTATTTATATTTTCCATCCCAGTAGCTGATAACCAAGAGATAGGACATTCTGCAGAATAGTTGACTCAATCAACGGATATATTACTATCCACGAATTAGGGACAAGATGACTGGCGGAAGTCAAATTAGTCTAGTCTGGTAGATCTATATCTTTACAATTATGCCCCTCTTATCTACAAATAGATTGTATCACAGAGGCTGTCACAGAATATACGTTGTGTATGAAGACGATTTAATTGAAAAGTTATCACAATATTTTCAATTGAGGTGAGGTACTGCGGACTGTGCTGGCTCTAACAAGATGAGATATTGAAAATTACGTAACTTCCTAGTAATATTTTATTTTTTTTACTAATACTTACTCCTATAATTTCGATATTTAGATCGAATTAATGGGTTGTGACCCGTGATGATTTTCTTACAAGTAGCCTTTTGTCATGTTTGCATTCCGAGAAAATTTATGAGTATTCGAATTTTTCCTATGCGATATCTACTTCACCTGTAACTTTTCTTGGCAATTTTTTTATGTAGCTTGCTCCGTCTCATTTCACCCGAATACACAAGTTAAGGGATCTTTTTTACACAAGCGTTTCAGGTTTAAAAAGAGGGAAGCTTTAAATGAAAGCTTCCCAATTTCAAATTATTATTCATCTTCGAAAATTCAATTTTCTAATAACTGAAACACAAAGTGTAGTATAATCAAAGATTTTATGCAGAACTAAATGAAAAACCAAAATCTCGAAAAAAGGTTTAGTCGACTAGTTATAGAATGAACTTGAATAACGAAAATGTATTTTATAAACTCCAATAAACTAAAAATGATTTGACAAAAAATAAGAACAAGAATTATAATCTGTTTTTGAAAATACCCCCCCCCCCTTTCTTCTAAACACTTTTTTGCTCTGATAATAAAATGTGCTACGGCTTTCTTAATTATTTCTGGTCGACTTTGTATCCTCACATGCAGCTTGAATTCTATCAATCAGTTCCTCCATATCTACGATTTCTTCGGAGTAAACTTTATTTTTCAAAGGTCCCAATAAGTCAAGCATCTGAGATCTGATGGTCCTTGCAGGCCAGTCATAAGGTCCCCCTCTACCAAACCAATGGGCGAATTTACCAAACGAAGATTTCGCTACAGCTCCGCTACGGCTACCTAACATAAATTGAAAGCGCTCCCAAAAATGCCCACTGCTCCAGAACGTGTTGAGTATGTAGCGTATGTGCCAGCGGACGATTCAGCAACAGTTGCACTACTGTTACGTTCGGTGAATGCGCCCATTGATTTGGATAAACTTTATTCAAGTGAGCTACCATTTCACGTGTGAAACGTGCTGGAGCCCCATTATGCTGGAAGTACATTCCTCTCGGAATATTGTTTCCGTTATTCAAGAGCACTGGCAAATGCTCTGAAAATTGTTGATAGGTCGTCCCATCCAGCCGGTGCGGAAGAATATATGTATATGGTGAAATTAATCGATTATTGTATATTCCGCACCAAATATTCACTGAGAAGTGATGTTGAGAATTGCGTTTCCTAATCTGTTTAAGATTTGGTCTGGACCAAATATGTAAATTCCAAGAATTCAAAATGTCATCTCGTGTGAATGTCGCTTCATCAGTAACATAGATTAATACTATATACTTATACTTATATTATATTATATACTTATATTAGTATTCATCTATGATCAGTAAGAAGCGTCAATATTTATAGCATGAGCCACTGAGATTTCGAAATGAGTAGAATTGAGGGATACGAAGATCTTCTGTGATCTTTTACGTAGCATTGAAAAAAAAAGCATATGCAGAGATACGGAATCGACAAGACATGTTGATGAAATCTGCAGCACATTAAATAACAAGATCAAGAAAGTGTCTAAAGAAATGGAGGTAATTTTCGAAAATAAACTGCATTCTTATTGCTGAGGGGTAATTTTTTTCAAAACTTCACGTAATGTGGAAAAAAACAAAATTTCGGATAAAACAAGTTTCAGATTATTCCTGAAGACATATTTCTGGAAAATTTCATTCACTCAATGAGAATTAACGCAAATTCAGGAGATTTCACAGGTCCGTTTTAATTAAAAATGGGCAAATCCCGATATTCAATGATTATTGCAAATAGGCTTGTTTGGAAAGTCACTAAGGGTCGGTACAGTTAAATTAACTGGAACCACGGCGATTCGTTGAAATTTCAAAACGAGTGATTCGATTGGTCCGAATTTACGTAAGGTTTTTTAATCGCATAATTAAAGCTTTGTGAAACCCGCCCTTAGTGTTGATTCTGGGAAGAATTTCGCTTTTCGAAAATTTGATGTACAGGGTGTTATACAAGATGTGGAATATAAAATATAATTTTCTCAGTCCGGCTCTTCGCTACGCAAATCCTTTTATGAGCAAATATTAGTCAATTAGTTTATTGAAATTTTCATAGACATCTATTCAGAGGTTCAAGAGTAATGCCGATTGAAAGATTTTGATAAAATACATGAAACATATTTTCACCACTGATTCAGACAAAAATTTGACCTTAAAATATAAAGGGGGTTCCATCTGGAAAATTTCACGTTTGTGCTCAATCTCAAAAACAGTGCTCTGGAAAAATTTTTACCTAAGCTGCTAACTTCTACGTAAAAATATATATTGACAGCAGTTTTCATTTTTTTCTATCTTATACAGTGCCTGATGAATAATTACATCTCAAGAAAGTGAACATTTTCGTTTTCGTCCTGTATTTCAAAAACGAAAAATGTTGGAATAATTCTATTTGTGGATTTAAGAGTTTCACCAAAAAATGATAAAGGGTCTTTCAAAACATCTCTGTTGTGACATAGTGGAAAGCTGGTCAAAGTGAATACCCAGGCCCTGGATATGTTGTAGATAATAAATAGGTCCGAACTCTGTTAAAGGGAAATTCAGATAGGAAAACTGACAACGTTGCGCGGTGTCGTGATGCAGGATGAAGATCGCATCGCAGAGCTGATAATTTTATTTATTTTACATTGTTGAATTCGGATCAGACAGCAAGTGGCTGTTGACGGTGGAGTGCTATTTCCGTCGGGAAATTCAGGTGGTCGTGAATTCAAAAATCTACCGATGATACAAAAGCATTCAGTCATTCTCGTTACACTAAGGTCAGATGTGATTCGGAAATGAAAGTAACGTATTTAGTGCTCGCTTTCAGGAATGTGAGAAATTGTGTCAGTTCTGAAAATTGAGAATCAGCTGTGAGAAATTTGTGACTCGGTGTTCAGCACTCGCACCGAAATTTTTGGATGAATCTTCATTCCAACGGTAATTTAAGGTACCTTCCTATTAATCAACCCTTAAAATAAAAGTTTTTTATCGATATTTTGGAAAGTATTATGACGAATGCAACGATTTGAAAACGAATGTATTCATAATTGAATACTTTATCAAATGGAAAAAAAATGAAATTTTTCGTTTTTTTGAAATGAAAGTACCTACTATCTGCAATGAAATTGTGGAAAAAGCTCGAAAATTTTTTGAAGATTATGAGCTTTTCATAGCAAAAATCGCGATCCTCTAATTTTTTCGAAAATTCGATCGGGAGAAATGAAAAATTGACTGGCTAGATTGATTTGGCTTTTTGCAGGGTTTTTGTGAACATATTGAACAGTAGAAAAGCAATAAAAAATCGATGAAGAGAATTCATCTTGGTTCTCGAAACCAACCAACAACTTTCTGTGTGATAATTGATGGTTGCAGCGACGTCGATAATCAAAAACAAAAGGACGTATGAAGATTTAAAAAATGAAAATTTAAGCTGAATAAATATTATAGCGGTTAGCCAAAAAAAAATTTTTCTCACGCTCGTGGACAAAAAAAACGAAAGTTGAAAAAGCTTGAAATTTTATTGGTTTTCCTTATATCTCCCAAAAACTACTGACGCAACAAAAAAATTTCGATTTCATTTTGATTTTTTAATCCTCTAGCCCCGTAGTGCATTATAATATCCAAAAAACGAATTGCATTAATTTGAACCGATATATGCTTCGAAGATTTCGTTTTAAATCACATTTATAAGATCATCTATTTTGTCATTTTAACTGTTATTTTATTTAATTTTTAGACTTAGCTACACTCAATATGAGCAATCATATCAAACATTTATAATTTTTTGCTGTCTTATAAGCCTATACCTCAACAATTTCACTAATACTTTTATATCTATATGAAACATTAGCAGAAAATTAGTTTTTACTGCCTTGAAAAGATAAAGAAAAAATTAAATAAAAGGTTCAGTAACCGGGCCCCTAGACCTCGCGGGAGCCCCCAAACGGGGTATCTGGGGGGTTGTACGTTACGACACTGAATATCCCAATACCAATTTTCAGATTTCAAATTGGTTCAGGTCTTCAGAAACGTCTAATAAGGCCGTCGAAGTTGGTACTTGGTATTGTCATGATATGTTCCTATGTTATGATTGTATGACTTATTTTTTTAATTTTTTGAGAGTCATTATTTTCCTGGGGGGAAAATACCCCCACAACCCCCCGGTATCGACGCCAATGATTAGAACCCCATTTTTTATGATTGCGTTGGATACTGCGAAGAAAAATGATGATAATGTTCGAACATGTTGATGCTACTAAAATTGATAATTCTTATTATTTAGGATTTTCTGACCTTATGTCGTACGTAGCGTCAAATTCATGAAATCTGTTCCATATCAACAATGAAAAATGAATTCGGAAAAGAGGTGTGTCACTAGTGAGTTATTGGAATAAATTATCTTCTATGTCCACGGTCATTGTCGAAATGAAACAAATTCTATGAATTTGACGCTACTTACGACATGAAATCAGGAAATTCTGAAAAACTCAAGAATAAATAATTTCAGGAACATTAACCTGTTGGAACATTATCATCATTTTTCTTCGCAGAATCCAATGCAATCATAAAAAATAGGGTTCTAATTTGAAACACAAAAGTTATGGGCCAATCTTGATCAAAATTTTTGACCCAACATTTGGAACACCCCATGACGAATTTTTCAAAATTCTAGAAATGTAAGATATTTCCACAATCTTCGACTTCGAAAATGTGAAAACGGTTTTTGCTTAAGATATTTAGAAAAGGAACAACAAACATGACACTGAATACTCTCACCTCCCTTTTTTCTTCAGTTTTTTCTCGATATTTTGAAAAGTATTTTGATGAATGCAATAGTTTGAGTAAGGATGTATTCAGAATTGCATACTCTATCGAATTCAAAAACAAAAAGAATCATTTTCTGAAATTTTTTTTTCACTCTCTGTATAAGTGAAAGTGGCCAGGCTCCAGGAATATTTTAGCTTGGTAAATAATGTCAAAAAATAACATAATCCAAATTTTCAGATTTCCAATAGGTCCCTGTATATATTTAACAGTATTTATTCATCATGGTTATTAAAATGAAAATATATGCTCAAACTGATGACCTTCAGTTACAATAAAAAGAGAAACACAAGCCAATAAGTCTTTCACGACAATTTACGGTACTTCTGGAGCCATTTGTGCGATTTTTTCTTGTTTGTATTCTTATGTAGTTGTGGGTTTTCCACGTGCTTTAATATCAGATTATCTGTTTTCTTCATTATTAAAAGAAAATACTCATAATCTTACAAATCTTTGTCGTCTCATGACAAATTTTCTACACATCTTTACCGTATATTCAGTAGGTTTTTCTTCAATCTCTTCCATGTTGATGGAATTCTTCTTCCACTAGTGTCAAAAATGACAAATCCTCTGACTTCATTACTTAACGTGTTTCTACTAATATTTCCCCGTTTCCAGCACCCGAGATCGATCGATTATGATCAAGAAGTAGGAGGTTTGATAAACTGAAAATTTTGCAAATTTTTCTATTGGGGCTTTCGTTAAAATCTCATACTTCTCCAAAATTTATGAATTCAAATACATCTTCATGTTTCCGAATTAAATAAAACCAAAAAAACTTGTTTCAACTTGATATTAAGGTGTTCATCAGGGCTCTGAAATAGAACAACAACAAAAAATACAATCTATGTGTTCGAAAAAAACTTAAAACTTTTTTTTAAAATAACAAAAACACAAATTTATAAGTGAGAAAACAGGTTCTGCAATTACGAGGAGAATTATGTATCATGACTTTAATAGAAACTTCAATTCACCTTTCCCCTTTGTTTGGTTTCGTTCGCAGTAATTCAAATTCAGGAGACACTGACAACTGTTTGCATGGGATATTATTGAAGGGCTGAGGTCAACAAATTTGTATTTTTGGGGAGAATTGGAGAAATTCGTATTTTTTTAAATATGCGCTGATCACAATGGTAATTTAAACACCTTGGGTCGGATATCAAACTCCTATTTACCTTTGACGTTTTCAATTAATAATAATAACTAATAATTATAGTTTGTTATATAATATCATTTCATTTATGGATTAAATTATCGTCCTTATATCATCTCTTGTATTGTCAAGGTTCAGGCTATTAGTTACGTTTCCCTTTCTGACAATAATGTAAACCTAAAAACAGATTTCACGACCATCTCAAATCGATACATGAATATCTTCCAACAATAAAATAAGAAATAAAATCAATATTTATGTACAGATCTAATGATGTTAATGTTATCGTGTTGTTTGTTGCCTATATTGTATTTGACCAACCTCGTTGAAACTTGTTGTTAGAAAGAAGAAGAGAAAATACTAGTACATAGTGATGTAATTTTACTCTTTGTTTTCCTGATGACGTTTTTTTTAGGTAATTACGTGTTTTTAATCTTTGAAGAAGCCCAGAATATTAGGACGAAACGTCAGTTTTACAAACTAGTAAAATTAAAGTTTTTGTAAATGAAGTTTTATTATTTTTGGTCAGAATGAACATATGAGGATTTTTTAAAATGACTTGTATTGAACCTTTTTCAATTCGTTTGGTAACCTTATAATTATTAATATGTACCTCATACCTATTCTAATAGAACTTGGATTTAAATTGAAGGAGTGAAGGAAAATTTCTACATGTTCCGCTAATGCACTATTGTTTTTTTTTCAAATTTGAAGATGTTCAGGAAGTCTCTTGTGTTCGGAGATTCCGCCTCTGTGAGACTACTTTGTCATAGTCCTGATCGTTTATATGAGAGTCTCACAGTTTTCGAGATATTTGATGATTTTTGAAAATGTTGAATTTTTCACTTCAAATACTTTTTCTCATTCCGTGGGTACAATTTGATACTTTTCAAATCAGTTTGTTTGCGTCGATATAGCTCAATGATTGATTGCTTCAATTCACACACTGAAAAATAGCCCAAAGTCTCATGCAGGTGTTCTAAAAATAAATTTTTTAAATTCACGTTTTGAAGAAAGTTCGATCTGAGGTGGTGTAAAAAAAGAGCACTGGACCTCTTCTGTAAATTACGTTGGAAAGTTGCCTATTCTGTGAGGATTTCGAAGATATTTGAATGTTTAGTGAAAATGTACCTTTCCTATGAAAAACTGATTTTGTCACCCTCTTCAAGAAACCTTTCATTTTGCACATTTTGCTGTATCTCATTGAATAAATCTATTGAAGAATGTTAGTTAGTCTTCAAATTATTTTGAAATTATTCATCAATTGCAATGATATGCGCACAGGAACTTCAAAATCAACTAGTCTATTTTACAGTCACTTCATAAAAATCAAAACAATGAACAATGCTGTGAGAAAGATAATTCACAAGCAAATGTTCAAAATAACCACCCCTTTCGCGAATATATGCCCTGCATCAATTGAGACATGATGTTTTTGAAGTATACAAATTTCTTTCCGCTGTTTCGGCTGCAGAAATTCGAAAGCAATCCCTTTGCTTCGCTTCATTTCTTATAGAATTGAAATGAATTTTACTTTTCAGACAACCTCAATAAAAAAAAATCCGAAGAAACCAGGTCTGGAGAACGGAGAGACTAAAAATTTAACCGCCTCTTCCGATACACCGGTGAGAATATGTGTGGTCCCAATATTCCCTAAGATGACGATTGTAGTGTGCTGGGCACCCGTCGTGTTGAAACCACAGATTACGTCGCATTTCCAGTGGTGCAACTTTCTCGAGTAAGGGTACATTGTTCCTCAAAAACTCCAAATTGTTGGTGCCGTTTCGTAACTGTCGCAATTCTGTCGGTCCGATTATTTTTCCATTAACTATTCCAGCTCATAAATTCACCGTAAATCGATATTGGGATCTATCTTGTCTTATATTGTGCGAGTTCTCGATGTGCCAACTGTAAAGATTATCATTATTTAGGTGAAAAACAATACACGTAAAAAGGTGTATTTCTTTTTTGATTAAGACGGTTCCATTGCGTTTTTCAGGTATTTGATCTCGTACGCACAGCTCATCACAAGTAGTGACTAATATCACCTCAGTAAGTGAGTTGGCACGTAACTAACATTTTATTAATTAATTGATTGATTATTTTCAGCGGGGTGTACGAAATGAAATATTTTGTAAAAAAGACGAGAAAACCAGTTTTTCCGAGAAATGGTCCATTTTCGCTAAACATTCGAATATCTTTTTTTCTGAAGAAGGTTAGGTATTTTGCCTTTTCGAAATCCTCACTAAGTAGATACATTTTCCACGTAACTTGCAGAAAAGGTCCACTGCTCTTTTTTTACACCACCTCAGATCGCATCCGGTACAGAAGAACACTTTCTCCAAAACGTGAATATTGAACATTTCATTCAGAATCTCTGATGCATGATTTTGTGCTCTTTTTCACTGCATAAATTGAAGCAATCATTTAACTATATTCACGAAAATACTGATTAGAAAAGTATTCAATTGTACCTATGGCACGAGAGAAAGTATTTGAAGTGAAAAAATTCAACATTCTCATTGTTCAAAATCGGGGTTGTTCTGATTTTGTAAAAAACTGCTTAGGACTGTATCCAGATGATTGAATTAGAGATGGAAGTGTAAAAACATTTATTGACATCACTCACAATCATGAAATGAATAAGTCACCCGCATGAAGTTAATACAGTAAAAAATACAAATATTAAAGTCATCTTTAAAACTCAGGGTGAATTATTCAACTAAAAACAGAGGTAATCTAGAGATGTTCAAAATGAGAGGTCAGATGAAGTCAGACTTCTAGTCACTTGATCGTTCAAATACTTCAGAAAAGTTCACTTGGTTTTATTGAGAGAGAAGACTGATTCCGTGATTCACCTTTGCGTTTGAGGATCTTCATTCATCTGAAACTCAAGAACAATAATTAGCAAGTGTTATGAGAAGTGAATAGTTGAGAAATGAGATGAATACATTAAGATAATGAGGTGCACATGAGAATATAATAAATCAGGATTTATTATAGATGTGTGTATAGATCGCAAAAGGCACAGTTAGAACAGACTAGAAATATTAGACACCATTTTTAAAGTCACTAAATCCAGTTATGTACAGGGTGATTCATTTATCTTGGTAACCCCAATTATCTCGAAAACGCCCGAATATTTTTTCATTCTGTGAATGGCGTTTTGAACAAGTCAATGTCGGCTTGAGATGCGCATAAAAATCTGCGGAATAAATATAGACGCCAGGCGTCGCGGCGCTATCAAAATTTTTTTTTCCAGGGACACACCCTTTTTATCACGTCATTCGAAAGATAATTTCATTTTGAACTTTTTTTTCGAATACAATTTTTGTCCATTTCTCACCGTCAGCGATCTGCAGCGTGTTTTATGTTGATTCTATTCCGTTTATTTTTTTTCTATATTATGGTAGTATGCCTTGATTTGGAGACATAGATATGATTTTATGCCTTGAATTCAAGGAGGCAAGTTTTCTGAACAATTTGCCTTTTTAAATAAGATCAAATATGTGGATACAGCAAGATGGGGCTCCATGTCACAACGCTGCCTTTGTGAAGAGATATTGAGATTAAGAATTCGAAAATGAATGGAACCTCATATTTTGTCCAAAGTGACTTATGATGAAATAGGGAGATGATATAACTTGTGTATGGATCATAATGGCTAGATGACCTAAATTTGATTATGTTCCGTAAAATGGTGGAGGCTCTGTAACTATTTTTCTATTATTTTATTCATTGAATGTTACATCTTATAATAATGAATATTTTTTTTAATAAGAAACAAAAAATTTCGAATCATATATTCTATATACCAGCCATTATGACCCATACATAAGTTATTTCATTACTTTGGTCGAAATATAAGGGTCCACTTGGGCACATGAGTTTCTTATCTTCATTTTCAAATAGTCCAAGTTATTAGAATCAGTTTGGTATACCATATATTCAAGGGGACCCCTCAGAAAGTAATCCATGACCGTTAGGTCTGGCGATATCTGATGGGTCCATTGGTTTCAATCCGAATTCTTGATCTAAATATCTTTTGAGAATGGCAGCGTGGTGGCATGAAGCCCCATCTTTCTGTAGCCACATATTTAATCTTATTTGAAGGAGCACATTCACCAGAAAACTAGCCTTCTTGAATTCAAATCACAAAATCACATCTATGTCTCTAAATAAAGGCATACTACCACAATACAGAAAAAAATAAATGGAATAGAATCAATATAAAACACGCTGCAGATCGCTAACGGTTAGAAATCGATAAAAATTGTATTCGAAAAAAAAATTCGGAATGAAATTATCTTTTGAATGACAAGATAAAAAAGGTATGTCCCTGGAGAAAAAATTTTTGATAGCGCCGCGACGCCTGGCGTCTTTATTTATTTTGTAGATTTTTATGCGCATCTCTAGTCGACATTGACTTGTTCAAAACGCCATTCACAGAATGAAAAAATATTCTGACGTTTTCGAGAAAATTGGGGTTACCAAGATAAGTGAATCACCCTGTACATGAGGAATATCAAAGATGTAAGAAAGAATTGATAAAATGCATTGAAAAAACCAAGAGAGAAAATAATGAGACACGTATAAATAATTCAGAAAATAAGACAAAAATTATATGGTCCATAATCAACCAAGTAACTTCTAAGAAGAAAACCATAACACAAACTAATGGAGATGCTGAAACCTTCAACAATTATTTTTCATTGGTACCTCAGCGAATGAGTGAGAATATGGCTGGCAACAAAGTTGAAGCCCTGAAGCTTTTGAATCAGATCAACTCGAATAAGAATGTCTTACTTACACTCCAGCCAACTACTGAATTCGAAGTCATAAGCATCACCAAAGGAATCAAGGGAAAGGAAACTCAAGACATATATGGCATGTCAACAACATTCATCAAAGCACTTTCCATTGAAATTGCCCGGCCAATCACAATTATATTCAACAAATGTATCTCAGATGGTGTATTCCCAACAGGACTGAAGATAGCAAAAGTAATACACAAAAGAGGAGATCAAAATGACCTGTCAAACTATCGTCCAATATCTATCCTACCAGCCATATCAAAGATTCTGGAAGAAATAATCAAATCTAGGCTCCTAGCATATTTTGAAGACAATGAATTGCTCAGCAATCAACAACATGGATTCAGGACCAGCAAATCAACAACAACTCTGCTGTTGGAGGTCATGGATGAAATAGTGAAGTCCCTGGATGAAAAATGGCCATCAGAAATTGTTTCACAGGATTTATCGAAAGCTTTCGATACTGTGGACCATGATATCCTGCAGAGTAAATTACAATATTATGAATTGGGAGGTGCTGCCCTTGCTATTATCTGCTCTTTCCTGTCAAATAGGCAACAACATATATTATGGGATAACTCACTATCAAGGAGCAGGAACATAACATCTGGTGTTTCACAAGGATCAAAGCTGGGGCCCTTACTTTTTCTGATATTCGTGAACGACCTTAATCTGAGAAGAGATGAGTTGAACATGTATCTGAAAACCTTTTTGTTTGCAGATGATACCTCTTTTTTCCTAAAGGCCTTGGATGAGAGAGATCTGAAGATATTGGGAAGATATGTGCTTTCAACGTCTGAGCACTGGTTCAGCTGTAACTCTCTTGCAATAAACGAATCGAAAACACAAAACCTGAAAATAAAGAGCAACAAAAATGACACCATCAAATAACTTGGAGTTACATTAGATGGGCACTTTCATGGGAGCCGCACATCGATTCATTGAAAAGAAAACTTGCAGTAGCCATTTACACTTTCTCGGTTGTAAAAAGAGTCTCATGCAGGAAGGCCGCAGAGATATCCTATTTTGCCAACTTCCATTCCTTGGCAACATATGGAATCCTTCTTTGGGGCACATCGGTTCATGCCATCGACATCCTGATTCTTCAGAAGAAAGCGGCGAGAACAATATTAGGACTAAAACAGACAGACAGCTGTAGGGAGGGGTTTCGAGATCTTAAAATACTTACCATACCAGCAGTGAATATATTAGAGTGCTCTACATATGTCCATAAGAACTTAGACACCTTCCCAACCAATAGCACCTTCCACAACTTCAATACACGAAGCCGAAACAAACTTACCATCCCATACCATGAAGGGAAGTATGCTCAGCAAGGAGTTGACTACTGGGGACCTAAAATCTACAATAGGATCCCAAACGCCATCAAACAACTGAATGGACAAAAAAAATTCAAGAAATCTCTAAAAAAAGTTCTTCTGCAAAATACACTTTTGAAGAATTCTTACAGAATTGAATGTGTAATATTCTTTGACGAAGCATGTAGTTTTGATGCTGAATAAATTATTATTATTATTATTATTATTACCACAAATAATGTTCATTTTTGAAGCAACCAATTACTTCCATGCGAGGAGTCTAGAGATATCTGAAAAATCTATGAGAACTGCAAAAATATATCAAAATATATATCTTAGAGAAGTCAAATACATTAGTTTAATGCAATAGAGATTTTATAAGAATAAAGTGAGAGAGGATTACCAATATTTTTAAAGATCATGATCTGAAACGTGGACATATTTTCAAACTTCATAAGAAGCAAGAAAATAACATGGAATATGCAATAGTTAAGGATTCTGAGAATACACCCACCTCTTGAAAATTGGTTACTCCAAGAAAATGAACGAGATGATCAATTATTCAGCGAGGTGACTTTTCGAAAATTCTAATTCACAAGAGTAGCACAAGAGGAGGTCTATTCACAGGCAGAGCTGGATACAGAAAAGGAGATTAATTGATCCAATTGACGAGCATGAGTTAAGCTGTCAACAGGTTAGTGCATAAAGGTAGGTTAATTGGACGCGAGCAGTCATAGAGCTGCACTTGCAGAAGTGGGCGTGGCGCTGCGAGACGTAACAATAGGCGTAGATGCAGATGAGGTCTTAGGGGTGCAGTGCTCAATTTTCAACACTCATAAAATATCAAAAAGCTCGAAAACTGTGAGACTTTCATATGAACGATTTTTTCTCATCAGGAAGAACACTTCTTCTTGCTGTTCCTATCCGATCCGGATGTTGGCAATCATCCTAGCTATTTTGACCTTATCTACTGCCCACCTGAAAAGCGATGTGGTGGTTGTAGAATACCAGGTCCTTAGGTTGTTTAGCCATGAAATTTTCGTACGGTCTAGGCCGCTATTACCTGGAATTTTTCCTTGCAAAAGTTCCTGCAGTAGTCAGTATCTCTTTTGGTTTCGCATAACATGACCCAGGTACTCCAATTTTCGAGACTTCACCGTCATTACTATCTCCGTCGATTTATTCATCCTACGAAGAACTTCCTCATTAGTTATGTGATCCACCCACGAAATTTTCAAGATTCTTCTTTACAGCCACATTCCAAATGCCGCCCCCGTTTCTTCATGGAGGCCTCAATCAGGGTCCATGACTCTGCCCCGCAAGGATAATACATAACAAGAAATGGCTTTTAAAGATGGATGCCATTTTGGAAAACACTGCTTTCGCCTTTTCTATTCGACACCTTTTTTTCTGAGAGTGATCCCATTGATCATTCAACACAGATCCTAGATACGTATATTTATGGACTCGATTTATATATTTATTTGTTGAAACTATTTGATTTTCCCCAGGGATTATAGTTTTACTTATTACCATATATCTAGTTTTCTTTATATTTATGTCTAGTCCGTACTCTTGACTGATGTCTATCACTGTTGGCATAAGTTCTTTCCGGTCTTCTATACAATCTGCCAATCACGGTGTCGTCGGCGAATCTCAAATTATTCAGGCGTTTACCATTGACCAATTTACTAGATTCACTGGTTTCTATTGCTTTCTCAAATATATATTCGGAATAGATATTGAACAATAAGGGTGACAAAACGCAACCCTGCCCTACACCACCCCATCGATGTTTATACGGGGTGTTTCATTGGGAAATGAACATACGGTAAGCTGAGGTAGAGCTACCCTGGGCGAGTCCAAAAACCCCATATATGCTAGGTCTTATCAATTCCATAACCGAGATACATGGTGGTTAATGTATTCACCAAAAATTTCAATTGCTAATAACTTTTGAACCAACCGGTATATTTGGTAGATACTTGAAAGGTATGGTAACCTCCCACAGGTCGATCGATTTATATTCAAATTCCTGGAAAATTCCAGGTCCGTATTTAAAAAATATGGAACTTTTTCCGAACTGAGATTCAACACCTTGTACATTGGTATTTTGGGATTTCATTGACATATCTGAAAGGAGAAGAAAATTTTCTATGGGATTCAATAGATTTCATTGTCCCGCACGTGATTTTGCTCAAGGAAAGCTTCAGGGAAGGATCCAATTGAATATTGGAATTCTCAGAAAAATCGTATATTGTGATCAAATTAAATTTTTTCGTCCCACTAATTGCACATTCGTATTTCATAAGATTCTGAGGAATCATTTCAATATATTTTCGGAAGAACATTATTGACTGAGAGGAATTTATCTGAAGTCAACAACGATGAATAAATACATGAAGAAACATAAACACTCAACGTGATTCACTGAAGGTTCTCGAAAGTAACACCGTTTTACTCAATACACATTCTTTTCCGCCTCAAAATATGTTTGATACTATTTTGATCATGTCTGGATTATAACGTATTTTATAACAGGCGACTTCGATATCTCCTCACTTCTTTTTTCAAGTGAATATCATAAACATCACAAATAACTGATAACAAATGAAATGATCAACAGTATTGAAATCTGATGTTCTAGCGGACCAGGAATGCAGTCCACGTTTGCCTATTCACAGAAGTGAAAAGTAATGATCTCAAAAATATCTGAACATTACTCTGAAATGGGGTGGAGCTCCATCACGCTGAAAATACATTCCTGCATTGTGCGTACCTTCGAGTTATACAGGAAGATGATTTTGGAGGAAATTTAAGTAAAGATTACCCGTAAGCCCTCTTGGTAGGACGTGTGGTCTAATCAATCGATTTTTATAAACGCCCCACCGTACGTTTGTTGAAAATTTGTATTGGGATATCGTATGCCTGACCGCATGCGGATTCTTTTCAGCCCATACATGCGAATTCCACATATTGAAGATACCAGTTTTCAAAATTTATTTTGTAGAAATTGTCGCAGTCTAATCGAAACAACCCTGGTGGAATATAATACATACAAATAAATTTCTCTGAATCAAACCTTTTTTGAATAGTTTAAGGCTTTCACGACCGGATATACTGGTACTAAAAGAAACCTTTTTTCTTGGAAAATGCAAATATTTGATCAGTTCGAGAAAAAATTGTTCCAATTTGATGACAATGAAATAGTTTTCTACGAATTAATTGGAATTCCAACATTCAATTGAATCTTTCCCTGAAGCTTTTTTTGAGCAAAATTACTTGCGGGCCAATGAAATCTATTGAACCCCGTAGGTGATTTTCTGCTCTTTTCAAATATGTCAATCAAATCCCAAAATTCCAATATACAAGGTGTTAAATCTCAGTTTAGAAGAAGTCCCATATTTTTCAAATACGGACCTGGAATTTCCGAAGAATTTGAATATGAATCGATTGACCTGTGGAAGGTTACTATACGTTCCAAGTATCAAACAAATATACCGGTTGGTTCAAAAGTTACTAGCAATTGAACTTTTTGGTGAATACATGGACCACCCTGTATCTCGGTTATAGAATTGATTAGAGCTAACATATATGGGTTTTTTGGACTCGCCTAGGGTAGCTTTAGCTCTGGTTACCGTATGTTCATTTACCAATGAAACACCCTGTATATGCAGACTGATTCCAGTATAAATGAGCTATTATTCTCAATTCTCGGTCGTCTATTCCTACCAGCTTTAATATCTCTATGAGGTTGTGGTGCTGTGTGCTGTACTATATCAAAGCCCTTGCGATAGTCCACGAAGCAAGCGAACACATCACAATTAACATCCCGACATCTTTGAAATAACACTTGGATACTGAACAGTGCTTCCCTCGTCCCCACCGCATCACACCACATCACAATTAACATCCCGACATCTTTGAAATAACACTTGGATACTGAACAGTGCTTCCCTCGTCCCCACCGCATCGCGGAACCCAAACTAAGTCTCCGACATGCGTCCTTCACAAACCTTATAGATCCTTCTAAAGATGATCTTCAGGAATGCTTTCAATAGATGGCTCATGAGGCTGATCGTTCTGAAATCCTAGCATTTTTTTGCTCCTGTTTTTTTTTTGGCAGCGCGATAAATTCAAATACTAACCATTCTCTCGGGATGTTCCCTGTTTCATAATAAATGGGTCAATATGGCTTCGAAGAGTGATAACGTTTACGATATGGCTCCGCAAATTTCGAGTTTTCAGTGCTCATATTGCAAGAGAATTATGGCTAAATTAGGCATTGAATGTAATATTTGTGCCAAAGTATACCATAATGCTTGTGGATTGAGAATTAAAAAATGTTGTGATCAAGAATTCGCAGTTTCTCCATCAATTAGAAATAACGAAGATAAACAACCGTTTTCATTCCCTGGAAGTGATTCAACAGTGAATGAAATAATCTTGAATAGTGAATCATCAACTCAAGACTTATTGTTGAAGATTATCCATGAAATGGAGAGTAAGAATAAAATTCTGATTAAGAACTCTAAATTATTAGAATATAAAATTTCTACTTTGGAAAAGCGGAGAAGAAGATCAATAGGAATTGATGAAGTTGAAGAGGCAATGAAGAGACTCAAGAATGGAAAAGCAACCGGAAAAGATCAAATAACACCGGAGATGTTGAGAAATATGGGAGAAAAAGGTATTGAAATTTTGACGAAAATTTGTCAGGAGGCATGGTCTACAAAAAGGATACCAGAGAATTGGAAGATGGCATTGGTTGTACCGATATTTAAAAGTGGTGATAAAAAGACGTGTGACAACTATAGAGGAATAAATCTTATGAGTACAGCACTGAAAGTTTATGAGAGTATTTTAGAGAAATTTTGTTGAGTATACTTTATATCCTGTACAAAGCGGATTAATAAAGGGCATTTTATGGTAAATTCTAGGCATAAGCAGTTACTAGATGATTTCTTTAATTGTTTCAAATTGCAAACTACCTCTTTGGATCCAACTAGGGTATTCACAAATGTACTAGGCCATACCTCTTCAACAAAAGTTGAGTATATTGTAACAAATGTGGACTTGAATGCTTGTGTATCTGAAATCTTTCCGCCTCATTTTGGGGATCATTGTGCTTTCCAACTTAACTGTTTCTTTGATGGTCAGGGGGAGTCACGTGTGCCTTGCTTTCGTGAGAGGTTTGCTCGAGATATGTCAGATGAAAATTTACTTGGATTGATTGATGATATTTCTGAAAGCTAATTCGATGAAATTTATTCCCGAATTGAAGATGTTAACTTCATTTTTGAAGCTTTTATTGAAATGGTGAAAAGTTCCATCACCTTCTGTTGTCCTCTAGTTCGTTTGACAGATAAACGAAACTAATCGAAAAGTTGGATAACCAATGAGATGAAATATAGTAGGGATGAGTTGAGGAAGTTGTATGGCAAATTTAAAATCAAAAGAATCAATCGAAATGTATAAAAAAGCTAAAAAGGCATTTAATAGTATGATAAAGTCGACTAAGTTAAGTTATCATGAAAATATTATCCGAACATCCAATTATAAAAGTAAAACGGTCTGGAATATAGTGAATGATGAAGTTGGTAGGAAAATAAGAAGTAAAAGTAAATTGACTTTGCTAATTGATGGTGTTTTATGTTCTGAACCATTAGTCGTGACTAAAACCTTTGCAGAATTCTACTCTAATGTTGCTGAGCGTAGTCTGAAAATTCATTTCGGAAATGAATTGAGTCGCGTTCGCACTACATCGTCCATCCTAAATTTTAATTTTTATTTTCATCCAATTGATAGAAGTGAGGTATTTAATGCTATAAATAATTTGAAAAATAAAAATTGCTCAGGAACTGACTTTATTTCAGCCAGAATCCTGAAACTGTTGGCTGAACAATTATCAGACCATCTGACTTTTCTCATAAATGAGTCTGTGTCCTCTGGAATTTTCCCAGACTGTTTAAAACATTCTACGGTAATTCCTGTTTTTAAAAAAGGGGATACAGAGAACGTTGCTAATTATCGCCCAATCTCAATTCAAGGAGTTTTTTCAAAACTCTTTGAACGAATAGTATTCAATCGCATGTTATTATACCTTGAGAAGTTTAATATAATTACTGAGAGCCAGCAGGGCTTTGGGGTGGGCCGTTCAACTAGGACTGCTTGTATTGAGTTAGTTTACCTTGTTCAATTGCATCTCGATAAGCAATACCTGGTAGTCGGTCTTTTCTTTGCCTTATCTCGAGCATTCGATAGCATTGTCCCGGATTTTTTAAGAAGCAAACTTATTAATATTGGTTTTAGAGGAATTTTTCTAGATTAGGTTACGAGCTATCTCCTCAATAGGAGAATATCAGTGAGAATTGATAATTCTTATTCTAATGAACATGAAGTGAATATTGGAGTTCCTCAGGGATCAATATTAGGGCGACTCCTTTTCATTCTGTTCATAAATGACTTGCCACAACATATTAAGGCTAGTAAAACATTGATATTCGCTGATGACACTACATTTATTATTGCAGCGAAAGATCAAACTGAACTCATTAACAACTGCGAGTTTACTATAGATGAATTCAATGTATGGTGTCAATCAAATGCAGTCATACTCAATAATAACAAAACTGAGTTTATGAAGTTTGAGTTGAGTGAGAGTGTACCTATAGCTATTCGAAATGGAGATCATTTCCTGGTATCCACGGGATGTTGTAAATTTCTGGGGTTATGATGGATATGAATTTAAGATGGAGCGATCATTTATCACATATTAGTAAAAAATTCTGTCTTTCTATGCTATCAACAGATTGAAATATTCCCTTCCACTTAAATCATTACTTACTGTTTATTATAGTATTGTCTACAGTAATATAGCTTATATTATTGAAATCTGGGGCAGATGTACCGAATTCAACAGAGTATTCATAGCCCAGAAACGTATCCTACGTATGATTTTTGGATTGCAACCACGAGATTCTTGTAAACCAATTTTTCTTGAATATTGTATACTGCACCATGTATTTACATCTAAAATGTCTTTTGATAACAAAAGACAATGAATCCCTGAGTGAAAGTAAAGGACCTATCAATAAATTGTCAAGTTTTTATAAGTATGCTACCAGGGATTCCGAATCTCTGTCCGTCCCCTTGCATAGGACAACTTATTTTGAAAAATCACCTGGGCCGTCTTTAACCTCTTGGAGGCCCTGGGCACATTAGGATAATGGGGCCCCTACCCAAAATACCAATACAAAATACTAATACAGGGGAACTTCCTACCGCCGTTCATTCATGATGCACATAGACACGGTATGCTAATGCCGTGATGGGACCAGTTTTCCCAACTCGAGGGAATTTTGCCGATTTAGGGAATATTGGTACTCAAAGGGAGAAGGCCTGAAATCGTCTGAAATTTTTTGCATTGGCGTGGCGCCAAATTCGGCCCACCCCCATGTCGGGGGCCCCCTTCTATAGATCTCTGTTATTCATGATAAGTTTACCCTGAAGTATTTCAAAGGAAAATAATTTGAAAAAATCTTATAAAAATAATTTATATATTGAATAACAAAAATTTCTGAACAGAATAATGTATATTCTGATATAAAAATAACTAAAAAACATCAATGTGGAAAAAACATCTTATTTAATTTTTTTGGGCTAAAATTATCTATCAACTTGTCGATGTCCAAGCTTCTGGCCACTTCTTGTCAAAAGTCTGATAGACGTGTTTGCGACACGTTTAAGGAGAGTCCCGAAAAGCTTGACGGTATTTTAAAAAACCCTTGAAAACAGGATAGCACATGGAGTAATTGAGTGATAATTCAAATTTCGAATGGAATTAATATAAAAGTCATGTTTTTTTATAATTCAGGAGTATTTCTCCATTTTTCAGGAATGATAATTATACCTTTTTTGTAAGTTTTGTTCATTATATCACGAATAGATAGTAGACTCTTATCAAACTATATAAAGTGGTTGATACAATGGAAAAATCTCGCGAATCGACAAGTTCAATAAAATAAAATTATTGGGGCCGCATTTGATGCTTTCAGTTTGGCTTGGGGGCCTCTCTGCACCGCGATTTCTGCGGGGCCCTCTGATACGCCATAGATTTCTTGTCTTGTAGGGCTGTCTGAAATTATGTTGTTGAATGGGGATTACCTTGGAAGATTCCCAATGAATACAATAATGCAAGAATGTGATCAACAACACGATTCGAACAGATGTTTTATAGCTAACTAAAACAAAAATTGCAACCTTCCAAAACTTGTTGATGTTCCAATTCATTTTAAATTATTGTGAATGAAAGCTTCCGCCTTTTTACCCGGAGGGCATTTTAGTACTCGAAAGGGGGTTTCGAAAGTAAGAAGCGTTTAGGTCTTTTCGATAATGATTAGGCGGAATTTTTCATGAAATAGGGAACTTCAAAACGTCATTCTGGAAATCTTCGATCCTTTCGGTTCGGAAAAATTGATCTGAGGGGGGCCCCTATCGATCTCGGGACCCCGGGGCACTTGCCCAGAGTGCCCTAGGGGAATGAGGGGCCTGAAAATCACCTGTGTACCAGTGTGTAACACTGTACAATCACTTGCCTGTTTCTGTAAAAGCTATGGACGGTCGGAGCTTCGGAAGAGCTGTGAAGGAATTAATGTTGAAAAAGGCATATAATAGTGTCAAAGAGTTTCCCGATGATAATTTTGTAATGTAATTCTCTTTATACTTACATATACTGACTTGTCCTATACATAACTGTTATGTCTGAAAGGATTAATAAATATTATTATTTTTATTATCCGTTTGATGCCTCGTTCATCGAAAATCTTTAAAAAATTCAGAATGGACTCCATCGGGACCCGCAGCTTTACCTACAGTCTTTCATCTGTCTTATGGTAGCTCGGACTTCATCAATTGTAATTGAAGGTCCTCAATCATCTTTCAATGGTGGGAGTTGCGGGAGTGTTTCCTCGAAAAGCTGTTCCAGGTATTTCTTCCAAACATTTATTTTTTCAGGTGTGTCACTTATGGAATTTTGATATGAAAATATTTTGTGGATTTTGTGCCCATTTTGTGCCAATTTGTGCCGTAAGTTACGAATTTTGTGCCCATTCAGTTTTCGAGATATTTCGAGTTTTCACTGCGAGTCAACAACTTAACGCCGTGGTTCACAGATGGATTTTTGAAATTTTCTTTTTCCTATAAATTGTGCTCATTTTGCAGCACTCTAAATATCTCGAAAACTGAATGGGCACAAAATTCATAATATACGGCACAAATTGGCACAAAATGAGCACAATTTATCGAAAAAAGAAAATTTTCAAAATTCCATATGTGAGTCACCAACTTGACGCTTGGCTCAGTGAAAACTCGAAATATCTCGAAAACTGAATGAGCACAAAATTCATAATATACTCCACAAATTGGCACAAGATGAGCACAATTTATCGAAAAAATAAAATTTCCAAAATCCCATATGTGAGTCATAGCGTCAAGTTGGTGACATCACAGTGAAAAATCGAAATATCTCGAAAACTGAATCGGCACAAAATTCGTAACATACAGCACAAATCAGCACAAAATAGGCACAATTTATTGAAATTTTTTTTTTCCAAAATTCCATATGTGAGTCACCAACTTCAAATCAAATCAAATTTATTTAACAAATCATTACAGAACGGTAGGTAACAATTGATAGTCAAAGAAAAAAGAAATAATGAAACCAGCAGAACAGCGAGAAAAATTCACTTTACTTCAATTCGTCTGTCAGGAATTCATCAATTGAGTAGTAGCATTTGGAGGCCAGGAAGTGTTTGAGGCGTTTTCGAAAGCAACTGCAGAATTTTATCCCATCTGGAAGATGATTGTACAATTTGATTGCTAGATAATTTGTGGCTTTCTGTGCTTGTTTTATTCTGTGGTATGGAATACATAGATCATTTCTTTTACGTGTGGCAACTTGACGCTTGACTCAGTGAAAACTCGAAATATCTCGAATGAAACTGAATGTGTAATAGACACCCCTATATGAGCATAGTCCTTTTCATATAAAAAGTGACTTTGTTCATACGAGGTTGTCGAGATGTTAGGGGGATTGACAACTGAGAGCAGCTTCACGTCAACCTAACAACAAAATTTGGGCTCTCTCGACCTCGGAGAGAGGGTGGGTACGGCCTTCTGCAGAAATGAGGTCTTGGTGTTATTTTTCTTTTAGAGAGTTCTGACTTTTAGGGATAATTGAAACCAATGAAGTAACTTAACAAAAAAGTCTATTTTGCAAAATACCAACAAAAAGATAATGAAATAACTAATTAATTCTTACGTCTGAACCTCAGACTGTAAAAAAAATCATAAAGAAAATATAAGTTCCCTTTCCCCTGGGTTACCTAATTACCCAAAAATCCAAAATAACATAATACTAAGAAAATAAGCTGTGAGCTGATAGGAGGTGAGAGATGGCAAGACTTTTGGACTCAAACTATCCTCATCAATTAAAATTGGAAAGTTCTGACCTTTTGATCTCCCTCGCTGGAATATAATCCAAGTTCTCTGAAATAACTCACGTCCGGAACGTTTCACTTCCGTTTCCCGAATCCGCTACCCTATTTTCCGATCGCGCTTCACGACTCGAAAATCCTAACTGAACAACACGAAAAATTCCCCTTAATACAACCACCTACTACTTCGTTTTCTCACTTCTCGAAGCTACCTACTATTCGTCAACTACGGAATAAACTTTTACCTTATTCCCCTAACGTTCGCGTTTCACCTTTCGAAATTACCTAATATTCCCCAATTACCAAAATTAGAACTTTACCGTTTCTCGACGGACTTCCTCCGTCTTTCGAGAGTTATCTAAGGATGACTTTTTCGCTCGAGATCCCTAAATGCACTCTTTATTCCGAAATTTCCTCCGAGCAACCTGGTAAACCTCACGAAACCGTCGTCCCCAGATCTACTGAATGCTCCCTTAGGAAACCAATTTGGTTTCACCTCTGGTGGGTGGTCTCCCTCACCTAACATTTTCGGGTAGGACCAATCAAGTTTGTTGAAATAAATAAAATGTTCTCTCCTTCTCTAAATAAGGCGTGTCTTCACCATGACTAAATACTCAATTTTGCAATTAAGCAAATATTTTCCATCTCACGATTTATCTGCTGAGATCCCAAAGCGAAGCTCTGCTCATACGACTATAAATAGTTTATCAGTTATTATAAATAATAACTGATAAAAAGTTTGGAGAATATTT
The DNA here is from genome assembly GCA_038502775.1 of Hippodamia convergens. Classification (NCBI taxonomy): domain Eukaryota; kingdom Metazoa; phylum Arthropoda; class Insecta; order Coleoptera; family Coccinellidae; genus Hippodamia; species Hippodamia convergens. The sequence continues at coordinate 93,699,110 of CM076607.1, forward strand.
TATCTCACAGAGTCCGAAAGGAAATTATTCGTTTATCTCCAGACGTCTAAGTCATTGAGGATCGGATAATAGTTCTTTACATTGTATTTACGCTACATTGTATTCACTATGTGAATTGAAAAATCAATAATTCCCATGGTTTACCACAAAGGGGAACAAAATTCATAATATACGGCACGAATTGGCACAAAATGAGCACAATTTATCGAGAAAAGAAAATTTCCAAAATTCCATATATGAGTCACAGCGTCAAGTTGGTGACTCATAGAGAAAACTCGAAATAAGAAGAAAAAAACTGAATGGGCAGAAAATTCGTAACTTACGGCACAAATTGGCACAAAATTGGCACAAAATGGGCACAAAATTCCTAAAATATTTTCATATCAAAATTCCACATATGAGTCACAGCGTCAAGTTGGTGACTTTGAAATTTCGAAATATCTCGAAAACTGAATGGGCACAAAATTCATAACATACTGCACAAATTAGCACAAAATGGGCACAAAATTCACAAAATATTTTCATATCATAATTCCACTAGGTAGTCACAAACTTGACGCACCTTATTTTTTGATATTTTTCAACAATTACGATATTCGATGCAGACCTGATTGAGTTAAGTGATCTTTTCCTGAACACACCCGTTGTTTCCTCAATCTTCTTGTGAACATTAAAACTGAACCTTCTCTGAAACGTCTCTATTTCCTGTTGGTTCAGGAGTTTATTCGGGTATTCATTTAATAGAAAAAGTTTCTTGAGTTCGCTGATGCATTGTTCCTGATTACAGGAATGAAGAACAGAATACTGCGATTAACACGTCCTATCTACCAGAAACAATGCATTAGCGAACTCAAGAAACTTTTCCTATTAAATGGATACCCGAATAAACTCCTAACATGCATCAGGTGTTGTTCACAACATACCTTGTGGAAATTGTGAAAAAATATACATTGGACAAACTTCACGATGGATTAAATCAAGAATAAGTTCTCATAAAAGCGACTCAAATAATTGTGCTCTGGCTATACACACTAATAATGACAACCACATAACCCAGCAAACACGGCGATGCAAATGTAACTCTTATGCGATGTACTGTTTACCTCTCCACGCTCTCGCATATGCATCCAAATGTCCTCCACATCAAGTACGCATTTCGGAACAATGAGAAGTTGAATATGCGATCGCAAAACTGGTCACAAATGATATTCCATTTCTTGTCACATTTGAGACGCTCATGCGAGTTAATTTTGAGACCACTTTCCTTTATTTCTTTTCGACGTCGCATAGGAATTTTGATGTGATACTAAAAGATATCTTCAAATCGCATTCGAGACATATTTTGTTATACTTATTGCGTTGACTAATGAGAGGTTTTTTGTGATAAATATCAAACCATTTTTAATGCAGGTGAAATATTTTTACTCAATTCAAATTATATTACTTCATACATGTGACGTTATTCGAAATTTTCAATTCCAATATTCATTTCATCCAATAAGAAGATTTGCTCCCAATTGCATTATTTTTTTTACTGGCGGAGAGCAAATTTACCAATAAAATTTTACATATATTTTAGATTAAATCATTGACTGCATGAGGAAAATGAAAAAATCTATTCGCACAAACAAAACTATAATGATTAATTACATTGAGATAGAATAAAATAAAAAACAAAAAAATGGATAATAAGTAAACAAAAAAAGATGCAAAATAGGTTTGAGTATATACTATGTAGTAAGTTTCTTCATCTGTCTTTCTTTTTTCTGCCTGGCATGTCGCAGCCATTCCTTTACATATATTTCGAAGGCTTTTTCCGAAATGCCTGTATTCTTCCTCACCACATCTGAAAAGAATGAAAGTATAAGTTAAAATATTTTTTTTTTCAATATCAAGTTCGAGTATTTGAGAAATTATATCAGATTATAGAAGTATTGTACCTTTATTTTCTCCAATCGATAAGTGATTAAGGAACAATAATTTATAACTTGAATAATTTGAACAATTTCGTTCAACTATTCAATTTATTGGTTCCAAATATTTTAATTGATGAGAAGATTGAAATATAATTGCCAACGTTTTTAATTTTTATTCGTATAGGTGTCTAACGGTCGGTTTCACAAAACTTTGATTGTAGGGTTAAATTGGAGCCACCGCGATTCGTTGAAACTTCAAAACGAGTGATTCGATTGGTTCGAATTTATTCAATCGTACAATTAAACCTTTGTGAAACCCGCCGTAAGTCATTGAAAAATTTCTGGACGAAAAATTTACAAGAATTATTTGAATAACTGCAAAGGTTGTGTTTTACAGTATCGCGGCTACACTTCAAATCAATAAAAAAAAAACTCAATGGATTCAGGAGAAAAAAAACTCAAGTCTAAAAATGGTTATACGTTGAATCTGTCAGACATAAAACCACCCCCCTTTCATCTTACCAGTGCGAATTCCATGGTCCAAACCGGGTTCTTATCTCGAGAGAAAAATATCCCGGCCTAATGTACTTATGGGCAATAAAACCCAGCTGCGGTTTCAATGCTAAATTTGGCATATTTGATTAATGTATAGCATATATTTTTGGCGTTAAGCATAAAGCATATTATTGAGCATATCTTCGAAAGAGAAAAGAGAAAAAAATTATTGATGGATATTTTCTCATATTTCGAAATCAACAGATGCACAAGAACCGACTGATTTTGGTACTTTTTTTACTGTTACTCTCTTCAATGAAACGAACAAAGGAAGCGCGCAGAATTTCATAGACTCAATAAATTTTTATGAGCTTGCAACAACCGATATATTTACAGGAAATATCTAAACAAACTTGGACAATTCTAATTGATCCGGTCGGACATTTAGCTCTTTTTCTTGGGAATTCCTATCCCTGAATTAACACGAGGAGTCGATAATATTCGAAATATTTTCAAATCCAATGTCCCATCTGTTACGTGTATCATAATAATATATTCAAGCACTCTTGGTCTTTGAGATCAAAATTTCAAATACTTTAGAAAAACCCGGTATCGTAACTTTTTTATCATATATTTTTTTGGGAGCTGATAAACCATAAAGTGAAGAATGTCAAACATTGGTTTTTATGAAATATCAAAGCTTAAATCACCGGGATTCAAATTCAAGTTAGAATTAAAACGAACAGTTCTTCCGCATTAAGTAATGCAGTTTCCAGTAATGTGCATATCCATTTGAAAATATTAAGATATAACATATTTTATTAATATCTATACCACAACAACCATATTTAAATTCATTCAAGTTTGAGACAAAAAATTCTTACAACAAAAAAATGAAAACTTAACCCAGGACCTACGAATATTTTGAAATCTGTTCAGAATCCTTATATTCATTCACATTCAAATTTTGTGAGTCGAAGAAAATGTATATTTCAGATATAGCTATAGAAAAAAATATCAATGAAAAACTAGCATTTTTTCGGCACTTTCCCAAATGAAAAAGCATATTTTTGGTATTTTCAGAACGCAAAACTAGCATATTTTGCTTCCCCTGAGATAACAACACTGAGTAACTCAACACTCTTTGGCTATGAGTCACAATACGAACGAATATTTGTATCGCATGGGAATCACATTTAAGATATCTTTATTCATAGTCAAAATGTTGAGAATTTTTCTTCCACATTTCGTTAAGAAAGCGATATTACAAATTTACTAAGTTTTGGATGCATATGCGACATCACAATGAAGATTTTATTTCACGTTGAAAATGTACTTCCACAAAAGTGTCAGACGATGTAACGTGTTTGCTGGGAATAAACTACGCAGACACAAAAATATTATTTAGAGAACCCCGTTATAACAAAAGACTCTTCCTAGAGATGCTATCTATAGCAACATCTGAAAACACAATGAACACAAAACAAGACACCAACAACCTTAATAGCATTTACTCCAAGAATTCCAAGAACCAACATCATCACATTCCACCACAAACGAAGAATAATAAAACTCTATAAGATCTGACAAATGATGACATCCCCACTGAAAAATAATAGAGCTATCCCAAAATAACGTAAGAAGATTCAAAATCAAATAAATTTAACACCAAAGACTATTTCTACAATTCGGAACTCAAAGGATACAACCACATTATATGTATGTTTATACTATCAGTCCAATGTTAATTACTCACATGTAAATATTTATGTTACAGATCCTTGAAAAAGTAATAAAAATTACCGCAAGCTTGGATGATATAAAAGTGTATAACTAATCTTTTTCAAGTCCAAGAAATCCAAAAAACTTTCCTATATAATTAATAATGGTCAAAAACCAATCTACTAATATACAGGGTGAGTCGGGAGGAACGGACCAAACTTCAGGTGTGTATTCTACAGGTCGAAATAACTTCAAAAAACTAATATGTTGTTATCCGATTTTCATTTGTTTTCAAACTATAGCGTCATTATGAAAAACAACATTTTTTACATTGAAATGGTTTCATTTATAGCATTATTTTAATAAATGCTCAAAAATCCCACCATTAACCTCCAAACACATTCGACTTCGTCTGCGATTGGCTCTTGTTGCTTTTCTGATTGATTCGTGTTTTTCTTAATTAAGCAATTCCGCATTCTAATGCGTCGAATTAGGGCATCCCGAGTGTTAACTTTTACTTTGTATACCTCGTTCTTGAACCAGTCCCACAAACAATAGTCCAGTGGTGTGAGGTCTGGAGATCTTGGAGGCCAACTAATAGGACCACCGCGACCAATCTATTGTCCGCGAAACTCTTGATCTAAATATTGTTTGATCTGACGAGCGAAATGCGCGGGAGCTCCATCGTGCTGATAATTCATTTGCATTCGGATGTTTAAAGGAACGTCCTCAAGTAATGCTATTAACTCATTTCGCAAATAGAAATAAGTCAGCACCTACAGCATTTGTGATAAGAAGCGATAAACTGGAAAAAAATTATTCATTTGAAATATTCTGATTACCCTATAGTTTGAAAACAAATGAGAATCGGATAACAACATATGAGTTTTTTGAAATTATTTCGACCTGCAGAATACACACCTGAAGTTTGGTCCGTTCCTCCCGACTCACCCTGTATATGTATATATATATATATATATATACATATACAGGGTGAGTCGGGAGGAACGGAATAACGTTAAATATTAAATTTTACTACTACGTAAGTTACTTCGAAATAGAATTGGTCAGAGCCTAGGACAGAGCTGTGTGTTTTAAATTATGGATGGTATTAATTTTCTATGCCACATTTTGTATTTAGTTGAAATGTATCATTGCTGGCAAATATCGATTTCTAGTATTAGTTTGTTCCTATTCAATCATTTATTCTCATCTACGAATCATCTAGAACAGATAATAACTGCTATATACAATCAATTTGATTGCAAATGAATAAGACTTCATTAACTAATCATTCAAATAGCAATAGACTTCGAATAAAAGACGATTTAGTTGATCCTGAAACACAACAATACCAGAATATACGAAAATACTGTTAGCAACTATAACTTTTTCAATAATAAATCTCTGAAATGTGGACACATTGTAAATTGTTAGTATACGGATCTACTGATTTCTGAGAACAAAAATTGCTTAGGTACTGCCTGTGATTATGCGAGAATTAGTTGATAAGCAATTTTTTTAATGTACATACTTTCAGATTTGCACCTTCCAAATGGCGGATACTTGAGGTCTTTTTTCGAATTCAGTTGTGAGAAGACCAGGAAAATTATGTGATTCTCGAGGTGAGTGGTAAAAATCATTACTCATTACTTTCTCATTAATGTGAGTTGCTCTAAATACAGGTACACAGTCTAATGAATCGAAAAACAATAAACAATATGATGTTCTCGGTGTTTTTTGGGATTGATTGAATTAGACTCTGCAAAGCTATTGTACCACTGAAAGCGTCAAAACCGAGGTTAAAACCCATTAAAAATTCATTAAAACTCAAACTAATAACTAAGGTATATAATATTCAAGGTATATAAATTGAAAATTCGGATCCAGTTCAGATCAAAAATTGATGTGATTTTTTTTCGGTCGAGGCATCGACAACTTTGGTCATTAGACTTGATGTGATTATATTATTATATTTATTAATTTTTGTTTTCAAAAGTGTTCATTGCACACTTTATATGATTAATATTGAAATTGATAATATTGAAAATTAATTTGAATATAATATTTCCTCTTCTTTCGAATAGGGTCAATCAATGTAGCTACGATCACTGTTGCCGTCAGGGTACAGTATTTGATATTTGTATAATGATTCTGAATTTAGCCTCAATATTATTATTTTTGTTATAATAATAATAATAATTCTTATATAATTTCAATTAGAGTCCTCCAAGATTTATATTTAACATAGATTTGAGGGAAAAGAACAATCGAATTGAATAAAATAATTAATAATTTTAACACAATACACAAATTATATAAAATAAACTACCTATGATAGAAACAGTAAGAACTTAAAATGTACAGCAATCTCGAAAGAAAACATGGCATAAAATTTGAAATAGTCAGATCTTAAAATGAACAGCAATCTCAAAAGAAAACACGGCATAAAATTTCACAGTTATAACAAACATACAATTCAAAAGCCAACCATCATAACCCCTCAAATCAGAAGGACGCACTTAACCAGAATAATGTGAGAGCTCTCGAATTATCAACACCCTGCATTCTTCTTTTTTCTTCATGTCCCCATGTTAGGTCTCAACTAAACCAGTCTATTTTCTTTTTATACTTTTATAATTATTTAATATCGAGTTATACAATACGCTGAGATTATTTGTGTCTGATCTAAAATTGACGGATTCATTCATGTTAATATGAGTCATCTCGAGAATATTTTTTTTTTTCGACTGTTTTATTGTCGAGAATAGATTCCATATACCTACAGGCTGGGCCATCCATTACTTTCCACCCCGAATTTTGAGCTTTGGGATGGAATAACGAAAAATCTCTCGGACAGACCAAATTTTGTTGAAAGGGGGACAAATAAGGGTGTTCAAATGAGATTGATATCACTACCCTCTAGCTGCAACCCCTGAAAGCTCTCATTTTTGAATGGGGAAGAGGGGTCGAGTAGCACCTTGTTGGAAAGGCAATTCAATTTTCTGCATGGGTGTATTTTTTTTTATCGCTTTATTATTATACAGAGTGACTCAGTATTCCATCAATAACTTTCACACGCCGAATTTGGATCTTTGAGATGGAAAAAACGCTCGGACGGGTCAAAAAATGAATTCGTTATCACAACCTCTGTAGCCGCTACCACTTAAAGCAATTATTTTTGAATAGAGATAATAGGTCGAGTAGCTTTGTTGAAAAAGTAATTCAATTACCTGCATGAGCGTATTGCTTTAAGTGGTAGCTGCTAGAGGGGTAGTGATATCGAATTCATTTTTTGACCTGTCCGAGCGTTTTTTCCATCTCAAAGATCTAAATTCGGCGTGTGAAAGTTATTGATGGAATACTAGTCACTCTGTATGATAATAAAGCGATGATAAAAAAATACACCCATGCAGGAAATTGAATTGCCTTTCCAACAAGGTGCTGCTTGACCCCTTTTCCCTATTCAAAAATGAGAGCTGTTAGGGGTTGCAGCTAGAGGGGTAGTGATATCAAACTCATTTGAACATCCTTATTTGCCCCCCTTTCAACAAAATTTGACCTGTCCGAGCTTTTTTTCTATCCCAAACCTCGAAATTCGGGGTGGAAAGTTATGGATGGTCCACCCTGTATATGGAATCTCTTGTTTAGGTTATGATAAATTATATTTCGGTCAATAAATTGCGTTTGTTGTTGTTGTTGTTTATATTTCGGACAAACTAGACCATATTTATACAATAGAATCAAACAACATCCTAAATATGACGTGAGGGATGGGAAAAATAGAGAAAAACGGCACTATGCTCAGATTACTTCCAAGAAAATCATAGGTTCGATTTAGAAAATGTGAAAATTCTTGCAATGAAAAACATTTGAAGAGAAGATTCATATTAACATGAATGAATCCGTCAATTTTAGATCAGGCACAAATAACCTCAGTTTATTGTACAACTCGATATTTAATAATTATAAAAGTATTAAAAGAAAATAGACTGGTTTGGTTCAGACCTATTATGGGGACATGACGGAAAAAGGAGAATGCAGTGTGTGTTGATAATTCGAGAGCTCTCACATTATTCTGGTTAAGAGCGCCATTCTGATTTGGGGGGTTATGATGGTTGGCTTTCGAATTTTTTGTTTGTTATAACTGTGAAATTATATGCCGTATTTTCTTTTGAGATTGCTGTACATTTTAAGATCTTACTATTTCTGGAATAGGTAAAGAGGTAGTTTATTTTATATAATTAATGTAATGTGTTTAAATTGTTTATTATTCTAGGCCTGAATTAGCAGATGAGAATCTGCAAACGTCGCTGAAGATATGCATTGAAAGCTGAAGTGTTGAGCATTCATCCCAATAAACACATGAACGTTCTAAGAACCTTGTATTCGTAAGGTAACGTAACTTATTTTCATCGTTGAAAAAACTGGAAAATGTCGTTAGGAAATACGTTTCTTTTTCGTTTCATAGTAACGTTTTTTTTCTAACGTTTTTTCAAGGTAAATTCAACGTTGCAAGACTAATTATTATCATAAATACAATACCGTTATAAAACATTATTATTCAGTTTAAGCGTAACGATGTATTTTCGATTGGAAAATAACGTTGCTGAGTAACGAGTTCTCAACGTTGATGTATATTTCAGAATGTCTCATATATAAAACATGTATTTCGTGCATTGAGGTAACGTTGATTTCAGATATTGAATAAACCATTATTCGAAATATTTCTGAATCGATATTATTTTTATTTCAATATAATCCTGAATTGGAAAATAATATTGCTGGCAATTAAACACAGATCCCATTATATTTTGTAATAACTTACAAGTACCATCTATGAAAAAATAAATATCAATATAGACAAAACAATATACATATAAGAAATTGAAGATTTTCCAACAGTCAGAATATAATTGTATCCGTCTTTTTTTTTTCTTCTTTGGTTGCGTCTAGGTCTGTTATCTGCAGATCAATTACTGCCCCATACGCTTTTTCAACAGCCACTGAAACAAGATATGAACTACATCAAAAAATTTGAAAATATAAGTATAGAAGATGGAATCTCACCATGAATAAGTTGCATTGTCTTTGTGTCTTGATATTCTTCTTTTTCCTGCTTTTTCAATTGGGTATAGAGGCACTCTGAACAGGGGCGGTCCTAGGGGGGGTCAAGGGGGTCATTATCCCCCCAAAATCTTGAAAATACATTGCTTATAATGAGCTCTTCATGCAAATACACTTATTTCTGATCATAAAACTTCAAGCAACTAACGGCGACCCCACCCAAAATGTAAGGCTAAGACCGCCATTGAAGCTGAATCATTTGTGAAAGAAATCTCAATATTCTTCTCGTGTGGTCTTCCGGACAAGTAGGTTTCTCCGATAGACTTCGATCGGGCGGCCTTAAAATAAAGGTTAATAATAAAGATTATAACGGAAAACAAGTCATACACAATCTTCCTAATGCTTTCGGCTCCAAAAAATTTATACAGGGTGGCCATTTGAAAACGAACCAGACGAGATTACAGACGAAATAAACTTTTTCGATAGAAATGCTCGGACAGGTCGATTTCTGTTTCGAGGGGGACAACTTAAGATGTAGGTTACGGACGCATAGCGCTTCAACCCTTGCTACTACAACCCTCACCCCCAATTTTTGAATAGGGAAGATGGGGTGAGTGATACCTCATTTGGAACGTTTTTCACAAAAAAACACTACAAGTGCCATGAAAACACCACTTCATTTTCAAATGCTTAGTCAAGAATATTTCGAGAACTAATCCATAAAATGAAAAAACAATTACTGTGCTGAAATCAGTATAAAAATACCTTCCAAATGAGGTATCACTCACCCCATCTCCCCTATTCAAAAATTGGGGGTGAGGGTTGTAGTAGCAAGGGTTGAAGCGCTATGCGACCGTAACCCACATCTTAAGTTGTCTCCCTCGAAACAGAAATCTACCTGTCCGAGCATTTCTATCGAAAAAATTTATTTCTTCTGTAATCTCGTCTGTTTCGTTTTCAAATGGCCACCCTGTATTTCGAGAACTAATGCATGAAATGAAAAAACAATTACTGTGCTGAAATCAGTATAAAAATACCTTTCAAATGAGGTATCACTCACCCCATCTTCCCTATTCAAAAATTGGGGGTGAGTGTTGTAGTAGCAAGGGTGGAAGCGCTATGCGTCTGTAACCTACATCTTAAGTTGTCCCCCTTGAAACAGAAATCGACCTGTCCAAGCGTTTCTATCGAAAAAATTTATTTCGTCTGCAATCTCGTCTGTTTCGTTTTCGAATGGCCACCCTGTATAAGTTTACTACGAGATTTCTTGTTCTATTAGCTGTCATTAATAAAATCACTCAGTATGCTGAAAGCAATATAATATGTACCATGAGAAATTGCAAAATTATATGTTTATTGAAAACGGGCAGAACAGGAAGATGAGTGGATTGGTAACTACAGCTTACATAATCATATATTTATAGTCAATAACTTTTTGAAAAAGATACTGGCACCTACCTATATCATGAAAGTTTAATAATCAATATGGAAGAAAGTTGGTAGAGTGATATGTACCTAATTACCCAATTATTCACTTATAGTCAGTCATAAACTAATGCTGGATTCACAATCGACGGAACTTAACACGTAAAAATCAGAGTTGAAACTACCAAAATTCATACGAAAATATTCACAATAGGTTCAATTTTGAGTTTGAATGACATAATATGAATGTAAAGGTAGAAGTTATGCAACATATTGTTAACATTTCTATTCTTATTGGGTATGTTTTCTATCGTCCTCTGTGAATCGAGCATAACACGAAACAAAACAACTGGTTGTTCAGACTGACTACTCAACTTGCAGAATGACTGATTCGACACGATTTAAAGTAAAAGATCTCCAAAAGTATTCCAACCCCTCCCTGCCTATTACGTATAGTGCACCGTTGTCAAGCGAAATTTATCATTATCTTTTCGGATAACATAGGTTTCTATATAATACATTGTCGCAGAGACGAAGTATGGTACAAAAATATAGTTTTATTAATAATCATGGAGTTCATGTTATGAACGAATCAGAAATTCGGAATAGAGGATGTAGAAAACGAACTCGGTAGATATGATATTGTTGATGGTCAGAATTAGATAAACGAAAAACAATTTGGTATTCAGGTTTCATAAACGCATTATCACCACAAGTAATTCAACGTTGAATATGTACTGCGAAAATACGAAAATACGTTGAATATCTACTGCCGAAATACGTTGAATATCTACTGCGAAAATACGTTGAAAATCTACTGCGACTATGCGTTAAAATAAAGTGGGCATTCCATAAACGAAAATACCTAAAAAGGAGTTCTCACTTGCTTACGTATTCCGTTCGAAGCATACTAGAGTTGTCTTATTGAAACTCTGCAAAATTCCAATGAACTTATCAAATTCATATTAATATTGAACGTTCTTCATCGGATATGTAAACGTTGGAATTATGAAACATGAGATGTTAATATTAATGAATGAGAACGAGAAGAATGCATTTTTATGAAAGAAAACTAGTAAGTGTGTGAAATAAGTGGATTCATCATCGTAAACGGATATGTAGTTCCAAGAAAAACTGTGACTCTCAAGTAGAATAAAGGCTGCTTGAATTCACGGTTGATTAATAGTGACCCATTGAAAGTTTATTTAATGTTGCTCCGCTCTCTTTGAAGAGACGTTTCGAAAATACAATACGAATACGTTTCATAATGGTTGCAGTAGCAACCGGTTGAACCGGGACGTAAATTATATCTAGAGTCGACGTTTGGTTGAATTCAGGTTTCTAAGCTAACGTTGAGAAATTCAACGTATAACGTTGAATCACTTCAGATTGCACATACCACGAATAAACGTTTAGTCTACGTGTGTCCTTGTCCTATTCCCACAATTTTATGTTAATGATAATAACAATACTTTATTGCCAAAACAAAGTGCTACATCATTTATTACAGTGTGCAAAAGGCGGGCATATCACTAAAGCGATATCTTCCTGCCTGCTTCAAATTTATGGAGAAACATGATATGACAAGACACATTATTTATAGACAATTATTTCATAAAACGAAACTGAGATCTGTCTACACAAAACTAGGGTACAGCAAAGGAAAAAAAGGAGAGGAGAAGGAGAAAGCGAAACTGAACAACGCGATGAATGGACATCTGACATCTTTATCAGAGTTCGTTATTAAGTAAATACTTCTTGAGAGCAATCCTAAATGATGGAAAAGCAACGTTTCGAGTGATAGAAGGAGGAACACGATTACACAGCTGGGAGAGTTTCAACAAGAAATTGTTGGACATAAAACTAGTTCCATGCGCTGGTATCCTGGGGGTAGTATTGATGGGCTCTAGTATTATAGAACACACCACCCAGACAGGTGCGTCAAGTTGGTGACTCACTTGTGGAATTTTCATATGAAAATATTTTGGGAATTTTGTGCGCATTTTGTGTCAATTTATGCCGTATGTTATGAATTTTGTGCCCATTCAGTTTTCGAGATATTTCGAGTTTTCACTATGAGTCACCAACTTGACGCTGTGACTCATATATGGAATTTTGGAAATTTTCTTTTTTCGATAAATTGTGCTCATTTGGTGCCAATATGTGCCGTATATTATGAATTTTGTGCACATTCAGTTTTCGAGATATTTCGAGTTTTCACTGAGTCAAGCGTCAAGTTGGTGACTCACATATGAAATTTTGGAAATTTTCTTTTTTCGATAAAATGTGCCTATTTTGTGCCATATGTTACGAATTTTGTGCCCATTCAGTTTTAGAGATATTTCGAGTTTTCACTGTGATGTCACCAACTTGACGCTGTGACTCATATATGGAATTTTGTAATATTTTTTTTGATAAATTGTGCTCATTTTGTGCCAATCTGTGCCGTATATTATGAATTTTGTGCACATTCAGTTTTTGAGATATTTCGAGTTTTCGCTGAGTCAAGCGTCAAGTTGGTGACTCACATATGGAATTTTGGAAATTTTCTTATTTCGATAAATTGTGCCTATTTTGTGCCAATTTGTGCCGTTTGTTACAAATTTTGTGCCCATACAGTTTTTGAGATATTTTGAATTTTCCATGTCAGTCATCAACTTTATGTGACTCATGTCACATGTGAAAAGTTCCTTTTTTTGATTAATTGCGATCAATTTGCGAAAATTTGTGCACTATGTTCTGAATTCTGAGCTGGTGCGTTTCAGGATTCACATTGTACGTAACTTTACAATCATGTATTTCTCTGTGAAGTTTGTCACAAGTTGGTGACCCACTCCTGGAATTTTGGTATTAGAATGTTTTTATACAGTTTTTGCCGCATATTTTTAATTTTGTGTCTGTTCAATTCTCCAGATAATCCGAGTTTTCACTGACCGTCACTTACTTGACGCTGTGACTTACATATGAAAATTTGATACATTTTTTTTCCGACATTTCCGAATTTTTTGCCCATTTTGTGCCAATTTGTGCCGTATGTTATGAATTTTGTGCTCCTTCAGTTTTCGAAAAATTTCTGGTTTCTCTTGTGGAGATAGATGAATACTCGTATTTGAAATCATTGACGAGCGTTATTTGCATCTCCTAATGATAGACATAAATAATATTAGTCTGATGTCATCATAACCGATTTCAAGCGAATAACCAGTAATGACCGCGGTTATCTACGGTCCTGCCTGCGGTTATCTACGGTTATAACCTTCAGCGATATTCCTTGTAAAATGATTATAACCGACAATGACCGAAGTCGCTTGAATGCAGTTGGTCCTAGTTGGTAATTACCAATGAGGACCAGGTTATTCGCTTGAAATCGGTTAATATTTCGTTATGATAATGGGTAAGTTGAGCAATTGGCAGGAATTCGGTTGAGGTGCAGAAAACCAAGTTTCAAATATTCGACGTTTCAAATCTTCTTCATTTTCAATTATAGGTTCCCACCTGGTCACTTACAAACTTCAATTCAAATAATGTTTACGTTAATATATAAATCCATTATAGGTTCATCTAAGCCGTTGGCACATCCACATTATCACATATCAGTTCAGAAAACTAATATTCTACTATTTAATTCATATCGATAAGCATCATAAGAATAAGAATAATCAATAAACTTGATTTATGCACCTCAACCGTATTCCTGCGAATTAATCTACTCACAGTGAAAACTCGAAATATTTCGAGAACTGAATGGGCACAAAATTTACAATATACGGTACAAATTGGCGCAAATTATCGAAAAAGAAAATTTCCGAAATTCCATATGTGAGTCAGCAACTTCACGCTCGACTCAGTGCAAACTCGAAATATCTTGAAAACTGAATGGGCACAAAATTTACAACATACGGTACAAATTGGTACAAAATGAGCACAATTCATAGGAAAAAGAAAATTTCAAAAATTCCATCTGTGAGCCACGGCGTCAAGTTGGTGACATCACAGTTAAAACTCGATATATCTCGAAAACTGAATGGGCACAAAATTTGTAACATACGGCATAAATTGGCACAAAATAGGCACAATTCATCGAAAAAAGAAAATTTCCAAAATTTCATATGTAAGTCACGAACTTGACGCTTGACTCAGTGAAAACTCGAAATATCTCGAAAACTGAATGGGCACAAAGTTCATAATATACGGCACAAATTGGCACAAAATGAGCACAATTTATCGAAAAAAGAAAATTTCCAAAATTCCATATGTGAGTCACCAACTTGACTAATAACATGAATAATGAATAATACTCATAACAGATTCAAATTCGTGAAATTAATTCAATGCAGGAGCCAGTGGCGGCCTTAGGAGGTGGGGAACGGGGCAACCGCCCGGGGTCTCGCTCTTGCAAGGGCCTCGAGCACCAACCAAAGCAATCCTCAGTCATTCATTACTGTTATAATATAAGTGACAATTAAAATGAAGTTAGTTCACTTATGCATTCATTCAACACATAATTAAAAAATTCAATGTACTTGAAGATGGTGGCTCGAAACACATGAAGATCTTGAAGATTGGAGCTTCAGCCTACAATCAAACTGACTATTTATTACTTTTTAAAGAACTTTCCTATCTACGTTTATAATCTTCATAGGCAGCTGTAACTTTTATCTTAATCAAACTTCTCAGTGATCTGAACTGAGCCTACAAGCATTATTTGCCATAGGTTTTCAACTTTTTGAATACTCTACTTTTCTCCTTAATAAGGTCAATTATTCCTCTAGTGTACCATGCAGGATATTTACTATTGTAATTTTGTTTAAGAGGAATACATTCGTTAAAAATATTGGAAAGGGTATTATAGAATGATTCTACGCCAAGTTTACATTGTTTTGGCTCTCCAAGAATGTCCAATCAGTGCCCAGAATAGTAGAGTAGAGAAGTGGAAAATTAGATCTAGCAAAATTGAACTTTATAATTGATTTATCAAATGTAATACTAGATGTTGGCCTAGGACAAGATAATATCAATTCAAGCGCAGGATGGTATCTATCTTCTGAGGCGAATGGAACTTCACAACGATGGACACAGCAGTTACCTAATATTCGAAAAAAACAGATCTAAAAGTCTGACTGAGTTGTTCAAGATGGAATTGAACTGTTCCTAGTTGTAAAAACTAGAAAATTGACCCAGCCTGAACAGAACATCACCATACCTGCACCTATCACCGTCAAAATCTGGTTGAGTTAAAGTCACCTAGGACCACTATGTTATATAACTATTCTGAAGATTCTGGCATATCAAACAGAATAAGAATGTGTGACAAAATTGTTGCCGGGAGTATATAGACAACAAATATGAAAAAGTTTTTTTTTTGTAAAGTATCTTGCAGGCCACAACGTCAATGAAACAGAAACCGGCACGAAAACCCGCCAAGTCAACCTCGATCACCTCACAGTCACCTCTAACCCCAACTAGCACTCCCCCACCACGTGAAACCGAATTGGCCTCCAAGTCTCTGTCACTTCTAAATACGGCATAATTGCTAGTGAAAAGTTCCATGCTATATACGTTCGGTTGAAGTCACGTCTCAGTTATAGCTATAATGTGAAATTCACTGGTTGAAGCAGCCTTAAAGAAGTCGTGATTCTTCGTATTGAGTCCCCTAACATTTTGGTAGTAGCAACGAAGTCCCGCCTGTTCAGACTCTTTAGATAGTTTTTTTTGAACTATTCTAGGCTCTCCATATATATATTTAATCATCAGGTTGGCTTCACCCTTAGCTATACGATCTCTGAGTTTCGGCAAGGCGTCTTGTCAGATGTGATGAAAATGTTTTTGAATTTATCAATTTTTCCCACCTCTTTAGACTGATAAATCATCTCATCAGCAGGAACTCTAGACTGATAATTATCTTTATTGGTCTTCGCTTGGCTGCCCGATGTCTAACAGCGCGACTGACACGAAAAAACCTGTAGTGATTCAGTTTTTCCTCAGGGTTACAAAACTTCACTAACTCGCCAACAGTCTCCTTCCCATTTGTCTCATCTTCCGGCAGATTGAAGATCATCTCACACACACGGCTAAAGTTCACATCATCAGAAAGACGACTCTCTTCACCCCCGGTCCTCAAAGCTGCTATCTCCTCTCTCAGTTCTGCGACAGGCCGCTCTCCAACGGAAAACTGCTGATCTTCACCTCTCTCGGACCTCAAGGCTTCCACATCAGCCCTCAAGTTGGCAACAGCCTGTATAAGCGCCGGTACCTGATGAAGACTGGTGATGCAGCTTTCACAAAGAAATCGCAGAGTTCTCTTCCTCAGATTTAATTTCAGATGCAGACAGATCAGAACAGGGGGAATGCACGGGTCTCCCACATGAATCACAAGCAAAATAAACATCATCACTTTTCAGGTCCGCATCACATCTGCAGCATTTGAGGGAAAAGCTTAGTTTATAAGGAAATTTTTCAGCCTGATGTTCCCCAAAGTCCCCTTTCGTATCAGTAGATCGATCGGTTCAGCGGTTTTCTTGGATCGATTGATTGAAATTTTGAAAAACAACAGGAGAACAAGATTTTTGTTCCTTAAACTTGACCTAATCTTTTCAATCAATCAATAACTACATTATTTCTTCATTTTCTATTCATATTGGTTTTCTTTCAAGATAAATTATTGAAAAAAACATATAAAAAAATTTCGAGAATTTCGGTAATTTGAAACAAAAAATTTGAATTAAAAAAAAAACAAGAGACTATTTCTGCTTCACTTCCACTGAAGCTATCGACACATTTAAACTTTCATTTTCATCAGAAAAAAATTCATTTAATAAAGTTAAAGTTGATTGCCCTAAGGTGCCCACAGTTCTCGATTAATGAAATTCTGATCGACAAAAGTTTTCCGTTTTCTGCAGAGCCACAACGTATTAAAAATAGTTTTCTTGAAAACTTTTCGACTTATTCGGTAGAAACACCGATTTAAAAAGATTGGTTTAGAGAACAAGAATCTTGTTCCTTAATTTTTCCTTATAACCTAAGCTTTTTCCCCAATATTGACGAAGATATGGTCCATCAACAAAAAATGGCAAAATGACATTTTCTTTCTCTTTTTTCACGTTAACGTTACAGGCTAAAAAATTTTTTTTTTAATTAACCATGTAAGATTTTTGTTGGAAGTAGTTCAGTAGTTCCGGAGATATCAGCAATTGAGTGAAAAGTATCTGTTTGCATTCAAAATTAGATATTTCAAAGACCAATTGTCATATCCGAAGGTGGTGAAAAGCAAATTAGAGCTGAATGAACAGGATATGGGACCTTTGCATTGGTCTAATTCGATAATTTCTATGCCCGTAGAGCAAAAATAAAAATTTGAAAAATTAAAAAGATTGTTCATCCTGATTTAGCGGAAGATTGCATGGCTACCGGTACTTCGAAGAGTTGTTAACCCATAAATCAAGAAACTAGAGTCTCCAAGCTCAAAAGTGAGGTTTTATATTTTTTATGAGACCTTTTTTCACTCAGATACAGCCTGTTGAAAATCACCAAAAAATTTTGAAAATTTTTCTGTTCTTTAAATTGTTGCGCGAAGTGTATATCAAAATTAAAAAGAAAATAAGATATCGTGAAACGGTTTTCACTAATGGTGTTTTCACGAAAATCGAGTCGAGGACACCTTTTAAAGATTATACCTATCTAGTCCGGAAGTACCAGAAACAGACAAGCAATTTGGGATACCCTGTACATGATGTTGACAGGAAGTGACCCTGTGAGTTTCGATCTGTGACAGTAGGACAATGATATTGATGGACATGAATAACTGAATAATTCGACTCTATCATATTCCTTTCTTTGAAATATATGGATATGTTTTGGTGGGAGTGGAATCTGTTAATTTTTGGAAAAAGACGCTAAGTCATTCCTTTGAGCGACGACAACACCAAGCTACCGTACTACAGTGTAAAAACCAGCAATTGTCTGTTCACACGGTTGAAAGACCCAACACCGTTGAACAACCTGTCAAATATAATCTACAGAGTACCCTGTTCGTGTGGCAAATTATACATAGGACACAAAAAAGATTGTGAAAATCACAATCAGGCCAAAACAAACAAAACAGCGTAAGCCCTGCACCACTTTGACACAGGTCATGATTTTAAATTTGAGGAGACAACAATAGTGGATAGAGAATCCGATTAGATCAAGCGCAATATAGGGGAGATGATACAAATTCAATTTACTGACAATGTGAATCTGAGAACGGATTGTTTGGGTTTGAGTACCATCTACCACAATATCTTAAATTTATTTTCCCGGAATAAAATTTAAATGGTATAATTTAATTGCATTTTGTTCATATCAATTATTTTACAAGGTATTTCCCATTTGTGATATATGTTTGTTTTATTTATACGACTCGGTTGTGTCAGTGTTTGTGCGGGTGGGAGCGTCCCGTCATTCTAGTACATTCGAATAACTAGTTTTCACACATCTGCACGGCAGCGAAACACGTAGATGATATTTATTAATTCCATCATCTGACTTAGCAATTCGCTGACCTGTTATTATTATTATTATTATTATTATTATTATTATTATTATAAATTATTGTGCGAACATTTTTTGAAGCTCCAATATTTATGATTTTCGAATGGAAAGTTGACGGACGTTAGCCGCTTCTGAGGTAATAATGTTGCAGTTTTTATGTTATTTTTACTTATCCATGTGTTATTTTATAGAGTTCTGAAGAAGCAACAATAAAGTTTCCAAAAATTAACAGATTCCACTCCCACGAAAACATATCCATATAACTGAATAATGTTCATCAGTGTGTATGTATGATAGAAAATGACGACATCATCTCGTTGCTGAAATACATAATAGAAAATAAATTATTCAAAGTTTACCTCACTATGGAATAGTCCCGACAATTATTGCCACAACATCTTTTACAAGATCGGATTTCAATCCTATCAATCCCTATATTATTCCAGCCGAAACTGAGGTAGCTGATTCGTTAGATAATTGTGCTTAATTGAAGATTTTAGAGTTATAAATTTTATAGCCCCGTCACCGATTTTGAAAATATATTGCACAGTGAATCTATAGGACTTTCGGATACTACAGTCTCAATTACAGCTCTGGGGAGGCAGTAATTTTCGAGAAAAAAATAAATGAAACTCATAAATATACTCCATTTACCTAGAAGTCTAGTTGTTAGTTTGTGTTATTCTATCTCTCTCTTCCCTATCAAATACACAATTCGAACGTGTTTCTTCAAGAGGTAAATAGGTATGAAATCTAAAACTTTACTGTCTTTTATAAATTAATACACAGGCGAAATTGCAGTTTCAACTGAGGTATACTTCGGGCAAAATCGGGCCCAAAGTCGGCAAATCGGCCCAAAATTGGCAATCGGCCAATCGGACTGGTGCTTCCACAGAAATCGCACTCGTAGCGCTACAATGTTAAGGTTTAAAAAACAATCCAAATATCAAGTACTTCGGTTACCTTATTATTATTGAAATCCGAATTAATCGAATGAACGGTGTTCACTACACCTTCTCAATACTTCTCTTCCTTGAAATAAATTTATAAAAGATCCCACACTTGTGGTTGCAGAAATTTTCTATCGCTTTTTCATTTATCTCGTGAAGACGGAGCATCCAAAATAATAATGAGACGAGAAAAGGATTTATTCCGGTCCGACCATTCGCGACCTGCGCTCGAATATTAGCGATCCTTGCGCACCTTCGCGCGAACCTACAAACGTTCAAATTTGAACGTTACACTCCCCTCACCCGGAGAAAAAAAAAATGAAATTTTTTTTTAAATATTATTATTATTTATTATTATTATTATTTTTTTTTTAAATATTTATATACCGAAACTCACTACTAGAGCGATACTAAACAAGCGTTCCCTTGGACCTCTCGGGTGCAAGAAGAAGAGTAGATAGAATAAATGAGACCAAAAACGTGAATCTGATTTGACAGCGACAATTTTGTTTAAAATATTGAACATTAACAATAACCTATTGTGTCGTAAAATCACAATTCTTAGGGTGCCAACTTCAGGTCCTTAGCGTGCCACACGCCTTTTGTTTTCTTTTTTGCGGAATCCCAAAGTTCATAAGTCCATAAAGATGGTTTTCCACGTATCATGAAAGGACCTTCATATAAAGGAGCAAGCTTACTCGCATAATGCTGCGAGGCATCAGACAATTTCTTATTTTTAACATACACTTTGTTTCCAACATTGAACGAGACAGCCGTTCTACGTAAATCGTAGCGTTTTTTATTCTGTACCGTTGCGTTATTCATACGTATACGGGGTGGCAGGTTTTTTCGGCAGAGGTTTTTTTCCCCTGGCTCTATAGTATCATATGATACTAGTGATGATAGTATCGTATGATTCTATAGTATCATACGAAGAATGTTATGATACCCCGTTCTTTTTTTACCTCAGCTTAGGTACTTTTTGTTTCAACATTTATTGTATTATTTAGCTCTCTATATATATATTCATACGTATTCTAATGTCCGAGTATAATTTTTGGAATAGAACTTGTCGCTTCTTAAGTGACTTTTGAACGTTATTCATGCTTATATCACTCTTACTATCATCATTTTCTACTGAGGAGTCATATGCTTTGCATACATTTGTAGGCATGTCTCTGCCGAAAACTACAGAGTAAGGAGTAAACTTAGTTGTCTCGTGAACTTGAGTACGAATGGCACAAGCTATTTTGTGCAGTTCTTGATCCCAACATTTATGATTATCCGATATATAACAACGCAACATAGTTTCGAGGGTCTGATTTGTGCGCTCAGTGGGGTTCGCTTGCGCATGATAATGAGCTGTAAATTTTTGTGTAACCCCATAAGAATTCAATAATTCCCGGAACTCTTTGGACTTTAATTGTGGTCCGTTATCGCATAAAAGGGTTTTAGATTGACCGAAAATCAAGAAAAATTCCTCTTCCATAACCTTACATAAAACTTTAGACGATGTATTTCTTAAGGGGCGAATTGTGACAAATTTGCTAAAATGATCCGTTATCACCAAAATATTCTCAAACCCATTATTAGACCTAGGAATGGTCCAATGAAATCGCATGACACCCATTCCCAAGGTTCTGAAGGAATTGGATGGGAACTCATTAAACCCGCCGGTTTCTGTAAGAGAGGCTTGTTTTTGCAGCAAGCTGTGCATTTTGCTACATATTTAGCTATATCTGCGGCCATCCGTGGCCAATAATAATTCTGGCTGATTCTCTTAAACGTCTTGAAGACACCTGGGTGACCTGCTAGGGGATCATCGTGATTTTTACTGATTATTTGTACGCGTTCGGTTTTAGGAATGACTCTTTTCCAAGCTGGTTGTAGATCATTATACTTTGAAGGAACGTACTTATATAATTCGTTGTTTTGTAATCTCCAAGAAGGGAATTTAAGAGGATATTTTTCTACATTTGACTTCATTTTCTGAATCCAAGGATCAACAATGGTATCGCTTTTGACGCTCGTGATGTCCAAATTTAAAATTTCATCATCTTCTGGTCTATTTTCGGGGTTTAGAGTATCTCGCGACAAAATATCTGGGACTACATTTTCTTTTCCCTTCCGATGGACGATGTCAAAGTCGAATTGTTGTAGTTTCAAAACCCAACGTCCAACACGACCATGGGGATCCTTTAAAGTCATCAACCACAGTAATGACCAATGATCCGTAATTATGGTGAATTTAGTCCCCTCGATATAAGGTCTAAATTTTTCAACAGCGAACAGGACTGCCAAACACTCGCGTTCCTATGTTGAGTGTTTTCTCTCCAATTTAGACAAAGATCGACTTGCGTACGCTATAACATGATCAGGGTCGTTATTATTTACAGCCTTCTGTGATAGCACGGCGCCCAGTCCTTCAGAAGATGCATCGCATTGTATAATGAACTGCTTGGAAAAATCTGGGCAGGTTAACACTGGGGATGATATTAACTTTTCCTTGATCAAGCGCAGAGCTTCCTCTTGTTCGTCATTCCATCTTAGTTTTTGACCTTTTTTCAGCAACTTAGTAATTGGAGCAATTAATGTAGCGAATTGAGGTATAAACCGCCTATACCACGAGGCTAGACCGATTATTCTTCGGACCTCTTTAAGTTTAGTTGGCTTCGATAATCTTAAAATTGCGGAGACCTTTTCTGGATCTACCAATAATCCATGTTCGTTCACTACATACCCCAAATATTTGAAGTACAGAATTTGCACTTCTCGCGATTCAAAGTTAAACCTTCTTTCTTCAACCTCCCGAAAACCCCCCTTGAAATTTCCAAATGGTGTTCGAAATCTTCTGTGACCACGATGATATCGTCCAAATACACGAATACATACGGCTCCAGAGAAGGATCTATTACCTTATCATTTGATCGCTGGAAGGTAGCCCCAGCATTACATAGACCGAAGGGCATACGCAAAAAGTGAAATAAACCTCTGTTAGGGACTGTGAATGCCGTGTACTGTTTGGAATCTTTATCCATCGGTATTTGCCAATATGCGGACTTGATATCTAAAGTGCTAATAAATTTTGCCCTTCCCAACTTGTCTAACGTTGCTGAAACAAATGGAAGTGGATAAGCGTCTTTTTTAGTAACTTTATTGAGCTTTCTGTAATCCGCGCAGAATCTATAGGAACCGTCTTTTTTCTTTACCAGTACTATTGGTGACGACCAAGCCGAATCAGATTTCTCTATAATACCGTCCTCGAGCATCTTTTGTAGTTCTTCGTCAATATTTTTCATCATTGCTGGTGAAACTGGATAGAATCTCTGTTTTATAGGTTCTGAATCAACGATTATTTTGTGAGTCACCCCCTTTACACAACCTAAATCATTCCCTAAACCGGCAAAACCCTCCTCTACAACATTATGCAATTCTTCCCTCTGATTCCACGATAACTTATCCTCTGAAGTCACAAAATTTTCGGCATTCATTGAATAAACAGAATTTGATTGATCGGAACTTTCATCTCTAAAAACCCATCTCTGCGAAGTAAGATCCGGCACGATTCCCATGGAAATCCAAAAGTCTACCCCAAGTATTAAATTTTGATTCAGATCATCCAAAATCATGATCTCTATTAATCGAACTCGGTTTTCTAATTTGAGAGGTAAGGTTACAAGCCCGATACAATTGCATTTCACATCTTTTTTTGCAACATTAATAGTAATTGGGTTTGAAGGTCGCGTCATCTTCAAGTTGAAAATTTTTTTCAGGTGAAAAAATAAATCCCTGGACATAACTGATTTATTACTGCCCGAGTCCAGCAATGCTTGCACTTCGTAACCGAAACAAGAAACTTTTAAATATGGGCGTCTGTCTCGCGAATTTTGTGAAGAAAATATATAATCTAATATGATAGTCATTCGTTCCCTTTCTTTCGCGGCCGCCGAAGGAGTAAGAGACAGGTGGCCGCTCAAATCTGCCTCTTTTGAGCGTTTCCCGAATTTGATTTCGAACATCTGGGACAAGTTCTAATAGTGAAATCCACTTTATTACAACTAAAGCATCTTTTCGCTTCCGGTTGATTATTTTTGGTACAATTTGAAGCAATGTGTCCAAAGGTGCCGCACTTAAAACATTTCACATTACCCCTAGAATTTTTAGCCGTTGATCGGTCTTGAAATTTTGACGAACAACCCGCATGATCTCGCGCATGATACTCTGTATAACCTAGGTCCGGTTCTAATAACTCATCGTGATTTCTAGTTGGAGCCACGTATGAACTAGCATTGACATTTCTTGACTCAATTAATTTTCCTACCTTGAGGAGGTCTTCGAAAGTTTCAACAACAGAAGTACTTAATTGACGTTGATAATGGGGTGTTAAATTCTTCAAAATTATCTGCAGACGAGACTGTTCAGATATTTGAGCTGATAGCCTACTGAAAAGGTTATTCATGATCGCGACATACATACCTATGTTTTCTCCTCTACCTTGTGTTCTTTTCTTTATTTCTTCGAACAAACGAGAGTTATAATCTGGTGGTTGAAATTGTTCTCTGAGTTTCAAGGAAAAATCTTTCCATCCCGACAGGTCTTTGCGTATACTACGATACCAACATAAAGCTTTGCCGTCCAGCAATTCTAAAATACTATCAAACAAATTCGACTCAGGTACATGTCTGGCTATGGCTAGTTCCTCTACTTTTTCTAAAAAAGCACTAACCCACAATTCTGAATTTTCGTCAGTGAATTTTAAATGCCACAAATGTATTGGAACGGTAATAGGAGACTGATTCGAACTCATTTGATGTTTCAGCGCGTCTGCCCTTGAAGCAATATTCAGATTGGAGAGAGTTGCCAAATCGTCATCATCTGAAGAAGATGTCGAATCCGATTCATTTTGCTCTAGTGTTAAAGGAGTAGAACATTTTCTCTGACAGCTTTTAATTTTTTTCTGCATATCGGATTTTAAGGACAAAAATTGTACAATCAGTAAGGACTCAACTTTCTTCTCCTCTTTACTAGTAGGTGAGGTTAAATTAATTCGTCCCATCGCATGAGATAACTTTGACACCAGTTTTTTATAAATGCCATCTTCCGAACCGTCAAAAGTATCCAGAATATCCTGTAACTCAATAAGTTTTTTCGATAAAGCTTCAGAATCTACCTTGAATTCGAATGGATAACTTGGATATTTGAAAGAATTGTTAGCTTTTTCCAATTTAATTAGTTGGCGCAATGCTTTTCTCATTTCATCCATCTTAATCAACCCAGAAATTCCACGTATTTCCAATTCATAACCCAGTTCATCTGAACTGAGACGATTTATCTCATAACCGCTAGGGACATAATGAAAATACAAATTCAATCAGCGACGAATATCAGAGGAATGAATAAAAAATAATAACTTAACTACCGATTTAATTCAGAACCGAAATACCCGACATGAAAAAAAAAACAAAACAAAGAAACACCAGTCCGATTCAAATGCAAACCCTGTGTTCGCATTAAATTCCGATTCCAATCTTGATGATTGAAAATGAAAACATATGCATAATAATATGCCACTGAAGGTATTGGCTCTTATCTGTTTGTACAATATCAGGATGAGATATCGCGATGATTTATGCCGCCTCACTTACAAATACAAATATTAATATTTTACTGAAACCCTTTTATTTCAAGCAGAGAAGAAAATTATAAAATCAAACTAAACAATTATTTACGTTGGGCGCCAATTGTAACGCTAGAACTCCGGCTAGCTCGAAGTTCCGGTTCTAACGTACAATAAATTTGTAAAAAGTTAAACAATAAAAGGAACTCACCAATAATTTCCTTCTTCTCTACTTGAATGAGGGTTAATAACAAGATGATATTACATTTTCTCCCCCGCTTTTATTTATAGCCGCCAAATCACATCGATGTAAAAATTTCTAAGTCTAGTTGTTAGTTTGTGTTATTCTATCTCTCTCTTCCCTATCAAATACACAATTCGAACGTGTTTCTTCAAGAGGTAAATAGGTATAAAATCTGAAACTTTACTGTCTTTTATAAATTAATACACAGGCGAAATTGCACCAAGTTTCAACTGAGGTATACTTAGCGTGAATATGGGCGAAACGGCACAAACGTAAGGGGTGGCAACGTCCCCGGTGAGTGGCGATGTACCAGGGTGAACTGGGAGTACCTTGGCGGTCGAGAGGTCCGCAAAATCGGGCCCAAAGTCGGCAAATCGGCCCAAAATTGGCAATCGGCCAATCGGAATGGTGCTTCCACAGAAATCGCACTCGTAGCGCTACAATGTTAAGGTTTAAAAAACAATCCAAATATCAAGTACTTCGGTTACCTTATTATTATTGAAATCCGAATTAATCGAATGAATGGTGTTCACTACACCTTCTCAATACTTCTCTTCCTTGAAATAAATTCATAAAAGATCCCACACTTGTGGTTGCAGAAATTTTCTATCGCTTTTTTATTTATCTCGTGAAGACGGAGCATCCAAAATAATAATGAGCCGAGAAAAGGATTTATTCCGGTCCGACCATTCGCGACCTGCGCTCGAATATTAGCGATCCTTGCGCACCTTCGCGCGAACCTACAAACGTTCAATTTTGAACTTAACAATGTTAAAACATGACAAATACATAAACCATACAACTCGACTCACTTTCGCATCTCATTCCTTTTCCGAAAGACAAAGACCGAAGCCCCCCAATGGCCCCTGTCGCTGGCAGAAGCAGAATAAAGAACAAAGAACTACGACCAAGAAAGGCTTGCGTAAATTGACTTCAACGAAAACATTTACGAAAAGAGGTTCTTGATCTGGGGCCGATTGATTCACAATATTTACAAGGTTATACAGGGTGATTCACTGGCCAAAGGAAAGAAGCTGAAATTAGATAGAGGACTCTCAGGTGATTCAGAATGAACTTTATTTAAAGGGTCTATCTCTCCATTTAATCAAGATGCATGGTGCTTTATTTATTTCGTCAATTTCCTCAAATACTAATAACTTTCTTACCATCCTATACATTTTGATGATTTTTAATAGTTTTCTTTTCTGTAACAAGTGGATCATACTGACATAGTAACTGAATTTTTTTAAGTCCGGCAGAGGAAAATTGATGATGCAGCCAAGAAAAAACACTCTTTATATCAAAATTCCTTAGATTTGATGGGATATTCGAGAAGAGGTGAACAAACTAAAGAGAGAGAAGTATTTCTCGTATGTGATTTAATATTCAATAAATCTACTCAAACTCAAATCTGAATAACACAGTAACCAACCCAGACGGCACCCTATATTCCCGGAATATTCCTCCAATCTGCCAGTAAGCCAAAAGATATTGCAATATTCGAGGCATATGCCAGATATATATATCAAATATATCTGCTCTCAAAGGAATATTCCAAATATATGCCATCCCAGATATGTCTGGTATATGCTATGGGAATATCTATATGATATGCGTTTAGAATATTATTCAATAGTATTTATTTGTATATATACATGAATCTTCATGGAATATTACAAACGTTACAAAACCCTTTTGGAACGATAATTTTTTAAAGTGTAGGTACTACCACTACCTCGATTTTGCTTTTGTTCCGAACTCATCAATAATTGATGAGTTTGCTATTTTCCAGTAAACTGTTAAAGAACTACAAACTTTCTATATAGATTATATTTTCGAGGAATCGCAGTTATCATCAAGTTAATTATAGTTGGATTCAAGTTAAAAAATAACACTTTCATTCGCTTAATAATTTGATCTTATTTATTAAACTGAGTAAACAATGGAATCAATGATTTGTAATTTATTGTATCAATCATATGATTGATACAATGAAATGAAAAAGCAAGCAACAAATTAAACGTTTTTATTTGTGAAAAATGGACATGCTATACTATATCGTCTATCGACTGAGAGTCGAGTGACTTTTTAAATAATTGAAATGTTCGATGAAACAGAAAAAGAGGTCCATTATGATTTTGATCTTATAGAAAAGAGATCAAATATATATTTTCAATAAATGGAAAAAAAAAATATATGATATTCGAGCAGATATGTGAAAAGGTCGTAGACAAGTTGTCAAAAATCATATATGATAATCAAATATTAGTCAGCAGAGGTGAGAGTAGCTTATTCCACTGGAGGATCGAATCACTTTTGCTCATATTTTTGTTTCCATGAAGCTGCCATGTGGTGACAGAGATGTCTGGAACTTAGAATCTTTCTAGTTCAACTTAATACTTCTTGCTTTTCATTGAACCAAATACATTGCATTTCAAACATTTCAGAGCCATTGTAGGTTGAGGAAGTTATGTGGCCACTTCGAACCATATTTTCGCCCTTTCTAGATATTTCCTTGAATTTTATCAAAATATCTGACAGAAATACCAATGACATTATTTCTTTACAGGAATAAAAATACTCCTTTATAAATAAAAATTAACTATTTTCTGGCCTCTACCCATTCTTAACTCCTGCAATTTCGTTCCCTGAATTTACCGATAAGAATATCAAATTTCGATTTTACTGAGATTTGACTTTTTCTTATGGATGTTAACATCATAGAAATACAAACGAAACATTTTTTTGATTCAGTCGCCATATTGTTACGTCACGACGTTTTCAGTCAAAATATTCATATTTTTGTTTTGTGGTCTTGGATTGAGGTTATTTGTGTTCTGTGATTAGCAGTTTCAGTTTGGCGTTCCAAACTTCCAAAATGGTCGTCACGTCACGGTGGTGACATGACTTATGGAGTATGGAGCTCCATGAGTTGAAAGAGTCTTATTGAAAAATTATTAAATTGTGTGTGGAGTTGAAAATATGTTATTGTTGGAGTATTATGTGATAAATAGTTTGTGATGCAGCCGAGCACATGATAAAAGATAAGACAGACAGACAAGAGCATGACTGTAGGAGCGTGAATATCAAATCAGCGTTGGTAGGTACTCTTATATATTTGGAATGCTTGAAAAAGGTTTTCGTAATATGCCAATCACTTGTCAGTGCTTTATCTTTGGTTATGTGTATTTACGTTTTTTCAGGTCAAAGAATTGAGGACTTAACAGTGAGGAAGTGATAGATAGGATATTTCCTATAAAAATACCCCCACTACACACTACCCACTACACAAATACCCAACTAAAAAGTTGGGTTGGGAAAAAGGCAAAAACTAACTTTTCATCCCTAATAAAATTGTGCAATGTTCTCAAAGGTATAATATAAATAATTTCAGTGATCATAAAACCCGGTTTATGTTTTATTAATATTTTTAGAGGTTCTTAAACAGAATGAAAATACTAAATTTCTTACTGAAAAATGGCTCCACGTTGTGCAGATAGCTTAACCAAAATTTTGCTTTCAATCCAAACGTAAAAACTACAAGAGCATGAGCGGAGGAGCTTCTCGGGTGTAGTAAGTCTCACCCAAGCTGTATATCGTAATTTTGTTCCTGCAAGCAAAGAGGCTGTACAGGTCGAAAATATTAGTGGCATCAATACGGATTTAGGCCCTTAAAATCAAAAAGAGGGATCGTCTTCGAGAAGGAAGGTTGCCTCGATATAAATTGCCAACACGGCCTACTAAAATTCAAAGTAAGTTTATAAATATTGAATAATCAGAATAGATTCCACTATTACTATAGCAGTAGACAGCCTCTTATCTTGAAAATCTTAGAATCACTGGTTTTTTTCAGGGCCAAAATCAAAGAATTCCCAACTTGCTGTGAAATAGGTACCAAGAGAAGGAAGAAGGAAAAAGGCGAGGAAGACCAAGAGCTACCTGGATGAGCGGCATACAGAAGACGATGTCTGAGAGACCGGGAGAATGGGTGTTGATAGAAGGGGCTGGAGACTGGGAATTGGAAGGCTCAGGATGTTATAAACACGGATATCTATATCAGCACCCCAAAGGTAAAGTGTGTCAAGTCACAATATCAAAATTAGACAAATGAGAGATTTTTCAGTTCAATAATTGTTTCAAAGAATGTGTTCTGTCATTACTTGGCGTCTTCATAAACCTAGGGAGTCAAAAATGTGTTTCACTAGCTAGAATTTACTAATGTGAATCCAATATTCTAGATAGGTCGTGTCTGAAAAAATGTGACTTAACACACTTTACCTCTGAGGTGCTGATATATAGATATAAGGTCGGTTTTACAAAACTTTGTTAGTACCGTTTAATTAACTGGAGCCACCAAGATTCGTAGAAATTTCAAAACGAGTAATTCGATTTGTGAAACCGACCCATAATCTGATGAGTCGATTTCGAATGGCTGTTTTGGTTGGTTAACGGTTGACCGCTCGGTTCATAAATGACAACGTCAAACGAACTGCGCTTTCGAATTCTGTTCAAATTCTGGAGAAACATCTGATTCGAGACGTCACCAGAATGTCATTCGAATGCGGTTGGTCCAAAACTGACGGACCAATCTATGAACCAACCAAGAACCAGTCAATCGAAATCGCCTCTAGTTCACAAACCAAATAATTGAAGTTCACAGTTCAATATTTATATCATTTAAAATATTACCTCATTGTGTTTTCCCTATTTTTTAGTTTAATTCATCAAATGTTAATTTTAACTTATTCTTAGTTCATATGCCTTGTATTGTTTTGTAAAATACCTAGTTGATTTATATTTATATTTTTACTTTATGTTCATTCTTATGATTTGATGTGATAATTTTGTTAATTATTGTTATTGTAAAAAATATTCTTAAAACTGTAATAAATTTTTTTGAAACAATCTAATCAATGCATCATTATTTAGTACCGCTACAAAAATTAACATATATTTAAATATATACAAAGATATTACCAGCATATGGCATGGACAAATCAGGAGATAAAAAGATATTGCCAGCATATATGTAAGGGAGATATTCATAGATGAATCTGTATGGCATATGCCATGGATATATTTTTGAAGATCATGGGATATTCCTGGCAGATGTTTCATGGTGACCTTGGATATTCCTGCTATCTGCCAGGCTTATGCCCTGGGAGATTTGGAACATGTTTGGAATATCTCAATATACGAGCGGTATATTCATTCAATATGCATGGAATATTTCTGTGCCGTCTGGGAATATTTTGAAAAAACTCCATTTTATTCAGTATTGATTAATTTTCTTCTATTTAAATCTTTGGCCTCTTATCAGGCCCCAATTTTTTTAAGTGACAAACTTGGAACACAACGAAAATTTTTCATATGGAAGACCATGTTTATTTCAACGTCAAACTGTATCACGATCTATGCTTTAATAAATTTCAGTTGAAAAAATTATCCCAAGCATTTAATCATTACTTTTTAGAAAAACCATGTGATCTGAACCCATGTATTTTTCTTGTATGGAACATAATTTGAAAATATCAACTGAAAAATTTTCATCACTATACAACTTTCGCAAAATTAGACCGCTTTTTTTTCAAAGGACGCTATGAAACAAGAAAAAACAAATACGTGAAATCACTGTCGAGGTTAGGTCCGGACTGCCGAGCGGAAAAAACTACTCTCGGTGATCCGGCGTTTAGCTGTATAAAATGCCGGCTTATAGAGCGGATTACCTGGGTACCAACGTGCCGGACTACCGGGCGTACCGGATTGGCAAGCGCCGGATTATCGAGCGCCTACTGTATACATTTTTCGGATGTTTGACGCTCAAATTTTTTGAAGGTAAGGTTGGGTTACATCGATGTATTCAGAAAAAAATTAAAAGAATTGAAGTTAAAACATACGAGATGTTCCATTTGAAACATTTTTAGCTACGCCACCGACTTCTACGTAAAAATATTATTATGAACATTTTCATACTTTTTTTTTCTCATACAGGGCCCGAGAAATAATAACATCTTCAAAAAGTGGACATTTTCATTTTCTCACTGTGTTCCAGAAACAAAAGAAGATGAAATATTTCTGTTTGTGGATTTAAAAGTTTTACCAAAAAGTGACACAGGGTCCCGAAAACCGCATGACTTTATTTTCAATAATAGTTGAGATATAATAGAGTCTCAACCAATTTAAGACACAGTGCTGAAACGACCGCACCATATGATGAAGAAATTAATGATAACATATCAGATGATGATGAAGATTAATAATAAAACTTATTTTTTCATTCCCTCAGACGAACACATATAAAAATTTCAGCCTTACAGAAAAGAGTTCATTTTTGTTTGTATTTTACACCCTTTTCGAGTCGCCTGGCAGGTACTCGTGCTCGTCGAAATCGCCTGTCAATTTTTTTTTTTAACTTCAAAATGAACAAAATCGTATGAAAATTTCAAACATACAGGAACAAGTTTATTTTTTAAATTTTTTTTAACACTTTCAAAGATATAGATCTTGATGACGTGCAGGGGTGAGAGGTGCCAGGCGATGATTTCCGTCCTCCGCATGCTGGGAACTATAGCTATAAAAATTTCTAGCCTTACAGACAAACCGTTACTCAAAAGGTTCACTAGCTCTTGGACTAATCGTATTTTTACATAGGTACATGAAATTTTTTTTTTGGGATGATAACCTTAGATTCTGTAAGTAATTGTTTTGAAATTTTGTATTGTTGTGTATTTTAACTGAATTTTAAATATTTGTAGTGACCTTGAAAAAAAAAACAAAATAGTTCCGAAAGCTCGGTGATGAATAAAGAGTAATCTTGAAACCCTATATCAGTCGAATTCCCTTAATTCCTCTATATATACAGGGTGTACCAAGTTCGACGGCCTATTAGGCGTTTCTGGAGAACTAGACTTATTTGAAATATGAAAATTGGTATTATGATATTGTTTGACATTATCTACCGAGCTAAAATATTCTTAGAGCCTCACCACTTTCAGGTATACAGGGAGCGAAAAAAAATTTTCAAAATTATTTTTTTCTGTTTTTTTGTTATCGAATTTGACAGAGTATGCAATTCTGAATTCATTCGTACTCAAACCATTGCATTCTTCGAAATACTTTCCAAAATATCGAGAAAAACCTGAAAAAAAAGAGAGAAAAGAGTATTCGGTATTATGTGTGTTATTCTTAATCTAGATACCTTAAGCACAAACCGTTTTCACATTTTTGAAGTCGAAGAATGTGGAAATATTGTACATTTTTAGAATTTTGAAAAACTCATCACAGGGTGTTGAGTCAAAAATTGGGATCAAGATTGGCCCATAACTTTCGTTTTTCAAATTAGAACCCTATTTTTTTATGATTGCGTTGGATTGTACGAAGAGAAATGATGATAACGTTCTAACATGTTAATGCTCCTAAAATTGATAATTCTCGAGGTATTTAGGATTTTCTGATTTTATGTCGTACGTAGCGTCAAATTCATTAAATCTGTTTCATTTCAACTATGACCTTGGTCATAGAAGATAAATCATTCCAATAACTCACTAGTGACACACACTCGAATACTCAAATCGTTGCATTCGTCAAAATACTTTCCGAAATATCAAAAAAAACTAAACAAAAAAAGGCAGATGAGAATATTCGGTATAATGTTTGCTATTTCTAATCTAGATATCTTAAGCACAAACTGTTTTCTCGTTCTTGTAGTCGAAAACAGTGGAAATATTTTACATATTAGGAATTTTGAAAAACTCGTCACAGGGTGTTCCAAATGTTCGGTCAGAAATTGGGATCAAGATTGGCCTATAATTTTCGTTTTTCGAATTAGAACCCTATTTTTTCATGATTGCTTTGGATGGATTCTGCGAAGAAAAATGATGATAATGTTCTATAATGTTGATACTCCTAAAATTAATAATTCTTGAGTTATTTAGTATTTTCTGATTCCATATCGTACGTTGCGTCAAATGCATGAAATCTGTTTCATAACAATAATGATGAATGAATTGAAAAAAAAAGGTGTGTCACTAGTGAGTTATTGGAATAATTTATCATCTATGACCAAGGTCATAGTTGATATGAAACAGATTTAATAAATTTGACGCTACGTACGACATAAAATCAGAAAATCCTAAATAACTCAAGAATTATCAATTTTAGGAGCATTAACATATTGTAACGAAGCGAACTTCGTCACTAAGAGCATACTGTATATTTTTCAACTATTTCTAAATTCAAACACGAAATTATTTCTAATTTCGTATTGTGACGAGTTGAATTTCGTTACCGTAATCAACCTATATAATTTTCAACAATTTTGAATTCAAACATAAAATTATTTCGAGTTTCATATCGTGAAAATCTAAGAAGCCAATTTCAGATTCCTACCTAGGTAGAAAAAACTTACGTTCGCCGTAGTCAGCGACGTTATCTGTACCATATGTTTTTTTGTGCAGAGCGGCAATTGTTTTCACGATATCCGAGACTCGAAATATTCCCCCTCCAACCGAACTTATAAATTCGGCGGTTTTCAGGCGGACAGTCAGTTCTTCGAGTTCTCCGATAGTTTTTCGAATTTTCCGATAGCTAGTTCTTCGAGTACTCCGATAGTTTTTCGAATTTTCCGATAGCTAGTTCTTCGAGTTCTCCGATACTTTTCCGATAGCTAGTTCCTTGAGTATTGAATTCACCGAGTCAGTTCTCACTTCTGTTAGAGTTTCGAATTTTCTGATAGGCAAGTTTTAAGTTTTCAGCTTTCCCAGTTTTTTAGTTTTCCGACGACAGGATTTCAGTTCCGAAAGTTTTGAGTCGGTAGTACCGAAGAGTTTTGTGCTGGTTACAACTCCTTATATTCGGTGTTTCCAACGAACGAGATAGGACTCAAGTGTTGTGTCGAAACCAGAAATCCGCAGGATTGGTAAGACCCATTTTATTCACCTGTCTACGTGGCCGGCAAGTTTTCCTGTACTGTTCAGCGGGGGGGGCGATACCCGGAATCTATACTCATCATTATTGTGTTTTTAGCATTTCTTCGCGTGGCCTACGTTTGTGTCCCGGTGTTTGAGGTATCATTGAGTTGGTACTCTTTCACCCCTCAGGTAGAGTTGGTCTAGGGTTCCTTGCTTGAGGCTCTCCTTCGCGGGAACGCTGAGCAGACTCTTCGATCTTGAGGAAAAGGGCCGGTGTCCTCATTTCCGGGTTTGGTTACCTTCTTGCCAGATATACACATCTTCTGTTCCCCAACTCGTTTTGGCGGGTGCGCCAATACGATCTAAACCTAGGTTACTGTTACTCAGTATTTATTCGCGTAGTCTACGTTTAGGCCCCGGTGGTAGAGGTATCAGGTATCATTGAGTTGATACTCTTTCACCCCTCAGGTAGAGTCGGTCTAGGGTTCCTTGCTTGTGGCTCTCCTTCGCGGGAACACTTACAGACTCTTCAACCTTGAGGAAAGGGGTAAATTGTCCTATATATCCCCACTGTAGCTGTCATCTGGCCAGCGAATTCCGCAACGTTTGTTCGGACTCCATTTTGTCAGGCGCGCCAAAGTGCGCAGTCCTGGTTTTTTTTTGCGCTTGTCTGGGGGATATTGGACAGGACTCTTCGAGTCAAGGAGGAGGGGACAGTAGATCGTGTGCGCGCGCAGGGCAGGATAACTTGTTGACAGGTAGACAGCGTGTACCGCCTTTCACCCGCTACATTGTATGCTTTTCACTGGTAATCAAGATAATAAGGTTACTGGCTGTCGCTCTTTTATTAAACTGTTTTCACACCACGCATTTTAACTGCTTCACAAACGCCGCCTGCTCACCTCGCTTCATTTTATTCCATCCGTCATTTCTGTTGAATTTCCTTTGTAACTTGTTGGTATATATTGTTAATTTTGCTGCTTTTCACCTCATTCGTTTCATTGTAGCACCGTCAATAAATTATAGCATTTCGTGTGGCATTAAAGTATTTGTATTTAGTAATATATTGTGTCTCGTCGAAGTGTGTTTTATTTATATAGCTCAAAGTCGCTCCTCTTCAAATGAAGAAATAAAATCATATCAATCGCTACCACCCCAGATGGAATCGAACCTTGTCTCCAACTGTAGAAAAGCTACCCAGGTGGACAACTGTGAGCGACGTAAGGAATTGTGACCTTATAAAACCCATCGCTATTGGCGCCCGAGTAAGCTGGGAAAGGTAGTGGTAGGTGTAAGTCGCAACCAGGAGAAAAACGCCGTCAGAACATTATCATCACTTCTCTTCGTACAATCCAACGCAATCATAAAAAAATAGGGTTCTAATTTGAAAAACGAAAGTTATGGGCCAATCTTGATCCCAATTTTTGACCCAACATTTGGAACATCCTGTGATGGGTTTTTCGAAATTCTGAAAATGTACAATATTTCCACAGTCTTCAACCTCAAAAATGTAAAAACGGTTTGTGCTTAAGGTATCTAGATTAAGAATAACAAACATAATACTGAATACTCTTTTCTCTCTTTTTCTTCAGGTTTTTCTCGATATTTTTGAAAGTATTTCGAAGAATGCAACGATTTGAGTACGAATGTATTCAGAATTGTATACTCTATCAAATTCAAGAACAAAAAAACAGAAAAAAATAATTTTGAGAATTTTTTTTTCTCTCCCTGTATAACTGAAAGTGGTCAGGCTCCAAGAATATTTTAGCTCGGTAGATAAGGTAGATAACGTCAAACAATATCATAATCCCAATTTCCAGATTTCAAATGAGTCTATTTCTCCAGAAACGCCTAATAGGCCGTCGAACTTGGTACACCCTGTATATATATATATATATATATATATATATATATATATATTATATATATATATATATATATATATAATATATATATATATAATAAGAAAGGTTTTAAGGGGTATGGGAATTGATCAGTCTGTAATAAGGTCACTCTTCTTTATTTCATAAAGCCAACGTTTCGTAATTAGGTCACTCTTCTTTATTTCATAAAGCCAACGTTTCGATCGCAATGGCTCAAAACGTTGGCTTTATGAAATAAAGAAGAGTGACCTAATTACAGACTGATCAATTCCCATACCCCTTAAAACCTTTCTTATTATTAAAATTCTGGGAGTTACCACCTCAATTGTTATATATCTATATATACAGGGTGAGTCGGGAGGAGTGGACCAAACTTCAGGTGTGTATTCTATAGCTCGAAATAATATAAAAAAACTCATATGTTGTTATCCGATTTTCATTTGTTCTCAAACTACAGCGTCATTATAAAAAACAACATTTTCTATATTAAAATAGTTTCATTTATAGCATTATTTCAATAAATGCACGAAAATCCCGCCATTAACCGCGAAACACATTCGTCTGCGAAGGGCTCTCGATGCTTTTCTGATTGATTCGTGATTTTCTTCAAAAACCTCTGGTTTCCCTTTCTACTTGTTCCACCTGCTGTTTTAGAAAATAATTTTCCGTTTCTAAAAGAGCTGTTGAAGTAGATGGCAAAGACGATCTAGAAGATCCTTGTTCAGTGGTAATTCTATAAAATATAAAATTAGTATAGACTCAATAAAATCTCTTTGCTGAACATACTCTGCGGGCATTTCCACTTCATTTTCAGAAGATTCTGTTTCCGCAGTACTGGTACAAACTGGTAATATCCTAGTTCTTTTCTCAGGAGATGAAAATTTAAATCTCTTCTCAATATTGTGAGAAAAATCACAGGATCGTTTTCCTTTTTTTCCTTCTGGAAAATGACAAACATAAACATGCACCAGGTCCTGGTTCAACATCTCGTCTGAAATTAATGACAAAAATTTAAGCTGGATGGTCGAATATGGAAAGATTATATGACAAAAAAAATCATAGTTATCACCTCACAAGCTTAAATCCACTTATTACGCAGCTTTTCATCAGTAGGGAATGCAAAAAACTTGCAAGTCTCTCTAACATTATAATGGTTACAGCCAGGTGCCCAACACATCACCATCTGAAACAATTGCAACGTGAAAAATGTCAAGTATTTTGGTATCCATAAATCAAAATTTTATCTGTTTAGCGTCTTCAAATG
The DNA here is from genome assembly GCA_038502775.1 of Hippodamia convergens. Taxonomy (NCBI): domain Eukaryota; kingdom Metazoa; phylum Arthropoda; class Insecta; order Coleoptera; family Coccinellidae; genus Hippodamia; species Hippodamia convergens. Next base: position 93,737,131 of record CM076607.1, read on the forward strand.
CTATTTCATAAGCAATTGGATTAGACACGAGTAGGTACCACAAACTTTTAGAGGTTAGGATCAGAATCAAAATTCTTACATTTCTTCAGAAATTTTGCACTTACAAGGAAAAAAATATATGATTGCTTCATTTATTCCGAGAACTTTGTATTTACTTACCTTTCAATCGCTATTTATGCAAATTAGATCACAAAATAAGACTTATCCGAATCACCCAAAGTATTATATTAGTGAAAAACTACTGAGGCCACATAATTTTGGAGTCATAATAAAAACATGAAACCCGGAACTACAATTTCTTATTTCTTGTACGGCCATTTCTCTCTAAGTTTCGGCTTGTTTTGAAAATTGTCCAAAAAATTAAGATTTTTTTTCGGATCCTTTGATGTTTTCTAGTTGTGTATTTTTTCATGAATTTTTGAATCTTTTGTATCCCTCATTTCGAGAAACAAGAATTACCACGCTCATTTCTATTCCAGTTGAGTGTTAAACTGAAACCGAAAATAATCTACCATCACAGTATAGAAACGGTGCTACCATCTACCACAGTAGTTCTCAATTATAGAAATTTTAGGCAACGTTGCCACGATTTCTTCGTGTGAAATCAGGAGACCTCGTAAACAGGGGTAAAAACGTAGAGATGACGAAATGATAGAAAAAAAGTGTGATACAGAATAGGGCCTTCCTTCGCTTGCGTTTCTCTGCGTTACGTTATCGCTTTCGTTTACTATGATAAAGATGCCTAATTCCACGGCTGTAGATGCCAGACAGTCGAACTGGCTAAAAGACGACGGCCGAAATGCCCGTTAAAACAAGTGACATTGAACATCTATTCATTTATTACACTAATCTGACAGTTCCCTATAATAGCAGAAAAACAAAAAATTCCACAGATATCCTAATTTTAACTAAAAGCTTTCAGTTGCATCAGGAATAATATGCATATAATAATATTATGTATTCAATAAAAAAATGAAGTTGATGGATACTGCCAATAATGCAATGAAATTCATCGAATTGTATTTGAAAAAAAGTTGATTTGAAATTTCCCTTGTCGAGAGTTTTCTTGTGATCACTTTGCGTGCCGGAGGAGTCTTATTTCAGTGACTATACTTTGAATTTTCTTTTTTTAATTGATATGAATCAATCGAGGAATCAATGCTATCGAGAAGTTAACCCACCCATGGATGAAATATCTTCTGTCAGCGCAAGTTTTTCGCCGAAATCGCAAATATTTCAAAAACCGAATAAAGAAAATTTGCCTTAACACGAACAGGCTGAAAGTACCGGAGATTTAAAAACCAACTTAACATAATATGGTGACCCATTTCGAAGAAGGAAGCTACCGTCGAGTATAGTTTTTTAGGAACAAGTTGTATACTCGAAAATAATTTCAGACTGCACAATTGTAGGGATAATTTGAGCTTCCGAAAATTTGGTGATATTCAACCGATGTGCAAATATCGACAATTTATCGTACTTTATAGGTAGAACACTCTTAAGAGTAGTTCCACAAATTTGAATACATTAAAAAAAAATGTTATATTGTTTCAACATATCTCATATTATAAGTTCAGTTCGATATCATCGTTATAATAATCTTTAATCATTCAATTCTGTCATTACTATGCCTTAACGCTCTGATTACAGCTGGAATGGTGATTGGGCAATCATTTCATTGTATAGAATGGAGCGTTGATAGTGTGATTGTTTCATATCTTTCATCGTGAAATTAAAATCAACACATCGCTTGTATTGAGCCGATTACTTAAATTGGACAGCTGAATTGGTGCTCTTGATTTAGAGACTCCTCTCAGTGGTGTTGTTTTGTATAGAGTTTTCTAGTACAAAGTATTCAGGTTCTATAATCGTTATTACGAATAGTTTAAATCATGTTAATTTCTCTCCATCCATCAATTCTTCTTCCAGCGCCCTCGAAAGCCCTTGTTCACTTTTAAAGTCGTTCAAATCAATCGTAATATTCATCAAATGAGTGCCAAAACAGGTACATTATAAAAACACTTCATGATAGGGTTCATTCAATTTCAGCTGCAACCGAAATGAGAAATAATGAAATAAATTTCATTAAACATTTCCTCGAGAATAATCACTACACAGCAAATGTCATTATGATGATAATCAGGAACCACCAAGAAACTATCAAGAACAACCAAGTTCATTGAATTTGATTCCTTTTATTCAAATTCAAGCCCTTTCAGAAAAAAAATGAAACGAATTTGTGTCAAATTCAACATGAGAACTGTTTTCGAAACAAAAATGGTTCAAGATCTATACTGACAAAAACTAAACCTTCGAATTTGAAACAAACGTCAGAAGATTGTTTTGAAAATATTTTCTATATTTGTCAAAAAGCTTACACATATGACTCATAACATTCTAGCGAAATATTGTTTCCAATAAAAACTAGGTTGATTTAAGCAATGTATTATTTTTTATAGAATAAGACAGTGGCATAGATTATGAGTAAAACTGAATTTTTCAAACTTTAACATTCTGTATCTCGAAAACGAATCATAGGACATATGTTCATAGGAATTTTTTATGGAAGAAGGATTTCTATCCGATGCCAAAGTTTCAGTTCCGAATTCTGATTATCATGATGAAGATCTTAAAAATGGTAATTGCAAGCTGAAAATGATGAAAGAAAATTGTTGTTATAAAGAAATTGTTGTATGTGGTCCCAGAAGAAAAAAAGGAATGTTTTGATCTACTTCAAGAACCCTGCATTAAGAATCAAAAATACTCCAAGGAAAGGAGGATGCTTAGAAATTTCGAGAATTCCGATTCAAACTTGAAATGTATCGACAGACATGAACTATTATTTTGTACTACTCTTATTGTTATTTACAATTGTTTTCAACTTCTGAAAATAATATGAATTATGAAAATTAATGGCGTGCAGACGGGATGTTCAATTCTGTAGAAAGGGATGTTCCGATGTTTTTTTTTCAGAATTAAACATTCCATCTACACGCCATTAATTTTCATAACTCATTGTTATTCGCTCTGACGAAAATATTAGTTAAGAGAATATTTCTGATATATTATATGAATCGTCAATATACCTGATATATATATACAATATTTTATAAAAATGAAATATAAGAGTTTTTTCAATTGCACTTTTCATTTAATTCGGGGTTTGTCTTTTTCATTTATTGACAAATATTTTTGGATACCGTCAAATCGACGAATGTTATTCGAAATGTAATTTTCGAAATTTTAGGCATAGAATCACTTGTAGCAGTCGATAAAGTGATAAACGTGTAGGACCCAGAGAAAATGCAATGAAACCGACCCATGAGCTATTTCAATCATGATTATCAACTGGTAGATACATCTCGATTGTTCAATGTCAAACTTATTCGATCAGGACTGAATGTACCTAGAAGCCATGATTGTGTCTAGGGGATGTTTAGTCAATACAATTTGTCCATTTTATGAAATATAATTTACCCCAATCACATATTTAAAAATCAGAAATGTGAAAATGAGTTCATTCATTTTTTTCGAAGCTTCAAAGCGTGTGACAGAAGTTTTGGCCCAAAGAAAGTGTCTGACACTTATGATACTGAATTGGTTGAGGCTTTCGCGGCCATCGTTCAATGTGACGTTCAATACGACCACGGCCTAAATGCTCGAAAGAACATGTCACTTATGATACTATTTTAGAAATAATATTCTACAAAACATATATGAAAATCAGCCATGTGAAAATAAGTTACGTCATACAGCTCTGGAATCTTGGACTACTTCCTCTGGTTTCCATTGCTGGATCATATGAACAATTTTGTTTTTGTTGTTGAGATATCCCTGTCCATTCAAATACACAACACTGTATTGATTTAATTGCTAAAATTGTCCAAAATTAGTTCTTCTTGATATACTATCCATAATTCTCAGATAACAAGGGCAGTTTCTGTCGAGGGAGGTGTGATTGGTTTCCAATTCAACTTTGAAATTCTTGATCTTCCTGGTGCAATTAACGCATTTTTTTAAATTCACTTTAACAATCTTTAGTTCCATGGTTTTCAGCGCATTTAGCACAAGATCTTTCATTTTTGCACTCACTCTGGAAACGATTATAGCCAGCAAATTTATACCAACGAATAATATTGTAATATTCCTGGAAAAAATCAGCTTCTCCAGCACAATTTTAAATTCTTTTTACCTTTAATATTTTCATAAATGCTCGGATCTACTTCAATTATTATATTAGCAGCATTTTCTCTCGATTTCAGTTTGTATTTTCGTATAACCTTCATCTTGTCCACTATATCATCGGCAAACTTGTCCATTTCATTTTGATGAATGAGAAATTCTATTATTTCTTCATTTTAATAGTCACTGTATTTTTCTTCAATAGTTTTTATAATCAATTTTGGATTCATCAATGTGCCTTCTTGAATTTTCTACTTATTTTCTAATTCGTCTGAGTATGTTTTCTTGGATTTCGGACCTTTATTTTTATTACCGTTTATTCAAAGCATATTAATCATTCTCTCTTTATTTTCGATTAGCTTATTCTTCGCATCTATCAATTCCCGAAGTAACACAAAAGTATCTTGACTTTCACATCTTCTATTTTCTATTTTCCTTTTTGATTCCAAGTATCTTCATCTCGCTGAGTGATAACCCAGTGCACCATTTGCATATCCTCCCTGAGCAACCATCACATTCCACCGAACTTTTCTCGGGTGAAACAGCGCTACAAATTGCGCACTCCATGGTCACCTTTACTTTTCACAGAGTTATCCATAAACAAGTCCCGATATATTGGCAATTCTTGAGTTCTCAACTTTAATGTTATCAATTATCATGGTTTAATATGATATTCCACAATCAAGATTTACGGCTGAACACTTGCGTAATTTGTTACTATATTTTATAGCAATATTCCTATATTTTTTTCGAACTATTTCAACAGAATTTTCACAGTTTAGTAGAAGCGATTTAATGCGGCCTTCGTCTATCGTTATCTATCACAAAGTTGTGATTTATTCATAACTTGCTGGCCTGGCGAATTTTGTTTCGCCTCAGAGATTCATAAAGTTGTATCAACAAAACTGGTACTTTTTCAAGTAGGAGGTAAATAAGACACGGTACCTTAATATTATTCAAAATTGTCTCATTGTTGTACCTTATGATGAACAACATTTTTCGTAGTGTTCGGAAGAAAGAAAGGTGTGATCACACATGGATTCAGATGCGTTAAAATTATTATTAAATGTAGTTCACCGAACTTACATCAAATATACACGAAAACGCTATCAACCTCAGCGACATCTACTGGCGTTATTCGCAAGAAGGAAAATTATTTCCTACTTTTTTTTCATTTCATCAAATTTTTCATTGTTTCAATGTATTTTATGTCAACCCCACCGTTAAAGAATCCAACGAGAAACTTTCATAACAAACAGTTATAAATGGTGTATCCAACAATATGGCCGATTGAGTTTTCATACCAGAAACAGTATCATTGTACTTTTTTTTATTTAACTTGTACAAAAAAAACATTTCACAATAAGGGATTCTGAAGATATGAACACTAATTTGTGACAATTTTTCTGACAAAAAATTGGAAAATTAGGCTATAACTCAAAAATGGCTTGAAAAGTTTGCGCATATCATTATTATTATTATTATCCTGAACAGGGGTCGTTGTGACTACGTTCAGCCTTCCGGGAACTTCGACCGCAAGGATCTTCTGTTCTTTACCCAACTCGTTCATTTAAATCCCAAGGAATCCATCAATGACATTTGCGCATATCATACATCAAATATTGGTGTAAAATTGAACTTAGAATTCAAATATGTTTAAACTTGGATATTTCAAATGTAACACCCTGTATATTTTTAAATATTTCAATTCTTCGTTTAACTTTACACCAATTTGATGTATGATATGCGCAACCAGTTAGAGCAATTTTTGAGTTATAGCCTAATTTTCAAATTTTCGTCAGAAAGATTGTCACAAATCAGTGTTTATATCTTCAATAGCTCTCATTGTAAAATGTTTGTTTTTGCAACAGTCGAATAAAATAAAGTACGATGATACTATTTTTAGTATAACTTATAAATAAATTTCATACAGGATGCCTAAAACAGGGCTCCAAAGTGAGATTCAATAAAACTATGAAATCTCTTTTTTTTTCAAATGGCAACCATATAATTTTGTAATTCCAATCGATTGTTCGTCAAAAACTAGTTAGAGTGTTCTAAACATTTCATGCTTTTAAAATCAATAGTTTTGCCGTTATTGAATGAAATTCGAATTTCAGGAATATTGCCAGGTTTATTAGTCTAATAATACATTTATTGAGATAACTTTCAAGTAGGCTTGGTCAATACTAAAAATGTCAATTCATTCAAAATTTAAAATGCAGAATTGTTAGCCATACTTGTTGTTTGATTAATCCGGCACTATGCTAAATCAGAAGTACGTTAACAGTGATGTACCTATTAAATATGTTTCTTCATTTATGGTGAATGTATCAAAATATAAGATTGAGTGGTTCTTTAGAGTGAGCGCCTCGTTCTCCAGATGTAACACTTTAATCTCCCAGATATATTATGTGCCCCCCGTTTATTTCTGAAGGATGAAAAATAATATGGAAAAATTGTTGAATCTGGAGAAATCTCAGAAATAACAATGTGTTTCAATTGGAGAATTGATAATAAAAATCATTTCTTATTTATCACCGAAGCTTCCCAGTAACAAAACAACGATGAGTAATGGGGCAACGCTTATATCGTAAATAAATTTCTCTATTTCAGTATCGTAATGAGTTCATTACAGTACTAAAAGTAGTGCTGTAATGAAATTCATTACAGCATTGTTTTCAGTTATATTTTTCGTTTTATGATTGTCAGTACTGACCTCCGATCGAATCATGTTTCGAATCAAATCAATTCAAATTCCGTGATCTGTCAAATTTCGTATGTCACACCAACTGCCAAGATACAAAACAAAAGTCACTAATCTGAATTTTCATTTGAATTTCGAGGTGTTTTCACAAAAATGGACTGAAATAGAGAAAATACCGTCTAATACTCGTTGCAGAAGGCAATTCCAACACTCATGCTATCGAAAACTCGCTCCTTCGTCGCTCGTTTTCGAACTTCGCATTCGTGTTGGAATATGAGCTCATTCTGCAACTTGTTTTAGAATATACTATTAATTATATATATTTCTCAAAAATATGTAATTCAAATGTATTGTATTTTTGTACTTTTGCTACTTTTTCCTGGTCTCAAATGTTCGTGTAAGGAACGCACATCTTGACAAAGTTACTTTTCTACTTCTTTATTCGAGTTTACCACAAACGACGTCACTCTCTTCGAATCTGAACCAGCACGATAAAAAGTGTTTTCTGTGTAGCTCGTAGATCGAACCATTCTTCGAGTGAATTTACTGAAGAGTCTTTTGAAAATTATTCGTCAAAGCTAGCTTTTCCTGAAAATAAGAAATTTGAGTATGAAGCTGAACTAACTCAAGCAGCATTCGATTTTGTTGGTTACCATACCTCATGTTACAAAAGAATAACTACTGTTTTAGGAAGTAATACAATGAAGATTTTAAAATTTTTCTTACAGAGTATTCAGTACCTAAGTACATAATATACCTACAATTCTTGTTGCTCCAAAATAAGGCCTTACTGTTCACAGTATGGAAGGTTAAACTGCATAGTTTAAGTACCGATCATTCGCAAAATTGTCTTACATTTGGGGTTCCGTCAGATATGACTGCGAAGATGGATCCTTCATTATTATATTATATACTTACCTCGGACTCCTCTATCGCTCATATCCTCACGCGTCGAAATTTCAATCTTTCAAAATTTTGAGGGCCTACCAACTGGTTGTTTCGTTCTTGGATTTTGCGTTTTGTCCTACTTCGCAAGTCGCTCTGGACCCATCCGATCTACGTGATCTCTTCAATAGCGGCGCCTTGTTCTCACCCATCGAGCAACGTCCTGCACTTCTAACTCTCGCAGAGTGTCTGTATTTCGTATTCTATGTCTCATTGTTATCCCTCTTATTGTTCGCAATATTTTCATTTTCGTTTTTCTCATTTTTCTCTTTGTTTCTGATGTTTCTGCTCTCGTTTTAGCAGCGTGCCTGGGGATTTTTCGTTCTTCAGTTTTTTCAGTGCTGTCTGTAGTTCTTCAAGAGTGATCTGATCCCCTGTGTCACACGGAGAAGGTGGGCTTTCGGTGTTCAGTTGATCATTGTCCTCGGTACCAGCATCATATAGGCTTTCAAAGTATGTTACCCCCGTTAAATGGTCTATAGCATTAATCACCACTTCCTCGTTCGCTGCTTTCTCTCTCTTCCGCAACATGTTCCAGATCTTCCTCTGACCTCCGTATAGATCATGCTCCATTTCCACCGAGAACTTTTCCCAGCATCTTTTCTTCAGTTCTCTAATTGCATTAGTTGTTCTGTTTCCCGCTGCTCTGTACACTTCATAATCTTCGTTTGATCTATTGTTGATGTACTTTATGTAGGCGTTCTTCTTTTCTCTTGTCAGCTCTTTGACTTCTAGGGTGAACCATGGGTTATTATTCTTTCTGTTGGTTTCTATTGTTCTTTCTCCTATGGCTTCCTTAGCGCTAGTCTTCACATTGTTCTATAATTTTACCCATGCGGCTTCTACATTATTCCTTCTGTTATTGGGTTTTCATTAATTTTGTCGCATAGTCGGCTTTGGTAGAGATATCTGGTGATTTCATCTTTGAGAGATTCTATACTAAATTCGGTCATAATTTTGGCCACTTTCTTTTTCTTTGCTATGTGTGCTGTACGGTACTTACACAAAACTAGTCATTCTTGTATTCTTCATTGAAACTGTGCATGACCCCCGGGATAACCGAGTTTTTAACTCTTGAGTTGAGATCGCCAATAATGAACGTTTTGTCTCTAGTGGGAATCATTTGTAAAGTGTGTTGTAGGATGTTGTGATTTATGTATGTTAGCTCTTTTATATCTTTTTCGAATTTTTTTTTTATTTATTATAGAACAATATGTAGTTTTTATGTATCTTTGATTTCCTTTGCCTTTTTTCTTGGTCTCTGAAAGAGCGCAGATGTCTATTCGGTTCTTTTTCATTTCCAGGATGATTTCGTAGTCTTTGATAGTCCAGTATGTAATATTTCAGTGCCCCAATCTTATAACATTCTGCTTCCGTTTTCATATTCGTTTCCTTTTCCGTGCCATTAGTGTTCTGTCCAGTATCCGGGAACTATAATCCTATGATTCCAAAACAAACATTGATCAGATATGGCAAATTCCGATCTTCTTGAAAAATAAGGTCGGATACTTGGATTGTCCATATACTTTGGCCAACCCTTGATCATAAAATTTTTAACTTCAGCCAATTCAACATCTATAAGTGTTTCTTTTTGAACTTCATCAAAGTTTATAGGAAACAGATCACTTTTTGCTAAGAAATTACAATAAGGTAAATCAATATCATTCTGAAATGTGTCTTGTATTGAATTCTCATCTAACATTCTGGACAGTGCATCTGCATTGTTTTCTGTAGATTTTACGTATTCAATTTCGTAATCGTAGTTCGAAAGAATAACTGCCCAACGTTTCAGTATATTCGCAGAAAATTGTGGAATGGATTTTTTATTTCCAAAAATTGCCATCAAAGGCTTATTATCCGTTACCAGAGTAAATTTTTTGGCGTATAAATATTGATGAAATTTTAAAACTCCAAAAATTATAGCTAGGCCCTCACGTTCTATATGTGAATAATTTTTTTCAGCCCTGGTTAATGACTTAGAAGCATAAGCAATAGGTCTTTCATCCCCTGAAGGATACGTATGGCTCAATATGGCCCCAATACCATGCGGACTAGCATCTATAGTCAATTTTATTTCTAAATTTGGATTGAAATGGACTAATACTTCTGTTGATTTCAAAAGAGATTTGATATTTTGAAAAGATTTTTTGCAACTTTCCGTCCATTTCCACTTTGTATCTTTTCGAAGTAATTGATGCAATGGATAGAGAACAGTAGAAAGATTTTTAACAAATTTACCATAGTAGTTGACCATGCCTAAAAATGATTGTAGCTCACTAACATTCTTAGGTTCCATGAAATTTTCTATTGTCAAGGTTTTAGCTTTACTTGTGTGCAAACCATTTTTATCTATTATATAGCCCAAATATTCAACATTATTTTGAAAAAATTCACATTTCGATTGGCTCAATTTGAGACCAGAATTTCTTAATAATTTTAAAACTTCTCTTAATCTATTCAAATGTTCTATTTCATCTTTACCAGTGACCAAAATGTCATCTAGAAATACTACTACTCCTTCCAAACCACTTAGTAATGATTCCATCAATTTTTGAAATTTGGATGGTGCTGAGGAAATTCCGTAAGTTAGTCTATTATATTTGAACAAACCCTTATGTGTTACAATAGTTGTAAGTTCCTTTGACTCTTCATCTAGGCAGATTTGTTGATATGCATCAGAGAGGTCCATTTTCGAAAACTGAGATCCTCCTTGTAGACGTCCAAACAAATCCTCAATTCGTGGAAGAGGGTATTGGTCGACTTTAATACATGGGTTAATGGTAACCTTGTAGTCGCCACATAGCCTCACAGACCCATTTTTCTTCAATACAGGTACTACTGGAGTGCCCCATCTACAATAATCCACAGAAGAGATTATGCCTAAAGAGAGAAGACGATTAATTTCATTTTCAACAAGTTCTTGTAGAGCATATGGAATAGGACGAGCTCTGAAAAACTTTAGCGTAACTGCAGTGTCCTTTAATTTTAGATTGATAGTGCCTTTATTAAATTTTCCTAAACCTTCGGAAAAAACTTCAGGAAATTCGGCAAATAAACATTCAGTCTTACTATCAACACTTCCATGAATAAACCTCAAAATAGAAAAACCAATATTCATAAAATCTCTACCCAAAATTGGTACACCACCGTCTTTCATAACGTGAAAATTTATTTCATTAACAACATTTTTATATTTTACATTTAATGGTAATATGCCTAAAGGTTGAACTTTAGTTCCATTATAAAAGTATAAAGACTTATCAGATGGTTTCAACTTGTGCGTTCTTTTAAATTTGTTCTCGAATAATTTCTCTGAAATGCAAGAAACACTAGCTCCCGAATCAATCTGACAAGATATTACGAATGATTCTATCATTACACCAATCTGAAAAGGAATCTCTTCATTGTTTTCATTCAGAACATATAATGGAAAATCATCTGTTTTATCAGGAATTTCATCAGAAGCATTGTTGATATAATTATGTTGATTTTTGTTTCTTCTACAAGAACAAATATCTGAAAGATGACCTTTCTTTCCACAAAAATTACAAGATTAATTTTTGAAATAGCACTTATCTTTTGTGTGTCCTTTTTTCCACAACACGAGCATCCATGTTGTTTTGTTTTCCATGATGAATTATCTGCGGCTGCGTGTCTCTGCTGTCCTGGGTTGACACCGTGCTTGACTGGTTCACCTGCCCTGTGACCTGTGACGTGGCCTGTCATTACTGCGGTTGCGTATTAGGTGGATCGGTTCAGTCTTGATCGATTGCGAAATTTGATAACTTTGGGATGCCGCCATTTTGTTTTCTGCTACGGTGATCGCTTGCTCAAATGTGATTTTTTTTTTCTTCTTCCAGGAGTCTGTCTAAAATCATCCCCTTTCCGAAACCACAGACGAAACGATCTCGCAAACAAATGTCCAATTCAGCCCCAAATTCGCAAGAGACTGCCAAACTCCTTATTCGTGCTGCCCACTCTCGAATTCCTTCTTCCGGCTCTTTTCTTGAAGCGAAAAATTTAAAACGTTCCGCTAACACTGATTTCTTCGGTTGAAAATGTTCATCAAATAACTGTATCAGGGCATCGAAAGTTTTTTCTTCAGGCAATTCCGGACATATGTTGAATATTATCTTATAAGATTCTTCATCTAGCATGTTAAGAAAAATTGCACGTTTTTTTTCAGCGTCCGTTAAATTATTAGCACTGAAATAATTTTTTAACCTTGCCTTGTAAATATTCCAATCGGTGATATTGAGCTGAAATTCTCGTAGCTGACCGATGAAAGATGTAGCTGCTGCTTGATCGTCCGGCATGATGAACACGTGTGTAACTGATTAGTTCACTTCACCTTAATTAATTTTCGTAAATACAATTATTTAGCTAGGAAATATATCTTTAATGTCCGTTTTCCTCGTCGCCACTGAAGTATTTTTGGGTATATGATTTTCTTTCGTACAGGAAAGGAAAAGTTTAGTTGATTACTAAAAATGTATTTTCTTTCACGGTTGTACATCGACTGACTTATGCTAACTATTAACCCACCTAGTAGACAGCATTCAGGGAGGGGAGATGCGCAAAGGTACTAATCATATTAGATTTGAATATACTACAGTGAGCATCTGAGTTTTTTACGAAGGGCAGGTTGCTAACCTCGCCCTTCAACACTCCTCCTTGATCTGGCAGCGATAATCAATCGGCTATACTTGATCCACCCATCGACCACCCTAGGCGGATTTTAGAACCAAATTATTAGCAGACAATCCTATATCAGAGTGTTCACAATGAAACAGAGCTCATGCATATATAAATTTTTTCTATTATCACACAAGTGAAAGTAACTGGTTTCGACATACTTGTTTATACCTGGCAACCCAGTAGTTCGTCTAGGTGAATAATAGACAACCCTATATGTGCGCATTCTAGAAGTTTCATACTTTAAGTCCAGTATAATATTTTCTTATTATAATGATGTTGCAAAATTTCATGAAAAATCATATTTCAAAAAATAATTAAAAATGTTCTGTCCAGGACTTTCCTAGGCAACCTATTTTCAGTATATTTTCTCATATACAAAATTTATTATAAAATAGATTTTATCATCAGCTCGGTGAAGTTCGATGTAGCTTCGGATCTTCTACTATAATCTATAAATCATTTTGTTTTGGTAGGTACTGTCGATTTGATTTAAACATGATACGAATTCTCAATATAGAACTCAATTCTTAGTTGAATGAAACTCCAATATAAACTTCTGGATATTTTGATCCTACCGATCTCAGGCGATCATCTTTTTTTGTTATTTTCGTACAAACTCGCCCATGACAATTATTTAATCACATCCATTAATTGTTTTGCAGTGAAAATGGAGAGTGCCGCCCAACCAGGTCTACTGGTTCCCCCGAGGCCCAATGGTACTTTGTATCCAATTCCTGGTCTACCCAGAGATGAACCAAAAGTAGAATCTTGCGCCTACGTTGACACACACTATGATCTCACCACAGCAGCAATCTGTTGCGGTTACATCATGGTCGGCATCCTGTATACATTTATGGGTGAGCGTTAGAACACAAGATGGGAACTATTACTTTCAGAGTGCATTTTAGGCCTCGAATTAAATATTACTATCTTTAGATTCACTCGTGACGCTACAGATGATGTAATTTCAAAATGAAAATTCAAAGAATCCAGAATTGAATAGTAAAAAAGGTTTCATAAGATCTATTCTGGATTCGATCTATCGATAAATTCACACAAACTTTGAACGATTATTAAGTGAATTTGCATTTTCGTAAATTTCTCATTTTGTATATCATCAGCAGTTCATTGCAATTGTTATGAGTCATCGTGTATGTCGGGTAACTGAGTAATGAGTTTTGGCAAAATGTCCATACAAATCACAAATACCTATACAAAACCGCAAAATTCAAAGTGAAAAAACTTCAAACATAGACAGACCTCAAACACATTGAATTGAGTACTGCATGACAAAAAGGGGTTTTAATTATTGTAGGTAATAATTTGAGAAAAAAATACAAATTGAAAGTGAATTGGTTGAAGCAGTCTCGGCCATCGTTCAATGTTACTTCTTTTTTCGAGCATTTCGACCGTCATCGTAGATTCATTCTCGACGTTTCGCTAGCTCAATTCAGCGAGAATATCTTCTGAAAGTACGACTCCTGAAGATTTCAGACACTCGAACTGGCGAAACGTGGAGAATGAATCTACAACGACGGCCGAAATGCTCGAAAACACAGGTGACAAATATTGAAAGATTTTCTTGTCTGATGGAGGTTAACCACCATGACTCAACTCAGTTTAGCCAATGCATAATGTAAATAATTGATGCATTGTAATAGACAGGGTGGCCATTTGAAAACGAAACAGATGAGATTACAGACGAAATAAATTTTTTCGATAGAAATGCTCGGACAGGTCGATTTCTGTTTCGAGGGGGACAACTTAAGATGTAGGTTACGGACGCATAGCGCTTCAACCCTTGCTACTACAACCCTCACCCCCAATTTTCGAATATGAAAGATGGGGTGAGTGATACCTCATTTGAAAGGTATTTTATACCGATTTCAGCACAGTAATTGTTTTTTTCATTTTATGCATTAGTTCTCGAAATATTCATGCGTTAGTTAATTTTATCACTTAAATTAATTTTTTGCGAATAATTGACATTTCGTGCTTCCGAAACACCAAAATTTCCGTACTTGTATTTGAAATTGCAAAACATCTACCACTGGGCAAATGAAGTCATACCGTACAAGTGTTAATGCTATACTAGGGTCAGATGTTCGATTAGCTGTTTCATTCACTGAAATAATTCTCCAACTGTACGGTATCAAAACGATTGTATTGATCTAAGAAATAAAACTTCTCAAAGTAAAGTAAATAATTTATCAAAAACTCACATCAATTAATTAAATATTCAAATTGTTCACCATTAGCTTCCATACAATGAAATAAGTTTTGTTCGAAACGATGGCGCACATTTTGCAGCATTTCTGGAGTGATTTGACGATATTCGTTCACTATACGTCTTCTTAAATCTTCTATGGAATCGGGCTGTGTAGAGTAAATTTTACTCTTCAAGTGGCCCCAAAGAAAGAAATCTAGTGGTGACAGATCTGGCGAACTGGCTGGCCATTCAGTGTGACCCCTTCTTCCAATCCAATGATTTGGAAATCTTTGATCCAGATATTCTCGAACTGGTAAGGCGTAGTCCCAGACGGCACAGAAATATTCCATGCATATTCAATGAATATACCGCTGGCATATTGAGATATTCCAAACATATTCCAAATCTCCCACGGCATAAGCCTGGCAGATAGCAGGAATATCCAAGGTCACCATGAAACATCTGCCAGGAATATCCCATGATCTTCAAAAATATTTCCATGGCATATGCCATACAGATTCATCTATGAATATCTCCCTTACATATATGCTGGCAATATCTTTTTATCTCCTGATTTGTCCATGCCATATGCTGGTAATATCTTTGTATATATTTAAATATATGTAAATTTTTGTAGCGGTACTAAATAATAATGCATTGATTAGATTGTTTCAAAAAAATTTATTACAGTTTTAAGAATATTTTGTACAATAACAATAATTAACAAAATTATCACATTAAATTATGAAAATGAACATAAAGTAAAAATATAAATATAAATCAACTAGGTATTTTACAAAACAATACAAGGAATATGAACTAAGAATAAGTAAAAATCAACATTTGATGAATTAAACTAAAAAATAGGGAAAACACAATGAGGTAATATTTTAAATGGTATAAATCTTGAACTGTGAACTTCAATTATTTGGTTTGTGAACTAGCACAAAACTTTAATTGGGCAATTGAAAACCTCACGTAAATCGAATCACACGTTTTGAGTAATTTAATGGTACAAACAAAGTTTTGTGAAACCGACGTTATATCTATATCAGCACCTCAGAGGTAAAGTGTGTTAAGTCACATTTTTTCAGACACGAACTATCTACAATATTGGATTCACATTAGTAAATTCTAGCTAGTGGAACACATTTTTGACTCCCTAGGTATATGAAGTCGCCAAATAATGGCAGTACACATTCTTTGAAACAATGATCGAACTGAATAATCTCTCTTTTGTCTAATTTTGATATTGTGACTTAGCACACTTTACCTCTGGGGTGCTGATATAGATATATCATAGATCCTACGGATTTCCGGTTCCCAGTCTCCATCCCCTTCTGTCCACACCCATTCTCTCGGTCTCTCAGGTAGATTTTGATCTTCCTCGCCTTTTTCTTTCTTTTGATCTGGCTTTCTCTCAACTAGCAGATTTGGCCCTGATAAAAACAGTGATTCTAAGATTTTCAAGATAAGAGGCCGTCTACTGCTCTAGTAATAGTGGAAGTCTGTTCTAGAATTGTTTGATATTTATAAACTTACTTTGAATTTTAATAGGCAGTGTTGGCATTTTATATCGAGGCAACCTTCCTTCTTGAAGATGATGATATATGCCTGCGATCCCTCTTTTTGATGAGTATCTCAGAAAACCTGTTTTGCGTCTGAATCTGTAACAATTCCACTAACATTTTCGACCTGTTCAGCTCGGCTGAGACTTACACCTGAAATGATAATCCACTCATGCTCTTGTAGTTGTTACGTTTGGATTGAAAGCAAAATTTTGGTAACAAATTTAGTATTTTCATTCTGATTAAGAACCTCTAAAAATATTAATAAAACTTAATTATGGATTTCATGATCACTGAAATTATTTATACTATACCTTAGAGAACATTGCACAATTTTATTAGGGATGAAAAGTTTGTTTTTGCCTTCTCCCAACCCAACAAAAATATAGGAAATATCCCTTCTATCACTTCCTCACTGTTAAGTCCTCATTTCTTTGACCTGAAAAAAACGTAAATATACATAACCAAAGATAAAGAACTGACAAACCTTTTTCAAGCATTCCAAATATAAGAGTACCTACCAATGCCGATTTGATATTCATGCTCTTGTCTGTCTGTCTGATCTTTTATCATGTGCTTGGCTGCACATAATACTCAAACAATAACATCTTTGATCTCAACATGACGACCATTTTGGAACGCCAAACTGCTTCTAACCACTAACCACAGAACACAAATAACCTCAATCCAAGACCACAAAACAAAAATTTGAATATTTGGACTGAAAAAGTAACAAAATGGCGATGATCAGAAAAATCTGTTTTGTTTACATCCATGAGAGTCAAATCTCAGTAAAATCGAAATTTGATATTCTTATCGGTAAATTCAGGGAGTTTAGAATGGATGAAAGCCAAAAAATAGTAATAGTAAAGAAATGATGTTTGTTTTATTTATATCAGATATTTCAATAAAATTCAAGGAAATATCTAGAAAGGGCGAAAATATGGTTTGAAGTGGCCACATAACTTCCTCAACCTTCGATGGCTCTGAAATGTTTGAAATGCAATGTATTTGGTTCAATGAAAAGCAAGAAGAAATAAGTTGAACTAGAAAGATTCCAAGTTCCAGACAACACCTTTGTCACCACATTGCAGCTGCATGGAAACAAAAATATGAGCAAAAGTGATTCGATCCTCCAGGGGAATAAGCCACTCTCACCTCTGCTGACTAATATTTGATTATCATACGAGTATATGATTTTTGACAACTTGTCTACGGCCTCTTTACAAATCTGTTCGAATATCATATTATACTGTTTTTCTGTTTTTTGAAAGTATATATTTGATCTCCTTCCTATAAGATCAAAATTATAATGGACCTCTTTTTCTATTTCATTGAAAATTTCAGTTATTTAAAAAGTCACTCGACTGTCAGTCGATATAGTATAGTATGTCCATTTTTCACAAATAAAAACGTTTAATTTGTTGCCTGCTTTTTCATTTTATTGTATCAATTATATAAATAAATTACAAATCATTGATTCCATTTTTTATTCAGATCAAATTATTAAGCGAATGAAAGTGTTATTTTTTTAACTTGAATCAAAGTATAATTAACTTCATTATAACTGCGATTCCTCGAAAATATAATTTATATAGAAAGTTTGTAGTTCTTTAACAGTTTACTGGAAAATATCAAACTCATCAGTTATTGATGAGTTCGGAACAAAAGCAAGATCGAGGTAGTGGTAGTACCTACACTATAAAAAGTTACCGTTCAAAAGGGTTTTGTAACGTTTGTAATATTCCATGAAGATTCATATATAAATACCATTAAATAATATTCTAAACACATATCATATGGATATTCCCGTAGCATATACCAGACATATCTGGGATAGCATATATCTGGAATATTCCTTTGAG
The DNA here is from genome assembly GCA_038502775.1 of Hippodamia convergens. NCBI lineage: Eukaryota > Metazoa > Arthropoda > Insecta > Coleoptera > Coccinellidae > Hippodamia > Hippodamia convergens. The sequence continues at coordinate 93,755,305 of CM076607.1, forward strand.
AGCAGATATATTTGACATATTTTTTGCATATGCCTCGCATATTGCAATATCTTTTGGCTTAATGGCAGATTGGAGGAATATTCCGGGAATATAGGGTGCCGTCTGGGGTGTGGAGGAGCTCCATCCTGCTGAAACACAATCTGATCTTCCACATAATTTCCAGCATTGTTTTCAATAATTTCCGTCAAAATTGGATCAATGTGATTTTCCAATAAGTCCACATACATATCTCCAGTAAGATTACCAGGTAAAAAGAACGGGCCGACAATGTTGCCACCAAATATTCCAGCCCAAACATTGAGTTTTTGTGGTTGTTGAGTATAAACTTCGTGGAACAATCTCGGATTAGTATCGGCCCAATAACGATAATTGTGTCGATTTACTGTGCCGTTTAGAAAGAACGAACACTTATCGGAGAAACAAACATTGTACAGATAATTGGGATTAGCAGTTACTCGTTCACTCATTGTATCACAAAATTCAACACGACGGTCAAAATCATCTTCGTTTAGTGCGTGTGAAAGATGGATTTTGTAAGGATGGAATTTATGATGCTTCAAAATATTTGCAATTCGAGTTCGTGTAAAACTAGATTCATGTGCTAGCTGCCTCGTACTCGTCATTGGATTCAGGGCAATCTGTCCAAGAACAGCTACTTCAGCTGCTTCATTTCTTTCCATGTTTCGTTTTTTATTAGCCACGGACCCGGTTTCTTGACACTTTGACACTAATTCCAAAACATACTTCCTATTAACATGTTTATCTAAATGTCGTTGATTGAAGAATTCTGCGGTTCTATTCGCACATTGATTGTTTGCAAAAAAAAAGTTAAATTATTTCCACCCGCTCTGCAATTGAATAAACCATGTAGAACAATGAATTAGAACACATACAAGTCTCGATTCAAAACTAAGAATAATTCACATGTCAAAGAACCAGTAGGCCAACTTAACTTAATGATCTGTTCGTAATAAATAAAAAATTATCGATTCTCATTTTTTTGAAAAAGATATGAATTCAATAATCAACAAAATGAAAACATTATTGAAGCCAACTGAGAAAACACTTCATAATTAAGTCGGAAATCGTTTCACGAATTGGAACGTCAGAATGGGTAATTGAGGCACCAGATGTCCGATCCACCAGATCAGAAGGTAAAAAAGAATGCACAAAACACAATTAGGGTGAAAATTATCTAAGTATTTAGGTACAATGTTTACTTATCCCAGATGTTGGAACCTCATAAAATATTTATAGCGTTGGTGGTCCCTTCGAAATATTCGTTGAATTATCGTCTTATGAACGAATTCATTCCATTGTAGAGAATTACGGAACGAGGAGAGCGAAATCTTTTTTTTTTCAAACTTAGTGATCAGAGATAACAATATTGGGTTCAGTTTTGTTATATTCTATTTTTTGTGATGGAAAAATTCCATTGCTTTCGGTTCTTACATTTAGAGCTCTTATTCACATTTTTCGAATAACTCAAAATTTTTCTCGTCATTGAATTGAGGAATTAATTCAATTCGTTAGTTTCTCAAGCCGTTCTTTTCAGTGTGGCTCTTGTAAGTATAAATTGGGATACCAACTATCCAATGAATTTATCCAATACATAATTCTTCATTCAGTATATCGTAAACTCAAAAGTATCCAAGTTGCACAACACTACCAAGCTCTGAGCTTTAGGACTTGATAGAGCTGGGACTTCACATTCACACCCTCAATCAAACTCATAATTAGTGGCTCCTCTATCGCTCGGTCATAAATGGTGGATTTTGCAGAGAAATTTTCGATAAAAATATCGTAAAAAACCACTGTTTCCAATAGAAATATGCATACAAGATGGCGCCATTTCTCAAGAAACTTTCTATTCTGTTCATCTGGATCATAAAAATAAACAGTTTTATTTTTATGGTCTTCTTTTCGAAACCGAGAATTTCTTTTCAAAATATCTAATAGTACTTTCATCATTTATTATCACCATCTGTGGGAATTCCACTACCCGTCTCTTTTTCAACCCCCGCTGTAGATCCAAAGTCTAAGACTGCTGGTTCAATTGGTTTGGTTCATTAGAACGGAATGAACAAACGGGTCATTTTCATAGTGAAGAACCGAAAAAGTGTGAAATAACTGTGTGTTACTTGAAAATTATTTCTGCCACTCTGTGCGAAATTCAACAAGATTTTCGAAATGAGTTCGCGTGATCGAGATGCCGGTAGAAAATTCGAGTCGGTTAGTTCAAAAAGGAAACGAGCAATCAAAAGAAAGCTTGACATGCGCTGGATGATTTATTCATAATCAAAGTTTTTCTAGACTTCAAATCATAAAAACATATTCAAGGAATTCGATTACACAAGATCGGCTTTTAGCCCTTGCTATTCTATCAATAGAAAATGACGTAGCTCATTCGATCGATTATGATACTTCAATTAAAGATTTCAGTGCTAGGAAAAGCCGCAAACATGAATTTTAAATTAATCATGTCTGTATTTGTTAATTTTGTAAATCTTCCAAAGTTATATTATATTTATATGTTATATTATAATATTATATTCTAATTAAAACTCAAATTTCATATCTTTATAATATATGACAATAACCTATACAGAACAACCGGACTTTCTTTCGCATTACATACTTTTCACGAAGGAAAAAGGGCCTCGCGAAGACTTCCCGCCCGGGGCCTCGCAATGGCTAAGGCCGCCCCTGGATGTAAGTTGATAATTCTGACCATTTCCGAGCCCTTTTCTTCACTTGTATAATGTGTGTGTGTATGTTTTTTAAAAATAAGTTATAAGTTTTTAATTGTAAGTTTCGAATTTCTGAAATTATGTAGTTGTGTTTCATTTCAAAGCCCTGATGAAGATTTCAAAATAAAATCGAAACTAGTCGGCCTTTCTTACGAAATGTTGGTTTTGTGAATTCAAAATTGACCTAAAAACCTGTCAAAATCACCCGAACACTTACTAATTATCAATGACCTTCTCCCATACTCAGTATCAAAATTCTGATAAATCATGATATCGGCTGGGTTTATTATAAGAGAAAACACTTTCTAAGACGACTATCGATCATACTGTAACTTCCGAATCCTCAGATAACATTTCTGCCTTCATCTCGATAGAAGGTTCGTGCGAGTGATGGTGGCATCCATGGGCGCCCGCAGAAATTTTTCTCAGGGGGGGCCAAAAACGATGAGGCGCGGTGACATCAGTATTCTTTTTCTTTCTATTACTTTCGTTATATTCTTGCATGGGCGGCCGTAGAATTTGTTCTTAGGTAGGAGGGGCAAAAGTGAAAATGATATCGTTTTCCACATCAACATTTTTTCAACGTAAACAACATGAGAATAGGTATGAAATAATACGACAGCTGTTTTCGAAACAAATCACATTCCATGAAAAAATGTTAACATAAAAACCAAATATAAATAATATTGTGAAAGTAATGAAATGAATATGATAATTGCTAACAAATAAAGACAAATCAACGAGTAATAACGAAATAAAAACAAATCTGAATATACGCTTGATAAATGATATTCATCAAAATGATATTAATATTAAATGACCTTGAAATATACATAAAATGAAACAAGAAACAAACAATGAATTTCAGAATAAGAACCTGAAATATTATTCGAAATAATACAAAATTGCTCCAGAAAATGGAAACAACAAATATATAATAAACATTCATAAAATAAAAAAGACATAACACAGATTGAATCACAGAGAATGCATATTTCATGATGAACTGAAAACGAGCCTTCTATTAGTTTTACAAAATTCATCTAATATTATATTAGAAAAGTTAGGAATATCTAATACCCGATTTCGATGAATGCTCAACAATGCTAAACCAACAAGTCGGTCTTGTCCCATTGTAGCTCTAATCCAAGTTTTAATTCTGCGCTGAAACTACGTTCTATAGTACAAGTAGTACATGGCAATGTGAGAAGAAGCACAAGGCATTCTTTGACAGCTGGAAAAATTTTCATTGTCCAATAAGATCCTCAATTTTTATATTTTCATCCATTTTTGATTTTGATACGTACTCAACCCAAATGTTCAATTCACTTTCTAAATTTTCAATTTTGTAGATATTGCTGACCTTAGATGCTAAAGATTCAATATCTATTGATTTTAAATTCTTTGGCAAAATATTGAACAAGGAAAAAAGCATTTCATGTTCTTTTGAAAATCTCGTTTCGAGGGCTGAAATTAAATGATCTAAATATGGAATAAATATGGATTTTCTGAAGTAATCTTCAGCTGAATCTGATTCATAATTTGATCTCTACGTTTGTCTACCGCAAATTCGTGGTTTTCCAATGCCTATGTTGAGACTCTCAGCAATAGATGATGCTTTGGAAAAAATATCTGTAGAGTATGAATCATCGGAGCGATGTTTTCCGCATATATCTATTATTAAATTAATATGATGGTGAACATCAACAAAATTGATAGAAACACCTTGTAATTTATTTACAAGTGGTTCTAAAATATTTGAATATTTACTTGCTATTGTTAGACAAACAACAAAAGAAAAAGAGTTTGTTGCAGCCCATAATTGAGCAGCTCTTTTTGTTGTTGAGGAATTCATTGATATTTCCGCAGATTTGATCGCAAAGAGAGTTTTAAATATATTCTCGAAGTTTTCAGCGAAAACTCTCAAAGATTTATATTTGGCTGACCAACGAGTCTCACAAAATAATGGAATATTCGGAATCATATTTCTTCTCAACGTACTCTCTCTAAAAAATACTATTATGTCTTTAACGATGCCAATGCTATTACGAATTTCAATAATTTTACTGATGTCATTAATGACTAAATTCAACCTGTGGGAAGCACAATGGAAATAGATTGCTTTATTGAACTTATCTTTTATGATTTTTTGCACCCCGTGAATTTCACTAGCCATTGTTGAGCATCCATCATAACCTTGTGCTACAAGTTTGTTTAAATTCAAACCAGATTTTTCTAAAAATTCAAGGATTGAAGCAGCTATAGAATCAGCATTCAATTTGTTCAATTGTACGAATCCAAGAAACTCTTCTTTCACCATGAAATTTTCATTCTGCTCATGTACATATCGTATGCCAATAGATAATTGCTCATGTCCAGAAATATCAGCAGACTCGTCAGCCATTACACTGAAATATGCCGAAGAATTTGCTTCTTCTACAATATTCGTGAGTATTACATGCCCAGTTATCGAAATAATCTCATTTTGAATTCTGTGAGAAGTATATTTCGAGTTACCAGCTGAGTTCAATAGATGGGTCTCTAAATCTTTATCACCAGAGTCTACTCTGAATTTCAAAAGATCGCTAAAGTTGCCGGAGTTCTTATTACTCTCTCGTAGAGGCATATCGTGAGTTCCGCAAAAAAGTATTGTTTTTATAATCGGTAAAATTTTTTTTCTATTTTCTGTTGCACTCTTTTTCTTGCCTTCATCTATTGAAGACAATATGTCAGGTTTTTTATTAGATATCACATCAATAAAATTTTTGGCACGGACAGTTGAATCCTTATGCCAAGTGGAACTAGCACGATTTTTGGCGTGTGTGTGTAAATCTCTGTATTTTATGAATGGTCTCGTTATGAATGCACCTAAAGTACTACCATGGGTGACAGATGGTGGAAAAATTACACAGTATTTACACAGTGCACCCTTGAGGACACTAGAATAAACCATCCACTCATATTGATCAAGCCATTTATGAATAAATGGTCTTTTATTTGGTCCAACATCTTGCCTAAAATTATAAGTTTCTTGTGGCTTATATGGCATCCTCAGTAAATCATATTTTTGTTTATCTTGAATAGACGAGGAAGCTATAAAATTTCCAATATCTGCTGATTTCCCACTGTTTGCTGCCAGAATTTGGGAAGATTCAGGCTCGCATGATGTTGAAGGATTCTCATACGAAGTTGTTGCGCAGTCCAGTTCGCTATCGCTATATTCCTTTTTAATTTTTTCTTTATCACTATCAGTACACAAGGACTGAGCTCGCATTTGTGTACAAGTCTTGATTTTTTTGGGGGACTTATTGCAATCGTCACCGGCAGTTGATTTTCTTTTGAAAAAATTTCGAATGTCCATATTTTCCAAAGATGAATCTATCATAGAAATATAAACAAAGTGAATACTTTATGCTTGGTTGCCCATGACGATTATATAGAAAAAAATAAAAAATCATATTTGAAAATGGGTCATTATTCATCAATTTCGAGTATGTTAAACTGAGTTTTTATTATGAGGTCGACGGAAATAAGAATCTAATATCTCGACGCTCCACGATATAATTCACAAGTTGATTAAGTTTTCACGTCTATCGGCAGTCCTCAAAGACCGCCCCGTTCATGTATTTTTTACACTTCCAATCAATTATCAACAATATAATAGTTGAAACTTCATATTGAAGAGTTTACTTTGTGGTTGCAATATTTCAATACTTGTAGCTACTTAAATTGAGAGAATCAACAACAAAAATGGTGTTATATTGTACTGAACTTCATTATCTATTTGAAAAAATTCATATTGAGATCAAGAAAAGACGGAAAAATCAGCTACGGAAATAATTATTGAACTTACCTTCTAAACAACACTCAAATTTGAACAAACAAAAAACACTTTGAAGTAAAAAAAAAACCCAAAACTAAAAACACTCTCTGAATACACCCTCAACCCTCAACGTAATTTCGAAATGGAATACTTCTTTCTTTAGAACGAGAATAAAAATGAAAAGATTCCATATTTTCCCCCTCTCGGAAAAAATTAGCTCATTGGAGAATGGGCAATAATAATTGAAAGAAGGAGTACTCGCACTTGCCACACACAGAATCCCAAATCAAAGAAGCCGCCTGAAAAAAAAAACACCAATAAAACGATCATCTGCTAAAGATTGAAGAGACTACCGATACGCATGGGGTGTTTTATGAATTTATGACGTCTTTAGGGATAAGGGCGCGTTGAACACTTTTTGGGTAAACAAAATTCATGGAATTCATCATCACCGAAAACTTTCCATGATTTTTGTTCACCCAGAAAGTGCTGAATGTGCTTCAGGAGATTATTGATTCATGAAATATCTCTGCCGATTACATAGTACCTTTGTGTTTCCAATACTTTCCTTTTTTCCTTGCAAAAGAAAAAGTATATTGAGTTGAGGGTGCTGAAAAATTATAGGGCGACCAAAATCTCAGGGGGGGCCACGGCCCCCTCTGCCCCCCCCCTGCGGGCGCCCATGGTGGCATCTGTTAACGTACCCGATCAATACTAGCAGACAGCGATAGTTAGTATCTGCATAGAGTCGAATATAGTTATGAATTTCCTTGAGAAGTGGTTGGAGTGAATCAGTTATTATGTAAATAGATTAAAGTGGACTGTGTACAAGTAGTAGTACTACTTGTACACTTGTGATGATCTATGCGTACGAGCCCAAATACCTGGAAAAGGCAATACAACCGACTTAATCAAAAAATAAATAAAAATTTTTTTATCTCTCATTCTCGTTTTCTATATCAACGCAGTAAGTGAATTGGCAGGTAAATTACATTTTATTCTTGAATTGATTGACTATTTTCAGCAGGGTGTACAAAATGAAATATCTTGTGGAGTAGGTGACAAAATCAGTTATTCACAGAAAGGGTCCATTTTCGCTGAATATTTGAATATCTTTTTTTCTAAAGAGAGTTATCAACTGTATTTCACGTTTTGGAGATCCCCACAGATTAGGCAACTTTCCAACATAATTTACAGAAAAGGTCTAGTGCTTTTCCCTTACACCATCTCTCAGATCGAATCCGGTACAAAAAAAAAAAAAATTCTCCAAACTGTTTAATTTATATTCACGCATATAAACTGATTTGAAAAGTTTTTAATTGTACCTATGGCATGAGAAAAAGTATTTGAAGTGAAAAAATTCAACAATTTCATAAAACATCAAATATGTGAGACTTTCATATAAACGTTATGTAGACGTTCGGGATACGCTGTATAACCTATTCGTTCCGAATCAGAAGTGATTGTCGACAAGGACGAGATCCAAGAGACAACTCTGTTAATAAAGCAAAATGGACAACTGCAATTATTATTCGTTATCAAAAGTAACAAGTTGGCATCACATCACAAGGAATAAGGCAGATTGATGCACACCTTGTGTGATAACCCAACCAAAAATATAGGAGATGGATATGTAATATAAAACGTATTACTTACTCTGCCAAAATATAGAATATCTGATGTAATTATTTTCGAAACAGATAAATTTAGAATAGTAAACTTCGAAATAAATACCATCCTCAAATTATAGGCTCACAGATATTTCATCAAGAGGACTGAAGATATTAAATCCTATTCTGTCACTGAGAGCAGGCCTTATTTGGCCTTACCAGTATCTCACATATCTCTGAGATAAAATCTTCATGAAAATGTCTCACCTTTGAGACCGCCTCTAATTTCGTTTTGACTAACTTAATACAAATGGCGAATTCAAGCAGCGTCTGAAGCGACGTTCTCCAGTTAGAAAGCACTGTTTACATCCTCTTTCACTGGTTGAGATTTTCTTGCACTGGCCCTAAATTAATGAAAACGCCAAATTTTTTGCGATTGCGAAAAATTTTGGAAAAAACTTCTGGGGGCTTCAAAAACTGTTTTTTACCTTCTTGTCATATATCAAGTCACCTAATTCACCTTCCTTTTGAGTTAAATAAGATTTTAAAATTTTCATTAGAATTCATTTTATAAATAGGTCCTGAAAAAAGATTTCAGATTTTACCGGGTATTTCGAAATTTTTCATGTTGTCAGGTATAAGAACTACAACTTTTCCGCATATCTTGAACACAATGTGAATTGATGCGCACAGAACTAGAACCTCTGCAGAAAATACTTCTGCATGAAGTATCGGATACTATAACTATTATTCAGTGAAACCGTCTTCGCATCTTAAATATTGAAATCCAGGATTGTTGCACTAATTAGTATAGTACATTGAAGAATTACACTCCTTCAGCAAGCGATATGTCAAGGAGAGAAAGAACATTTTATAAGTTTCCGAAATTTCTGAATGAACCTACACCTTGCAATTATGATGTGGATCCACCACATCATGTATTCATTAAATTTCCAATGTTCAAAAATCAACGAAATTTGGTTAAGAGACAAATTTAATTTCTCTAATTCTGTGAGTGATCTGCTCATTCTGCCACATTTTGTAGAACTAAAGGTGGACTTTCGAGCCGAGCGACAGTGACGCGGCGTATGTCAACTACGAAAAACACGACAATAGAACGATGAATGTTGATGAGACATATGAATGTGAATTCGGGTGATTTTGACAGGTTTTAAGGTCAATTTTGAATTCACAAAACCAACGTTTTGGAAGAAAGGCCGACTAGTTTCGATTTTATTCTAAAATCTTCATCAGGAATCTTCATCTGAAATGTAACATAACTACACAATCATAGAAATTCTAAACTTACAATTAAAAACTTTTAACTCATGTTTTATAAAAACATATAAACACACATTATACGAGTGAAGAAAAATGCCCGGAAATAGTCAGAATCATCAACTTACATCTTCACCTTTTGTGGTTCCGATGTCAATATTATTGTCATTAATTTAAAATATTGGAGAGAACAACTACTGCTCGCATCTGGATCTTTGAGAAGACTGATGTGATGTTATTGAATCATTGAGCATGATGTTTTTGGTGTATGCGCGGATTATTGTGGCTATTAACACATTTGTGGTGGACAACAACTGTCATCTATTTTTGATTTTTTCAATTAAATAATAATATGCGGTATTTAACTTCTCCATATCAGTTCTTTTGTTAATTGAATTTTCGTCCTGTTTTATGGATATCATCTAATAACCGTTTTTTCAAATTTACTTGCCTACCTAATATTTCTACAGAGCCAGGATCGAAATTTAAAGAGTGAAGAAGAACTTTTACATGTTCCGCTGGTCCTGTATTATTTTCCTTTTTGTTCTTCAAAGGATTAAGAATGTTGAGGGAGTCTCTTTTGTGCTCAGAAATGCGGTCTTTAAGATAGCGACCAGTTTGACCAATATATGTGGCTGGACAGTCATTACAAGATATTTTATATCCGATATTACTGAGTAGTTCTTTGGGGGTTGAACTTTTAGTTTTTGTGAAAAATTTTTTAGTGGTATTATCAGATTTGAAGGCAATATTGATGTTTAATTTGGTGAATATATTTTTGATTTGTTCTCCTAGATTTTCAACATAAGTTATTTTGAAATATTTTTGGTTTTCTTTATCTCCATGTGTTCTGTGGTACTCAGGTTCTCTCTTGTTCAGAATTTTTTTTAAAAATTTAGAAGGATAGCTGTTTTTTTCTAGAATTGATTGAATCTTAATGATGTTCTTTTCATGAAATTCACTATCGGAAAGTTTGAGAGCTCTATTTTTTAAATCATTTATTATGTTAATTTTCTGTGCCATGTGGTGTTTAGAGTTAAAATTGAGTACTCCCCCGGAAAATGTTGATTTATGGTACCAATTTGTTATTATTTTATTATCTCGTCTAATCAGCAAAGTATCAAGAAAAGGGAGTGAATTGTTTTGTGATTCTATCTCAACCGTGAACTTCAAGCGAGGATGAAGGCTACACTGAGAGAAATAAATTTGTTTTTATCAATAAAGTATTTATTTCGAGATTATTCATTAACAGACAAATCCCCTTATTAATCTTTAATTTATTTATTAACTAACAGATCTTACCTCTGAAAGAATTCATTCATATATAACGAAATATTTATTTAAACGGTATTTGTTAATATTTAATATATTTGGGTATGATGTATTTCATTTAAACTACAGTTCTCTTCAAATATAAGATATATTAATTGAAAACATATGTTCATTTGGTAATAAACGAACGTTTGGTTTCTATTACTAAATGATTCTAAACTTCCACCACTCCACGATATGTTTACTCAAAATACAGGATTTATTAACAATGAACAAACCGCATTTGACATGTTTCAGTCATCTTGGCTAGTTAACATTGTTCGGTGGTCGGTAGATTCAACTACCCGACTCCTGCCGATAAATCGCGAATGACGCAACCTTCCCAATGGCACAATTGGTTAGCGCATTGGACTAGTATTTCGAGGGTCGCAGGTTCAAATCCTGCACGGACTGGTCATTATTCCAGAATTCAATTCCGTCTGCCTTTAATTTTCAATTTTGCTATCAGACGTTAACATTCATTCATAATTCATGCAGTTTGTTAATTATTACTGAATATATTTATTTCAGTGTAATGTGTCTTTATTCGGTATTATTGAATGTTATTATTCATAAATAAATGTGATATAAAATTGAGTGAAGGTGATTTGCGAAAACTTGAATAAATTCTTTATTTCCATGAAAGAAATATTTATTTGTCCATTTGGCCAATATATATATATATATATATATATATATATATATATATATATATATATATATATATATATATATATATATATATATATATATATATATAAATATATATATATATATATATATATATATATATATACAGGGTGTACCAAGTTCGACGGCCTATTAGGCGTTTCTGGAGAACTAGACATATTTGAAATCTGAAAATTGGGATTATGATATTGTTTGACATAATCTACCGAGCTGAAATATTCTTGGAGCCTGACCACTTTCAGTTATACAGGGAGCGAAAAAAAAATTTTCAAAATTTTTTTTTTCTGTGTTTTTTCTTTTTGAATTTGACAGAGTATGCAATTATGAATACATTCGTACTCAAATCGTTGCATTCCTCGAAATACTTTCAAAAATATCGAGAAAAACCTGAAGAAAAAGAGAGAAAAGAGTATTCGGTATTATGTTTGTTATTCCTAATCTAGATACCTTAAGCACAAACCGTTTTCACATTTTTGAAGTCAAAGACTGTGGAAATATTGTACATTTTTAAAATTTTGAAAAACTCATCACAGGGTGTTCCAAATGTTGGGTCAAAAATTATGATCAAGATTGGCCCATAACTTTCGTTTTTCAAATTAGAACCCTATTTTTTTATGATTGCGTTGGATTCTGCGAAGAAAAATGATGATAATGTTCGATCATGTTGATACTTCTAAAATTAATAATTCTTGAGTTATTTATTATTTTCTGATTCCATGTCGTACGTTGCGTCAAATTCATAAAATCTGTTTCATAACAACAATGATGAATGAATTAAAGAAAAAGGTGTGTCACTAGTGAGTTATTGGAATAATTTATCTTCTATGACCAAGGTCATACTTGATATGAAACAGATTCAATGAATTTGACGCTACGTACGACATAAAATCAGAAAATCCTAAATAACTCAAGAATTATCAATTTCAGGAGCATCAACATGTTGAAACATTATCATCATTTTTTTTTGTACAATCCAACGCAATCATAAAAATATAGGGTTCTAATTTGAAAAACGAAAGTTATGGGCCAATTTTGATCCCAATTTTTGACCCAACATTTGGAACACCCTGTGATGAGTTTTTCAAAATTCTAGAAATGTACAATATTTCCACATTCTTCGACTTTAAAAATGTGAAAACGGTTTGTGCTTAAGGTATCTAGATTAGAAATAACAAACATAATACCGAATACTCTTTTCTCTCTTTTTCTTCAGGTTTTTCAAGATATTTTTGAAAGTATTTCGACGAATGCAACGATTTGAGTACAAATGTATTCAGAATTGCATACTCTGTCAAATTCAAAAAGAAAAAAAACAGAAAAAAAAAATTTTGAAAATTTTTTTTTCGCTCCCTGTATAACTGAAAGTGGTCAGGCTCCAAGAATATTTCAGCTCGGTAGATAATGTCAAACAATATCATAATCCCAATTTTCAGATTTCAAATAAGTCTAGTTCTCCAGAAACGCCTAATAGGCCGTCGAACTTGGTACACCCTATATATATATATATATATATATATATATATATATATTATATATATATTCTCACGAAAAAGAGAGCTAAAAAATAATACATTAAATGTTGAAACAAAAAGTACCTAAGCTGAGGTAAAAAAAGAACGGGGTATCATAACATTCTTTGTATGATACTATAAAATCATACGATACTATCAACACTAGTATCATACGATACTATACAGCCAGGGGAAAAAACCTCAGCCGAAAAAACCTGCCTCCCCATAAACAAAATAACCTAAAATATCAAATATCAGGAAAATCTTGAAAGACATCAGTGTGATCATTTTCATGTTATCCGTCGATGGGCTCGGATACACAGATTCTTCCCAAAACGACTCGTAATTCTTAATCTGAAATGAAAAAAGCCAAAAGCAGAAAAGAAACTGATTATTCAGAATAAATCGAATGCATTTTGGAAATGCATTTGCTACTTTAAAAAACATCAACATTAAGATTTCTTGGCCAAATAATGTTCGGAGGTTTATAAATATTTATGACAGAAATGTCACAAAATTTGAAAGAAATGAAAAAAACTCCATCAATTTCCCCTTTCCGAATCTGTTGAAAGTTACGAAACTGATAATTTTTCAACATAACAAGCTAAACTTGTAAAAAATCAATTAATACATAACCTTTCAACTGTCCTCTTTCAAGAGGATTTTTTTTCTGTTGCCGTGTGGGTTTCTTGCAGAAGAATCTCTTTGATACCATGTTCATCAGCTAAATTGGAGACGTAATCACACTTTCCTTTCGAAATTCCTTCGATATTCAAATTCAAAATCCACAAATTGTTGCTCTCTGGTCGTGAGGGTTTTTTCAAACCAGATACGACCTTCCAGGTGATGATTTTTCGGCACTTCAGATGTTTGAAGACCGCTACGGGACCCCAATGAAAGGCAATCATCTCCCATAGATAAACCAAACATGTTATAACACAAGAACAGAATATTTTTCAGGAGCAAAAACTAAGACATATTACGGGAATTGTCATTCTGATATATGGCCAATAAATGATTTATTAACTTTAACGCATGATCGATAATATCAAGTGAATACTTCTCTCAGTGTATTGAATATTGCTACGATTTCATCTTTTTCGTCTGAAGGAATTGACGTGACAATATCATCAACATATCGTTTGAAACATGGTATCGTGAAACTCAATTTATCAATGGCTAAATTCTGAACTTCCACCATTACCAAATCAGATGTTACCAGTGCCAAATTATTCCCCATTCCTAGTCCAAATATTTGCCTGAAAAATGTATCATTATACACAAAATAACTATTCTCGATGCAAAACGTGAATAGTTGTGAAAATTCTTCGATAGATAGAGTTGTATGAGGCTCAATTTTTACCCAATTTTTTTTCGATCACTGCTTTTGCTAAGTCAAATGGAACATTCGTTTATAGTGAAACTACGTCCAGTGAAAGTAATATGTAGTTGTCTGGAATTGTGACAGTTTTAAATATTCCACTAACTCGAAGGAATTTTTGGTGAATTTTTTACAAACACATAAGAAGACATTATGGCCAGGATATAAATAAAATAATTAGAAGGTGGCAGTCAACAACAATGAAACTAGCCCATTTCGAGAACCACAGGAAGTTTTTATTAAACTGTAAGAATCAATGTGTTTACCTCATTCATGTTCAGCAATCAATAAATTATTCTCTACTCTTGCATGAAAATAAAAATATCTCAGATGAATATAATACAGGGTGCGGCACGGAGGATGGATGGTTTTAAAAAAAATAATAAAAGCGTTAATTTTTACTCAAAAACACATTTATTGACTGAATCAGATTCTCAAGGAAATAGCATTTGAGACAGTCAAGGCGCTCTTGGAAGTTCGCGTAGACACTTTCCAACATCGCTCTCTCAACTTGGGCAACTTCCACGCGAATAGCCCTTTTCAATTCGTCCAGAGTTCGGGGCTTGGTCTCGTATACTCTAGCCTTGAGGCTAGAGTAGGACGAATTGAAAAGGGCTAATCGCGTGGAAGTTACCCAAGTTGAGAGAGCGATGTTGGAGAGTGTCTACGCGAACTTCCAAGAGCGCCTCCAGCACTGCATCACCGATTTCGGCCACCACATGCCTGATGTGATTTTCCACACTTGACTGTCTCAAATGCTATTTCCTTGAGAATCTGATTCCGTCAATAAATGTGTTTTTGAGTAAAAATTAACGCTTTTATTATTTTTTTAAAACCATCCATCCTCCGTGCTGCACCCTGTATAATAGTCAATACATTTAACGGTAAAATATTGAAATTAGAGATATCTATCATCCATTGGAGATTGAATGTACTTAGGAGACAAGCTTTTGAATTGAAATCTTTATTAGTTTATCAATTACCTGATGATATAATGCAAATACTGATTGCTAAAAACGAAAAACTTTCGAGAATAGAATATGCAAAAACAAAGAGAAAACAGATAAAAAAATTTTCTAACTTGAAATCTGCCTCATTTAATTTTGATGATGATGTAAAGGGTGAAAAAAAATGGTTCGTAAATTTAACAGGTATAGAATTCCCAGAGAATGTCAAATATTTACTTAGCTTAGGTGATAAATATAATTTGCCTTATTCAAATCCAACACAACCTTTAAAAGAAATAATTATTGATATAGAATATGTCCTTTTAACATGTAATGATGAAAATAGCACCAACTTAGCACGCAATTCTTTGATTAAATCCATCACCAATTTTATCAGATCAGAAAACCAAAGAACTGACCATTTAAATAACATATTGAAGAAATCCATTAAGGAAACAAAGCAGTTTTTCAAAACCAACGACAATATTATCATAACTAAAGCTGATAAAAGTAAGACAACAGTTGCCATTTTCAGGGAAGAATACAACCAAAAAGCTTTAAATATTTTGAAGGATAACACAACTTACTGCCAAATAAATGATGATCCAACAAAAAATATTCAATCTAGATTAAACAAAATTATAACAAAATTGTACAAAGAAAAGAAGATTGACGATAATATTTACAAATTCTTGAAAAGCACTAATGGTTTATGTCCTAGGATATATTTCTCGCCAAAAATCCATAAAATAAATAACCCTGTACGACCAATTGTCTCATATATTGGAAGCCCCTTATATAATCCCAGTAAATATTTAGCCCAACTTCTAAACCACGCTTTTGAGAAAGATAATAGATTCACCAAAAATTCCTTCGAGTTAGTGGAATAATTAAAAAACTGTCACAATTCCAGACAACTACATATTAATTTCACTGGACGTAGTTTCACTATACAGGGTCTTTCACGAGGAACCTCACCCATATTTATACGGGAAACTACTGAACGTATTTTCATAAAATTCAGCACTTATAAGTATTTCACAATGCTGATGAAATCTAAAATATTTTCAAGGCATGAGCACCTCCGGTTTTTCCGGAAATGACGTCAACTTTCGTTTTTCAAATTAGAACACCATTTTTTTATTGCAGAAATAGATTCCTTAGAAAATTTCAAGTTATTTCGATGTAATATTTTTCAGTTTTGGTTGGAAAATTCTCTCTGAGCGGGAAAATTCGAAAAAAAAATCGAAAATAGAGCTCCGCTGAAACAAGAATAACTTCGAGGTTTTTGGATGGAAAATTTTCATTTTTGGGATTTTTCAAGATGTAAGATTGATGTATCCACTTTAAAAATCGAAATTGCGATTCATGATACAGGGGGTGAAAAAATCGCTTTCAAAGTTAGGGATGACAAAATCGTGAAAAATCAATTTTTTTAAATTAGAACCCCTTTTTTTATGGCAGATATTGAATCTACGTTAAAAAATAATGTGAGTGTATGCATCACACCCTTGCCCTAAAATGGATATTTTCTGAGTTATTCACAAAAAACTGTTTTTCGTCTTGAATTTTCAGCTATTTCTTTTCCCTTCACGCCAACAAGATGAAATTTTCAGGAACTGTTATTTGAACCATGCTGTAGATTTTTCACCCCTTCTTGAAACCGACTTCAAGTTACTATAAGGAGAACCATGGCAAACTCTCGCAGTTATAACTAGGGAAGATGCTCAAAGTTTTGACCGTTAATTTCTAAACATTTATTTATACGTCTCAGGAATGCTTCGTGCGTTGCTCTTCTTATTTCATCGGGAGGAAGAGATCTGCAAAAGTGTTTAAAAACCAAATTGAGTTTCAAAACTATGAATCTAAAAATCTAAACAAACCTGAACGCATTTCTGACTCGTTCTATGCAGTCCTCTTCATCAGTCAGGGGAGTTGAGTAGACAATATTTTTTATCCTTCCCCAAACATAATAGTCTAAAGGAGTTAAATCGGGAGAACGTGGTGGCCAAAGATGTGGACCATTGTTCGCCAACCATCGATCTTCAAATAGCCTGTAGAGGATATTTGACACATTGTGTGGAGGCGCGCCATCTTGTTGATTCCATAAGTCATTATGGTTCTGTACTAGCGGCTCAATTATTTGAGTCAATATGTCAGAATATCTATCTCCTAAGGGAGAACATTCTTTAAATAATGCAAACATGTGTAGTGTTCTCTCTTACCAATTAAAGTCTCATCATAAATGTGAACATCGAGAATTGCATTATTTTTGATGGCGCAAAAATTATTGAAACTCCAGGTCTCTTGAAAGTTCCATTGTCTGAAGTGGTGGTTGTTCTCTTCATCCCAATAATGACTGTTATGCCTATTGAAAGAACCATTCTTTGTGAATTTAGATTCATCTGTCCAAATTATACAGTCCAAAAAAATTTCATTCTCTTGAAATCGAATCATCATAGCTTCGCAAAACTCTGTTCTCCTGACGAAATCAGTTTCCTTCAAATGCTGTACCGTATTGAATTTATATGGGTGCATTTTATGTTTTTTTAATATTCTCCAAACACTCGATTGAGATAATCCCAAATCAATCTCGGCATCTTTGAGAGAATTTTGAGGATTCACACGAAAATATGCAAGAACTGTAATGTCGTTGTTCTCATCTTCTACTACACTTTTTTCTCTGTGTATAGTTTTCTTAACGAAAGATCCGACATTTCTCAAGTTTGTCATGGTTCTGTTAATGGTATCTCTCGTTGGTCTGGGTCGGTCAGGAAACCTCTCAATGAACAGTCGAATCGTTCTATCTACAACTTTATTACATTCTCCATGAAGTAGAATGAGATTTAAATAATCTTCATTGGTAAAATTAGTCATAGTGATCGATTTTATAACTTAATACGAATTATCACCAAATTAATAGTAAACACAAAATGCTACTGAATAAAGAGGAATTTGGCAGATGTAATTAATGATATCTATCATTAAAAAAAAAGAATGTAAAACATGGTAAGTTTTTGCATATGGTTCATAAGGAATTATTTATTTATCACTGGAGAGAAAACCGATGGCCGATTAGTTGAAATAAAGAGGTTTCCGATACAAATTCGAATCAAAATTCGTCATCTATTTAGGAACAACCTGTAACTTTTTTCTCTTGCATATTAGGGTAGTAAAATCTAAAACATGGTTTAAGTAACAGTTTCTGAAAATTTCATCTTTTTGGCGTGAGGGGAAAAGAAATAGCTGAAAATTCAAGACGAAAAACAGTTTTTTGTGAATAACTCAGAAAATATCCATTTTAGGGCAAGGGTGTGATGCATACACTCACATTATTTTTTAACGTAGATTCAATATCTGCCATAAAAAAATGGGGTTCTAATTTGAAAAAATTGATTTTTCACGATTTTGTCATCCCTAACCTTGAAAGCGATTTTTTCACCCCCTGTATCATGAATCGCGATTTTGATTTTTAAAGTGGATACATCAATCTTACATCTTGAAAAATCCCAAAAATGAACATTTTCCATCCAAAAACCTCGAAGTTATTCTTGTTTCAGCGGAGCTCTATTTTCGATTTTTTTTTCGAATTTTCCCGCTCAGAGAGAATTTCCCAACCAAAACTGAAAAATGTTACATCAAAATAACTTGAAATTTTCTAAGGAATCTATTTCTGCAATAAAAAAATGGTGTTCTAATTTGAAAAACGGAAGTTGACGTCATTTCCGGAAAAACCGGAGGTGCTCATGCCTTGAAAATATTTTAGATTTCATCAGCATCGTGAAATACTTATAAGTGCTGAATTTCATGAAAATACGTTCAGTAGTTTCCCGTATAAATATGGGTGAGGTTCCTCGTGAAAGACCCTGTATACGAATGTTCCACTTGACTTAGCAAAAGCAGTGATCGAAAAAAATTGGGTAAAAATTGAGCCTCATACAACTCTATCTATCGAAGAATTTTTACAACTATTCACGTTTTGCATCGGAAGTTATTTTGTGTATAATGATACATTTTTCAGGCAAATATTTGGACTAGGAATGGGGAATAATTTGGCACCGGTAACATCTGATTTGGTAATGGTGGAAGTTCAGAATTTAGCCATTGATAAATTGAATTTTACGATACCATTTTTCAAACGATATGTTGATGATATTGTCACGTCAATTCCTTCAGACAAAAAAGATGAAATCCTAGCAATATTCAATATCATTCATCCCCGCTTGAAGTTCACGGTTGAGATAGAATCACAAAACAATTCACTCCCTTTTCTTGATACTTTGCTGATTGGACGAGATAATAAAATAATAACAAATTGGTACCATAAATCAACATTTTCCGGGAGAGTACTCAATTTTAACTCTAAACACCACATGGCACAGAAAATTAACCTAATAAATAATTTAAAAAATAGAGCTCTCAAACTTTCCGATAGTGAATTTCACGAAAAAAACATCATTAAAATACAATCAATTCTAGAAAAAAATAACTATCCTACCAAATTTCTAAAAAAAATTCTGAACAAAAGAGAATCTGAGTACCACAGAACACAGGGAGAAGAAGAAAAACAAAAATATTTCAAAATAACTTTTGTTGAAAATCTAGGAGAACAAATCAAAAATATATTCACCAAATTAAACATCAACATTGCCTTCAAATCTGATAATACCATCAAAAATTTTTTCACAAATACTAAAAGTGCAACCCCCAAAGAAGTACTCAGTAATATCGTATATAAAATATCTCGTAATGACTGTCCAGCCACGTATATTGGTCAAACTGGTCGCTACCTTAAAGACCGAATTTCTGAGAACGAAAGAAACTCCCTCAATCCTTTGAAGAACAAAAAGGAAAATAATGCAGGACTAGCGGAACATGAAGAGTTCTTCTTCACTCTTTTAATTTCGATCCTGGCTCTGTAGAAATATTAGATAGGCAAGTGAATAATTTAAAAAATAGAGCTCTCAAACTTTCCGATAGTGAATTTCAGGAAAAGATCATCATTAAGATTCAATCAATTCTAGAAAAAAACAGCTATCCTTCTAAATTTTAAAAAAAAATTCTGAACAAGAGAGAACCTGAGTACCACAGAACACAAGGAGATAAAAAAAACCAAAAATATTTCAAAATAACTTATGTTGAAAATCTAGGAGAACAAATCAAAAATATATTCACCAAATTGAACATCAATATTGCCTTCAAATCTGATAATACCATTAAAAAATTTTTCACAAAAACTAAAAGTGCAACCCTCAGAAAACTACTCAGTGATATCGTATATATAATATCTTGTAATGACTGTCCAGCCACATATATTTGTCAAACTGGTCGCTATCTTAAAGACCGCATTTCTGAGCACAAAAGAGACTCCCTCAACATTCTTGATCCTTTGAAGAACAAAAAGGAAAATAATACAGGACCAGCGGAACATGTAAAAGTTCTTCTTCACTCTTTTAATTTCGATCCTGGCTCTGTAGAAATATTAGGTAGGCAAGTAAATTTGAAAAAACGGTTATTAGATGAGATGATATCCATAAAACAGGACGAAAATTCAATTAACAAAAGAACTGATATAGAGAAGTTAAATACCGCATATTATTATTTAATTGAAAAAATCGAAAATAGATGATAGTTGTTGTCCACCACAAATGTGTAAATAGCCACAATAATCCGCGCATACACCAAAAACATCATGCTCAATGATTCAATAACATCACATCAGTCTAGATGCGAGCAGAAGTTGTTCTCTCCAATATTTTAAATTAATGACAATAATATTGACATCGGAACCACAAAAGGTGAAAATGTAAGTTGATGATTCTGACCATTTCCGGGCATTTTTCTTCACTCGTATAATGTGTTTTTATATATTTTTATAAAAAATAAGTTAAAAGTTTTTAATTTTAAGTTTAGAATTTCTATGATTGTGTAGTTATGTTCCATTTCAGAGCCCTGATGAAGATTTTAGAATAAAATCGAAACTAGTCGGCCTTTCTTCCAAAACGTTGGTTTTGTGAATTTAGAATTGACCTAAAAACCTGTTCCAAAATCACCCGAAAACGACAATAGAAGTTCAAGCTCGGAAGTGTCGCTGCCGTTCGACGTTCGTCACTGTCACGGCGTCAGTAACGCTTTGCTCGAATGCTACTCTATGCAAATTCATTGTACTTCTACTGTCGCACTATCGCGGCGTCACTGTCGCGTCGTGACTGTCGCTCTAGACGCCCGTCTCGAAAGTCCACCTTTAGTCTTTTGAGAATATCTCAATTTCACTTGGTTTTCATGGTTATATTCAATCATTTCATGTTGCCATCCTGTCACGGATTTAGTCATTATCTGTCGAATTGATTATACAGAAAAGAGGTCCCACTGATTTCAATGAAAATTCGGCAAATTGGAGAAAATAATGTATAATACTTGTACAGAAAGGCTCATTCTAACACTCGTTCATTCAAACACTCACCACTGCCTCGTTTTCGAATATTTAACTCGTGGAAGAATATCTTATTTTAAATAACTATTCCGATTACTCTATTCCATATTTAAATATTATATATGATTCAGCTGGAAAATATGCTGTCATCATATTTGGACTACAAATTCGGAATATCTGGCAGTTTCCATCATAAATCGGATTGTGTCTCCGACCTCAACTAGGTTGTTGAACCATTCGGAGGCGACATGCTGATGAGTAGCATCCAACAGGAGACGACAAGACTGCCCTGTCAAAGCAGGCCCCATGTGAAACCAGACTGGGAAACAGCGATCAATGTCTACGACCTTGCGCCCAAACGATTCCATGACGAACATACGTTATCAAATTCGCAGTCAATTGTTTCCAAACATGAAAGCGCTTCATTTTTGTTCTGGCGTAGTTGGCAAAACGTTTGACTGCCTTTTTCTTGTTTCAACGTTTCAATTATTTTGGATTCCTTGAATGAATTTTCAATACTGGACAAACTGAATGAAAATAACTATACTCGAACTGATGGCTCTTCAAAAACTTCAACAAATTCAAACCCATCAATAATTTTACTTTATATTGCTCCAGTTTTTATTGTAATGAAAGTATATGAACAATACACACTATGTTCAGAAACAATTTAACTGTAATCCTATGAATTGCTCAAAATTAGGATGCTCTTCTGCAGCTCAGGCGAATCGATATATGGAAGGACAAAAATCCATTTTTCACAGGAAAAGAAGCCGAATGAGCTTCCAGTTATTTTTGCCTCTGATATCTAGAGTTCAGTCATATGAATGAAGATCAGGAAATAAACTAGAGTGAGACTGATTTCTAAGAATTACCATTGATGATTTGTATTCCTTCAGACGATTGCATTTCAGGAATCAAAAGGAAAATCATAGTCATTCGGATTTGACATGAGATTTCAGAACAAAGAACATAAGAATAAGCGGAAGAGAATCCAATCAGGGTCGGTCTGAGAGCCGTGCGCTTTTACAAGGCACTCGACCACCGGGGGCACGTGGTTTGTCACCTGAATTGTTTCAGGACGTAAAAAATTTCCAAATAAAATCTGCAATGATATCACATCAAAGTATTCGAGAGTAATACGTCAAATCTGGACGACTCCTGTACTTATAGTATAGGTGATTAACGATCTAGGAGAATTAATTATATCACTTTAAAATGGAAGAAGAAGATGAAGAAGACGTTAAAATCGAATTTCATTTCAGTTCAGATTCTTTTGAAACAGAATTAACTTGAAAATGAAGAACATGCGTTCTCTTAAAGATTACAGAAAAAAATCTAAAAAAGTAAAATATTAGCCCATACCTGTATCGGGCTCATTCCTGAAAGTTTTCATTTTAAGAAAAACACTCTGGAAAATATGTACTTGAAGCAATATTCATTTGAATTTCCAAAACAATGGACACGATACACATAATATTTTTATCTGAATCTATTCAAGGTTTCTGGAATTGGAATCCCTGAAGAATAGATCGCGGAGAAGGGCAAGATCGTTTTGTAGCTCAAATACAGAGGAGATAACTCACAACGTCTCATTATGAGCTTCAAATGCAACTTAAGCAAGTTTCAGGTGTGAGTATTTCTGACGAAATAATCTCAAGAAGACTTCCTTTTCGAGAGTTACTCATCAGAATTTTCAAAGCAAAACAGAGCTGCTGACAGAAGCATGAGAATTGGACTAATGACTATTAGAAAAATGAACTTTTTCTGGATGAAACCAGAATCCGCCTAGGATCTGATGACCTCTGGATAGTTCGTTTACCGATTTTTTCAATTTATGCAAGATATAATGCACCTGCATATATACCAGCAGTTTCGAAAATTTTCCCAAAAACTTATGGGATGCGATCGAAAGCAAACTGGTCAAAATCTGGTAACACAGAGGTCCTTATACAATGCTTTTCAAATAAATTGGAGAATATTTCTAAGCTAGAGGTGGCAATATGATTATTAAAATTATTGAGATAGCATTATTGTTATTGTGTTGTTATTTTCAGAAAATTTACCATGATGGAGCTCGTATCTTTTGTTATAAGTTTTTTTCAGAGCATTTTAATAGTTTGATTTGTTTTTTCATTTAGGAAATTCGTTTCAACTAGGAGTGTGTTTTAGCGATGGAGTAACACACATTGAGTACATAAGTTGTAATTATATTTTTCCGATTAATTGCTTACTGCTGAGAAAGTTCAAGATCTACCACAATGTTTTTCAGCGTTCCTGTAAAGGTAGGGTTTCGCTTTGTGCGACGGATGCATGCAGCTACTGCTCGCGTCCGCTGTTACGTCGGAGAGGATCCTACGTCGGAGTGGTTTCCTCATGTGCAGCCAAACTACTCGGCCGACAGTCGACAATGAGAATTCGAAGATGGAGTATGTACTTGCGCTTCATATTTTGGAAGAAGAGGAGAATGAAATTATTTTGAAATATACAGGGTCTTTCACGAGGAACCTCACCCATATTTATACGGGAAACTACTGAACGTATTCTCATGAAATTCAGCACTTATAAGTATTTCACGATGCTGATGAAATCTAAAATATTTTCAAGGCATGAGATCCTCCGGTTTTTCCAGAAATGACATCAACTTCCGTTTTTCAAATTAAAACACCATTTTTTTATTGCAGAAATAGATTCCTTAGAAAATTTCAAGTTATTTTGATGTAACATTTTGCAGTTTTGGTTGGAAAATTCTCTCTGAGCGGGAAAATTCGAAAAAAAAATCGAAAATAGAGCTCCGCTGAAACAAGTATAACTTCGAGGTTTTTGGATGGAAAATTTTCATTTTTGGGATTTTTCAAGATGTAAGATTGATGTATCCACTTTGAAAATCAAAATCGCGATTCATGATACAGGGGGTGAAAAAATCGCTTTCAAAGTTAGGGATGACAAAATCGTGAAAAATCAATTTTTTCAAATTAGAACCCCATTTTTTTATGGCAGATATTGAATCTACGTTAAAAAATAATGTGAGTGTATGCATCACACCCTTGCCCTATAATGGATATTTTCTGAGTTATTCACAAAAAAATGTCTTTCGTCTTGAATTTTCAGCTATTTCTTTTCCCTTCACGCCAAAAAGATGAAATTTTCAGGAACTGTTATTTGAACCATGCTGTAGATTTTTCACCCCTTCTTGAAACCGACTTCAAGTTACTATTAGGAGAACCATGACAAACTCTCGCAGTTATAACTAGAAAAGATGCTCAAAGTTTTGACCGTTAATTTCTAGACATTTATTTATAAGTCTCAGGAATGCTTCGTGCGTTGCTCTTCTTATTTCATCGGGAGGAAGAGATCTGCAAAAGTGTTTAAAAACCAAATTGAGGTTCAAAACTATGAATCTAAAAATCTAAACAAACCTGAACGCATTTCTGACTCGTTCTATGCAGTCCTCTTTATCAGTCAGGGGAGTTGAGTAGACAATATTTTTTATCCTACCCCAAACATAATAGTCTAAAGGAGTTAAATCGGGAGAACGTGGTGGCCAAAGATGTGGACCATTGTTCGCCAACCATCGATCTTCAAATAGCCTGTAGAGGATATTTGACACATTGAGTGAATTGTGTGGAGGTGCGCCATCTTGTAGATACCATAAGTCATTATGGTTCTGTACTAGCGGCTCAATTATTTGAGTCAATATGTCAGAATATCTATCTCCTAAGGGAGAACAGTCCCATCATAAATGTGAACATCGAGAATTGCATTATTTTTGATGGCGCAAAAAACATTGAAACTCCAGGTCTCTTGAAAGTTCCATTGTCTGAGGTGGTGGTTGTTCTCTTCATCCCAATAATGACTGTTATGTTTATTGAAAGAACCATTCTTTGTGAATTCAGATTCATCTCTCCAAATTATACGGTCCAAAAAGTTTTCATTCTCTTGAAATTGAATCATCATAGCTTCGCAAAACTCTGTTCTCCTGACGAAATCAGTTTCCTTCAAATGCTGTACCCTATTGAATTTATATGGGTGCATTTTATGTTTTTTTAATCTTCTCCAAACACTCGATTGAGATAATCCCAGATCAATCTCGGCATCTTTGAGAGAATTTTGAGGATTTACACGCAAATAAGCAAGAACTGTTATTTCGTTGTTCTCATCTTTTACTACACTTTTTTCTCTGTGTATAGTTTTCTTAACGAAAGATCCGACATTTCTCAAGTTTGTCATGGTTCTGTTAATGGTATCTCTCGTTGGTCTGGGTCGGTCAGGAAACCTCTCAATGAACAGTCGAATCGTTCTATCTACAACTTTATTACATTCTCCATGAAGTAGAATGAGATTTAAATAATCTTCATTATTAAAATTAGGCATAGTGATCGATTTTATAACTTAATACGAAATATCGCCAAATTAATAGTAAACACAAAATGCAACTGAATAAAGAGGAATTTGGCAGATGTAATTAATGATATCTATCATTAAAAAAAAGAATGTAAAACATGGTAAGTTTTTGCATATGGTTCATAAGGAATTATTTATTTATCACTGGAGAGAAAACCGATGGCCGATTAGTTGAAATAAAGAGGTTTCCGATACAAATTCGACTCAAAATTTGCCATTTATTTAGGAACAACCTGTAACTTTTTTCTCTTGCATATTAGGGTAGTAAAATCTAAAACATGGTTTAAGTAACAGTTCCTGAAAGTTTCATCTTTTTGGCGTGAAGGGAAAAGAAATAGCTGAAAATTCAAGACGAAAAACAGTTTTTTGTGAATAACTCAGAATATATCCACTTTAGGGCA
The DNA here is from genome assembly GCA_038502775.1 of Hippodamia convergens. NCBI lineage: Eukaryota > Metazoa > Arthropoda > Insecta > Coleoptera > Coccinellidae > Hippodamia > Hippodamia convergens. The sequence continues at coordinate 93,781,844 of CM076607.1, forward strand.
AGGGTGTGATGCATACACTCACATTATTTTTTAACGTAGATTCAATATCTGCCATTAAAAATCATGTGTATCATGAATCGCGATTTCGATTTTTAAAGTCTATACATCAATCTTACATCTTGAAAAATCCCAAGAATGAAATTCTTTTCTTTTGGTTGGACAATTCTCAGAAAGAATTTTCCAACCAAAACTGAAAAATGTTACATCAAAATAACTTGAAATTTTCTAAGGAATCTATTTCTGCAATAAAAAAATGGTGTTCTAATTTGAAAAACGGAAGTTGATGTCATTTCTGGAAAAACCGGAGGTGCTCATGCCTTGAAAATATTTTAGATTTCATCAGCATCATGAAATACTTATAAGTGCTGAATTTCATGAAAATACGTTCAGTAGTTTCCCGTATAAATATGGGTGAAACCTCACCTCACGAGGAACCCCTCGTGAAAGACCCTGTATAAAAAGAAAAAACAAGAAAAGGCGTGCTATGCATTTGATGTATAAGAATAGGAGTGAGGAAGGTACTTTCAAAAACCTCATAACTAGGCATCTTATTGACGATGAAGTTTAGCTGCACATGAGGAAACCACTACGACGTAACAGCGGACTCGAGCAGTAGCTGCTCGCATTCACTGACTGCATGCATCCGTCGCACAAAGCGAAACCGTACCTTTATGGCTATACAGGACCAAGTTCTCCCGACACTAGTCCACAATAAGCTCATTATGAAACAAAACATCTTAAACACAAAATGTCTGAAATAAAGTCAAGAAAACTGTCCAGCATCTTCTGGATGCTCAACAATAGCTGACAGAAATTAGTCCAGTAAGAAAATATGATAGGTTGTACACCAGTTCGTGTGTTCCAAAGAACTACTCCAAGAATTTGCCTCTCACTATATTTATGAACTGAAGACTGTCCAGGAAAATAACAACAATAACAAAATCGAGAAAATAATGATATAGCTCGAATTCATTTCCTTGAATTTTCTTTTCTGAAAACCTGAAGTGTGTTTTATTTTGACCGAAATGAATCACGTTTCCTGAATTTATCGAAATAATATGCCTTCCATTTAAAGCTAGAAAATGACTAATAGGGCCACTCGACAACTCCGGAAGTTTTGATGATATAATGGAGATTTCCAGTTAGCGTAAACGAGTCATTCTGGCAAGAACTTTCTGCAGAAATTGATTTTTTGCGATGAAATAATTTTCATTAGACGTGGTGAAAGAACACAAAGAATACGAATATTATTTCACGGGCTCACGTTTCTTCTTACAAGGGCCAGGTTCTGACGGAACTTGTAGGAATTTTTTTCATTGGAAGGAATGAAAAGATAATCACAAAATTCATTGAGGACGTACATTCAAAATCTGTAAAAATTTTCTGCTCAATATCAGAATGACTGGAGCGCTTGATCTATGGAGACCACTCGAAATTGGTGGAAAAAGTTTACTAGGTGTAACTACTTCGGCATACTCGTATTGATTATTGATTGGCTGATAAACTTATCGTTAAAATACACAAAACACAAAAACTAATTCTTGAGAGAATTCAGGCCTCTGAACCCACTATTAATTAAGCCACAAAATGATGGCATGCATATTTATGAAAAGATTTGAACTTTTTGTTCTGGAGTGTACAGGTAGATGGATCTGGGTGGACGGACCACTAAACACACACGATGAGGTGTGCCTTCGCTCAACTCCCGACCTCTCGTACGAATTTCCGCTTCCGTCTCGCGATATCGCGGAGATTTCGTGACTCTATAATCAGTACTCGGAACAAAACAAATCAAATTATTTTCTCAACTGGTCCCTGATCACGACCTAACCTTTCATTCCCCTTAAATGATTGCAGATGATGATTGCTATCAATTTCAGATGACAATTTTTTAGTGTAATTGAGCAACCGATTAGGTGAAGTGAATGTACTCACCCTAATGAGTTGAAGAGCAGCTTAAGATATGTCACCGGTGAGATAGCAGAAGTTGGGCAGTTGCTAGGAAGGGAAAAGAGAGGAATGAGGAGTTAACCTCACTTCTGCACTTGCCGGTATTATCACTTGATGATTGCGCAGTTAAGATGAACAAAACGAAGCACTTCACTCCCAGTTGCTCAAGTCACTCAGAATTAGAAGAGTAGATTAAATAGTAGATTTATGTAGTGTATTCATCAGGGATGTTGCGGATATTCGCATCTGCATCCGCAAATGCGGAGCTTTCGCATAGATTTCTACTTCCGCATCCGCATCAGAATCCGCAAAAACCAATGCGGATTTTCATGCGGATGCGGATGTAATATAATTTGTGAGTTGTGCAGTGTCGCCATCTCAGGGCCAACAAAATATGTTAGTGTTTCGTTTAGAAAATGCTAAATATATACTTTTTCAATTTTGAAAGTGTCAGTAAGATGCAAGTTTTTCACTGTTACTTCTTTCTGTAGCTATTTCTGAAACCGAAACATCTGCATCCAAGAGGGTGGAATTTCCGACGCACCCCTCTATTCTGTTTATATTCATACTGGTTATTCTCTTTTCGAAACACTTTCCAAATACATATTTTATTATACCATTTGTTTTTTTTTCCGGTAAGTCCGAAATTCCAATCCGTCTCCTTTCTAACGACCGCCTGTGGTCCCAGTCCCAAGATTTCTTATCGCCCGTGATATTGAAATGTTATATTTTTGCGATACCTGTTGTTTCAGAAGCATTTGAAATGTTGAAGGAAAGTTCAGGCACCAAGCGTCTTTGAATTGATGATTCGCGAATCGGGGGAAACATTTTCATCTGAATTGCGTATTTTTTGGTTGTTGCGTTTTTTTTTTTTTTTTTTGATTTGACAGAGATCTCCCCAAGAAAAGAGCCAGATGTTCGTCCGATCAGTGAGAATTGTCTACGTTTGTTTACCTAAACAACCCGGGTTGTTGCAAGCTCATAAAACGTTTATAGGGGCTATAAAATTCGCCTAGTTTGACGATTTTTGGGCATCTGTTGATGATAAAGATTAAAAAAAAATCATTTTTACTTTCGGAATATGGCGTATTGGAAAACGTGAGAGTTGCGATAAGAAAAAAATGGGCGTGCGCACGAGAATATGAATAATGGGAACGAAGAAATTGGTGAAAAAGTTCCGATGCGTTTGTTATGGTGCAATACTTATTTATTGTAAATGAACCATAACGTGTTTTTTGGCCTTGTGGATTACTTGTCGAATAGTAAATTTCTGTGAGATTTTGAATAATATTGTGACTATTATGATACAGTTGATCATAGTGAGGAGTGTACGTGTACTCGAATTTTTGTTTATTGGGAAATATTAAGGTAAATGCCATTATATTTCTCCGGTAGTACGTTTCATTGTTTACGATATTATCACCGATAGCACGAAGAATTTTCTCCACTCCACCAGGCAGTGTTCCAAGCGAGCAATTATTCAGTAGCGCGGGTTTAATTTACGAACCTCAGCGTAACCGCCTTGAAGCAGAAAAGGCTGCAAAATTACTGATTATAAAGTATAATGCTCCAATTTTCAACTTCTCTTACTAATACAAAAATAAGTAAGTGAAGTAAAAAAACATGTAGGTAAATACTTACACTCGATATACTTGATACTAATATACTTCAAAAATGTGAATAACTGCTTTATCGTTGAATTGGTTGAGGCTTTCGTGGCCATCGTTCAATGTGACATGTTCTTTCGAGCATTGAGGCGGTTGTCGCAGACTAGCCCCCGACGCCTCGCCAGCTCGAGTGTCCGGCATCTTCAGGAGCCATACCTCAGGAGATGCTCTCACTGGACTGAACTGCCTGAGTGAAGATGCCGGACACTCGAGCTGGCGAGGCGTCGGGGGCTAGTCTGCGACGACGGCCTAAATGCTCGAAAGAACATGTCACATTGCTTTATCGTTGTTTTAATTCTTTACTCGTATACTATTTTTAAATAAAATCTTAAACATCCGCATCCGCATCCGCATCGCATCCGCGGATGTGAGTTTTCGAAAATCCGCATCCGCGGATGTGAAAAAATCGGCATCCGCAACATCCCTGGTATTCATCATACACCAAATACGTGGCTCCCAGTTCTGTGCAATATCCCGCCCCCATAAACCAGAAGAATGGCACCACTTAAAGAGCAAGTTGCAAAATGTCAAAACAATCCAACATTACCAATAAATGCTGACATTAAAGAATTTACTAGGAATAGACAGAGATTGAAATCCAGATAACCGCCAATAAAAACGGCAAGTCAATTGACTAACTTCGCAAGCAAGCAACACTGGACCGCTGAATGGGAGAGCAAAGAGATCAGGAACTCCTACCTCATCCAGGATCCAACAGCCAAACCAAGTGGTTTCAATCTGCCCCGCAGACAGTGGTGTAACCTGAACAGAATTAGAACGGGACATGGAGTGTGCAACAAATCATTGAACCAATGGGGTGTCATAGACAACCCCCAGTGTGACAAATGCGGAACAGCCGAACAAACCATCCACCATCTAGCCATAAAAAGTCCTCACACCCGTTTCGACGGATCAATAGAGGATATTGGTTTAGGTCTTGCTTGTTTTCTATGGATTCCTTGAGCTTTTTTTCCAGTTGTTCATTCTGATATTCATCCTACTCTCAAATGTTCTTATGTTTACCTTCTATCTGCTTTGTTGTTGAACAAATCACTTTCTTTCTGATCTTTTGTTGTTTCCTACTACAAAGGCTGAATCTCTACAATTTTGACTGTGACTTATTAGTAGACTTACCTACCAGGAGACATTGCTATTGAATTCTTCAAAAGACAAAAGAATTTTTGAATCAAATTTCTTTTCTTATTATATCAGTTAAAAGATTTGCACTCCGGAAGACATAATTCAACAATCGTCCATTCCGATCACAGAATATTGTGACCACGAAGAATAAATGCATGTTAAACTGTCGCTTTTATAGTGAAAAATAAAACAGAAAAAAGTTAAAATTTTTTGTCATATGGGTAAATAATTACATTACAAAAGATACATTTTTGAAATCAGCATAAAATTTGCAGCAAGATAAAAGATCTTTGAACTGAACCTAACATTACGATCTCAAAATTAGCTGAATCAACACATTCAATAGTAGTGTTCAATATTAAAATGAAAAAAAGCCTGTAGAATTTAATTTCTACTCCTCCTATAGAAAGTGACGAAATTCGTCCATATCATCAACTATGTAACTGCAACTTAAAACTGTGTGATTTCCTTTATCGTAAACAGAAAGCACGATCAACAGCCAATACGGTGAAATCTAAAAGGTGAAACGTACGCAAATAACCAATAAGATAGAGACAAAGATTATACAGTATAAAGATGGGAAACGAAGCGACTACAGTGATGTGAGCGACATCTGTAGTTTCAAAAGTAAACGGGTTATGGTTAAAATATTTAATTAGCGTCCATTTGGCAAAGATTATATAGAAATTCTTAGTAGGCTGTTGTCAATTTTGAAAGAAATACTTGAATAAGTATTTTTGCTGAATGATGATTGTATTTTCTCGAGTATTTTAAACTGAAATAGATCGAAATATACAGGAGTAGCACCTAACTCTCTCTATAATAATTTCTTGTGTGTTTTTCTGTTATAAATTTTGTGTTAGAAACTGGCCGACATTCAAAATGCACGGTGATTAATTGCAGAAATAAAGAAAAAAATCTTTTCATTACCAAAGAGGAAGGAAATGTAAGTTTTGAATCTCGTGTCATGTAACTGTCTTATTCATTGCTTTTTATTTTCGGTGGTGTCAAATGGATAGAGGTTTCGGGGCAAAAATATATTTTTCTGGATAACCCACAAGAACTCTTGCTGGGCTGACCTACAGGTCTTGTTGTACACCTCTGATATTTTTCTGTTATTGTTGTTCAAACATTCTGTAATTAATATACAGTGGACTCTCGTTAAGTCGGACTCCTAGGGACCAAAAAAACTGTTCGACTTATCTATTGTTCGGCTCACCAAACATTCGAGTTATTGAAGGGAGACTTTACTTCATTGAGAGAAAAACTTAGGTAAACACGAAATCATCATCAATGAGAAACTAGCGTCTGAGCACTGGAAACATGTCCTTAGAGGTCGAAAAATCGTATGATATTCACCAACCAAATTTTCTTTGGTCTCATTCATTATATCAAAAAGTTCCACTCATAGAGGCAATGGTGGTCAGAAGAACGACTTATAGAAGTGGGATTCTCTTGACTATCCTTTCAGCTGTTCGACTCATCTACTAGACCCTCTAGACTCATTGAGATGAAAATACACTGGGTTAGATCTATATGAATCGGGTCCAGAACAACTTTTTGACTTATCGATGTTCGATTTATCGAGAGTTCACCGTATGAATGAGTTCTTGAAATTGTTATAATGATTCTCTAATATGTGAACAAATTTTTGAAATGTTCTCAATTTCATAATTATTGTATTGTAGTTGATTTCACACAAAAATTTCAAATAAAAATTTAAAGAATCCAGAAGCGCATTTCAGCGGAGCCCTGCTTTTGTTTTGTCGATCAGGATCTTTCTTTGAAATCTCGACAAAAAATACTCAATGTAATGAAAATTCATGAGAAATATGTTTAGAATTTCGCGCCTTTTATAATGGTTTTCTGTACTGAATAATGTTTTCAGCGCCATCTAGGTGTCAAAAGTAAGAAACTAGCCAAAAATCGTAGTCGGATTTTAGTAATACAGATAGAAGGGCGTTTCCTATCTTTCTAACTCTATAATCTTTTCTAGAGACCATAGATTAGTACTTTATACCTGTAGGTATTGATCTATGATAGAGACTTTAGTAGTTACCAAGTAAACGAAAAGCAGCCATAACTTTTAGACGTTTCGTAACTGTATCGCGAATTGTTACCAGTTTTTGAATTTGCCAAGATCATTCGAACATAAATCCCTCATAACGAATAATTGTTGTGACAAATGTCCATAAGCAGTGAAGATGACTTGTGCACACCAACCGATATAATGGAAAAAGCGAAAAATGCTTCATATCTGGGGGCACGGTAGTGCCCCCGCCAAGACGAGCCAAGCGAAGCGCCGCGCCGAGACACTACCTACCTTTTATCGAAGTGTTTCGTTGTTTTTTTTGAACCCTCATACCTTGAGTTTGAAATGAAGCAGTTGAAAAAAGTTCTCAGGATATAATGCCAGTTGCGAACCTATCAAACGTGTTAAGATCAAGTTAAGATCATAGCTCGTACACTGTATATTTCATAAATATCTAAAAACCCCCGATTTCGTCACCCACTCATTGATGGTCATAAAAACTTTTAGGGTACTTCCCGATGTCCTATGAAGTTGAAATTTGGTATGTGAGTTAGTATCAATACACAAACAACCGAAAAATTCAACTTGAAACTTTAACCCGCCAACCCTTAGAACCAGTGGATGTATAAGTTTGTATGAGACTTCCTCCAATTTTGATGCCAGCGGTCTGAAAATTGATATAAACGGAGGAGTGCTTGTTATGAAAAAAATATTCAAGAATTCTCTTTAAAAATCACCCCTACATTTTGAATAAGGAGATAAAATAAAACTCTCGTAAAACGCATCATGTGTATTTACACCAAATACAATTTTTCTGTAATAACCTCAACCACAGTTTTCATTGTGCAATTTCCCGTTGTGATCATTGTATGAAGATAGGATTCTTTATACTTTATACAATTGTTGTGATGGCAACTAGAGGCATAGTGACGCGACCACAAGTTATTTTCCGGGCTCCTACCGTCCTGAAGGGTCCCTAAAAATAAAAAAGTTGAAGGCATCTATAGAATGACAAAAATCTTTATAAAGAAACTAACACCGAGCATCGTTAATCCCTTGGCAATATGTTTATCAAGATGCTTATGTGAGGGCTACTTTCTGAATCAGATGAAGAAGGCAAAGATAATTCCTATCCATAAGAATGGAAATGCAAGCAATTCTTCAAACAACAGGCCCATATCTATTCTGCCGACCATATCCAAGATCTTTGAAGCAGCAATGAAATCTAGAATGTTATCCTTTTTAAATAAATTTAAAATACTAAATCTCGAGCAACATGGATATCTGCAAAATAAATCAACTGAAACCGCTTTAATTACAATTCTCAACAGAATAGCGAAAGTTTTTGACGATAAAAAAAATGTAGATTATCTTCGGTCGATATAAGTAAAGCGTTTGATAGCATTATACATGAAATATTATTCCAAAAATTAAACTGCTATGGGATAAGAGGTGTTGCACTGGAATTAATAAGAATCTCCTTAAAGAACAGATATCAATACGTGCACTTTCAAGAAAAAAGATCAAATTGGGGACTTTCAACATGCGGAATACCACAAGAATCGGTTCTTGGTCCTCTGCTTTTCTCACTGTACGTGAATGACCTACCGGTCAACATTACCGCAGAGGACACAGTACAATATGTTGATGATACGAGTTTTTTGAATGTCGTCGAAAATCATACAAAATTGGACGAAAGAGTTCAAGCAACACTCGCTGAGGCAAGAAACTGGTTTGCACAAATAAACGGTGCATGAATGAGAACAAGACACAACATTTGAATTTTGAGGGACGATCGATGACTGGGTCTGCTAGCATTAAACTACTAGGGATGATTTTACAACCGGACCTAAAATTCACCAGTCACATAAATGATATGATTCCCAAACTGTCATCTGCAACATTCATGGTCAGAAGGATCAGGCAAATAGCTGGTGTTGAGGCAGCCAAGAGTTCCCACTTTGCTCACTTCCATAGTATTATACAATACTGTTCGTTAATTTGGGGTGGAGCATCGGAAAGTGAGAAAATTTTCAATAAACAAATATGTGTCATTCGACTGCTATGCAATGCAGGAAGTAGAGAAAGCTGCAGGAAACTATTCATCCAAGAGAGAATCTTGACACTTCCATGTATGTACATACTTGCCTGTGCAGACTTCATCCACAAAAATAGGGAAGAAATTCCGAAAAACAACGCATACCATCAATACAATACTCGAAACGGAGACAGGCATGTGATTCCGTTCCATAGAATAAACTGAGCCCAATTGAGTACGAATTATGCAGCAATAAAAAGATATAACAAGTTTCCCTTTTATTTCAAGCAATTAAATGAAACAAAATTTAAACATGCAGTTAAAAAATACTTATTACAAAGGCCCCTTTACAGTGTGGAAGAATTCCTGACAGGTTCATTTGTTTGAATGTTCGTTTTGTCGCGATGCAGGAGTATGTGTGAATATACATTTTTATATATTTATTTATTTTTTATACAATTTTATATATCTGTTTATGTTTTTATACAATTTAACTTTGATGTTTCTATATTAATTTTGACTCCCCATGTAAGTTCTTGATCGGTCATAATTCCTTCACATGTAACATGGGAATGTACCTACTGTGGAAAATATATTATATTATTATATTATATATAATATTATTATACTATCAGCCAGTAGCGCTTTTGGCTAATTTAAAAAATACGATGAAGATAAAATAAAAAACCAAATTTTCTTTGTCATCTTCGAATATTGACAATAAAAAGTACCACAACAAAAACCGAAATAGTACAATAATAACCAAATTCGTATATAAATATACCATTAATTGAAGCCAAACAAAACAAAGCGCAATAAAAAATTTTCTTCGGGCATTTGAATTTGTAAAAGCTGTCACAATATTATCAATATCTAGTATTTGGGCAACCTCATTTACAATAGAAATAATCCATAAAGCAGATAGATAACCCATGGTGCTTCTCAAATTATTCATGATCATTTTGAAAAAGATCTTTCAGAGGTAGCAACTGAAAGAAATATTTTGCATGCTGTTAAAATATCAGTAAAACTAGAACAAGAAGAAGAGTTTGAACCGAAATAAATTCAGACAATTCCGAACTAGAATCAACTACTTTCGAAAAACATCTCGAAAACGATTTTGAAATGAAATTAATTGGGATGAAATTGATTCTGAAATATCACCAGGGTACAGGAACTGGCCCATTTCGTATAATTTCATTTCGGTAACAGAAAGATTACTTGAAATATCTGAGCATATTACCTGAAAATTTGAAAAAACGTCGTTAAGTGCAAATCTTCTAAAAACTTTAATTTCAAACTAATCTTGAATCGTTCGAATTTGATAATGGTTATTAGTTTCGTCAAAGAAAGTTTTGTATGAGAATTTTTTTCGTGAATTCAGTAAGTAGTACGCCACTCATTCGCTAAATCAATAGCTTGAAATAGTTCGGATGCCTGCTCAATATTTTTTCCCTTATGTTGCAGAATTTTAGTTACAGTGTCCTCTTCTTTTTAATATTTCTCTGAATATTTTTTCAAATACCTTGCTAATGTGATTTGTGATTTCCGTGGGTTGAGCAGAAGTGTATATTTTTTTCGATAAGTCTTTGACTTGTACTTATATTCAAACCATAGTTTGCTGAGGTCAAAAAAAATATTTTTTTCTTATATCATTTTCTTCTGATTCAGCCTAGATGAAAAGATATAGCCATCTTGAACTTTCATGATGAGCTATGCCACCCCTGAGAATATGACACTCAAATTTTTCCGAGCATTAGATCTACCACCTGAAACTTCTAGAAAATGTAACAGAAATATAATTGTGCGAATCTTCTGAACAGAATTATATTCAGCCGAAGTAACAAATTTTTTTAATTTCGTTGATATAGATTTTTTTAAATCATTAATTACTCAAAGAGTGCACATTTCACGAGATTTCACGAGAAATAATTTTGTTTTCCAAAATGGCCAAATATTCATTACATGGCATTCAACTCACTTTCAAGGGTCGGGATCATAGCATTTCTGCTATGATTTTGGAATGGAATGGTGGTATATATTGGTGATAACGAAAAAAATAAAACATGTGAGTTAAATCAGAACCTATATTCTGAAAATCATTTGTTTCGATGAATTCGTTCACGAGATATATTCGAAAATTACATTTTTTTATGGATATTCAACAGCCTGTATCTTTCCAACCGAGTCGAATCGGAAGAAATGGTGGAGACAAAAAGTGTTTTTTTCGACCTCAGGAATGTCCCGTTAAAATATATGTACAAGTCAAAGATTCACCCTGTATATAAAACGAAGAGCTTCTATAGCTTCATACCTTGACGACCAACAAGTAGTTTCTAATTTTTTATTGTGAATTTACATTGGTTTTGGTTTATAATTTGCAACAGAGCCCATTGTTTAATGCTGTGAACAGAAAATACGGATATATTTTAAACCAAGTCGTAAAAGTTCCTGATATCTTCAACGTCCTCAACGGAGTCATTAAGAATCAAATTTTTATTGTGAACCGCGGCGATAGTTTTTATATTTCAGCTTTTGCACCTTCATCCACACCTCTCATGTTCGCAGCCATCATACCCTTGTTCACGAAGCTTTTTTAGGGGCAGATCATTGTGTCTTAAAATGTCTAAAATAGCTGCACTAGTTTGGTCCGTTAGTGGAATTAACCCTATAAATGATTCGTGGATTTTAATTTCCACTGGTTCATTTTCTACATAGTCTGTGATGACATATCGAATACTTATTTGGTCGATCTAGTGTAACTAATGTATGTGTTTGTGATTTCACCATCAAAGTTGAAAGTAGCAAGTAGAAAACTATAGTTGTCCACAGACCGGGCCCGTGTCTTCCGAACACGCCGAACACAGGTTACTACGCCACTGATGGCAGCTCGCAAATACATCGCGATCGCAGCTTGAACCTAGGTAGGTAAATACAGTGGAACTTCCCTATAACGAATACGCTAAATCCGCAAAAAAATTTCGTTATACAGAAAATTCGTTATGCAGAAATTTGTTTTTTATTGTGTCAAGTGTCAAAAAAAGCAACGTTCACTTGCATTTTTTTTATTTGAATACATTTAACATGATTAACTCAAGCACTTCCTTCTAGACATTTTCGCACTACTATTTTCATTAACGATCAGAGCGAAACTGAAAACTGAACAATCTGTATAGCCAGGGGTGCATCTACAACTGTTTCAGAAGGAACTCTTCGTCCGCCGTAATGGTTTAGTTTATGATCGAGATTTATTACCTACGTCCGACAGAATTACGGAAAAAACCATCCCTAAGTATACTCAGGGAAAAACCTTCTTACCAATACGCACTCAGAGAGTGATTTTCTTGGAATAATTCGTTATAGAGAGAATTCACTTCGTTTTAGAGGGTGTTTTTAACAGGGTGTTTGGATTCAAGGTGCAATGACAGATACGAAATTCGTTGTACAGAGAAATTCGTTGTAGAGACGTTCGCTGTAGGGAAGTTCCACTGTATATATTTGTCCAATTCGTAAATTGTTGAATTTGAACATGGATTGTGAATTAGTTTGGCTTGAAATAGATCCCGCAATAATTATATTTTATTGAATTATTATTCAGGAAGAAGGAAAAAAATAAGAAGATGTTGTCATAAGCAACGCACAAAAAGAACTGAAATCTAACCAAAAACATTTTCATGTAAAATATTGCGAAGACGAGGCCGTATTTCTCACATTGTCAAAAAGTTATCAGATCTCATGTAGAGCCAAGCTGCTAAGTCTACACTCTTCAACTTCACAAGTACTTATTTCACAAACTCTATGCCTTGGACAAAATAAGTGACTTGGCCATTTCGTAACTATAAGAACTATTTTATAACAGAAACGGCCAAGTCACTTATTTCGACCAAGGCATAGAGTTTGTGAAATAAGGACTTGTGAAGTTGAAGAGTGTAGAGTTAGCAGCTTGGCTCTACATGAGATCTGATAACTTTTTGACAATGTCAGCAATACGATCTCGTCTTGGCAATATTCTACATGAAAATGTTTTCGGTTGGATAATTTATTACCCGCAAAATCTCGTGAAAGGTACGAAACAGTTCATCAAAAATTCATGTATTAGAAGCTGAAACACAAAATCAATTAATTTTTGGAAAATATTATGCCCAAAATAATGGAGCCGTTGTCACTTTGGTCAATTTATTCAATGCTACGAAAATCAATAAACATAAACCATGATAATGTTAAATTGCCACTATCTTGAACTTTTGGCACTACTAGAAATGAGATGGTTTCAAGAGTAAGAAATCAAAAATGATAACATCAACAGAAATCAAAATGAGATATGCCCACGAACTTCACCGTAATAATAATTTGCAATATTACAAGGTAGAATATAACTAAATACAAAATAGTATATCTCTTCTAGAAGAATCCATATAAGATAAGTGCAGTTATATTTTTTGAACCTTCAGTGAAAATAATATAAGTCTACTTATACTGTTAGGATTCCGTTTGGCATCGCGACTTGTCAGGACTTGTACTCAGATTACCTAACCTCTCAAATTCACAATTTGTTGCGATTAGTATAAGTCCTGTATATTCTCTGGTTCAAAGATGATAAGTAATATTTTTCCTTAATTTTTCAGTTAGATGTAATTTATTTCTCTATCAACTATTTACAAGGAATACTAAATGCTGAACCATCCAGGCATATAAGGTCTTTCCTTATTCTTCTCTAAATATGCGCCATATCCTAACTTGATTTGCTCCATTGTTTTTCGTCAGATTCATCTTTCTCTTTCTCAGGATACAAATTAGGGAATTTGAACTTCTCAGATTTATGCAATGTCACATGAGCGTATTTGGTATCGTTTTATGTTGATATGTTTTTTCGAAAATTGTATAACTCATCAAATTATAATTGACCCACAAAAAATTAACAAATAAACTTGATTTACCAAAAACTACCAATTCTGACTTATACTCCTTTTCCCAAGCACTCTAGATTTGAAATCCATTGTATGTACAGTTTCCGAGAAATCGAACTTTTTCATTAGACAGGTGTCCCCCCGCCACCCCAAGAATTGTAAGTAGATACGGCTAATGCCTCGAAAGTCAATACGAAATTTGAAATCGATTGTATGTACAGTTTCCGGAAAAATTGAATTTTTTCATCTGACAGGTGTCCTCCCTCCAACCCCAAGAGGGGTAATTGGATGCGGTTTATGCCATTTTATTCCTGCTATGGCTCTAGAAAGTCAACACCAAAACTTGAAATCGGTTGTATGTACAGTTTCCGAGAAATCGATTTTTTTCATCTGACAGGTATCCGCTCTACACCCTAAGATATGTAAGTGTATGCGGTTCATGCCTTTTTTTTCTGCTATGGCCCTGGAAAGTTAACACCAAATTTGAAATCGATTGTATGTACAGTTTCCGAGAAATCAAATTTTTTCATGTGACAGGTGTCCCCTGTCCACCCCCAAGAGGTGTGAGTGGATTCCGTTAATGTCATTTTTTTCTGCTATGGCTCTCGAAAGTAAACGACAAATTCGAAATCGATTTCATGCACAGTTTCCGAGAAATCGATTTTTTTCATTTGACAAGTATCCTCCCTCTACCCCCAAGAGGTGTGAGTGGATGCGGTGAATGCCATTTTTTTCTGCTATGGCTCCTAAAATTTATAACCAAATTCGAAATTGATTGTATGTACAGTTTCCGAGAAATCGTTTTTTTTTCATTTGACATGTGTCCTCCCCACCACCCCCACCACTCCCAAGTGTAAGTGGATGCGGTTAATGCAATGTTTTCTGCTATGGCTCTTGAAAGTCAATACGAAATTTGAAATCGATTGTATATACAGTTTCCGAAAAAATTGAATTTTTTCATCTGACAGGTGTCCCCTCTCCAACCCCAAGAGGTTTAAGTGGATGCGGTTTATGCCATTTGTTTCTGCTATTGCTCCCGATAGTCCACACCTAATTGGAAATTGATTGTATGTACGGTTTGCGAAAAATCGAATTATTTGATTTGACAGGTGTCCCTCTCCACCCCCAAGAGGTGTTAGTGGATGCGGTTATTGCCATTTTTTTCTGCTATTGCTCTTGAAAGTCATAACCAAATTTAAAATTGATTGTATGTACAGTTTCCGAGAAATCGAACCTTTTCATTTGACAGGTGTCCTCCTCCACCCCCAAGAGGTGTAAGTGGATGCGGTAAATGAAATTTTTTCTGCTAAGGCACTTGAATCTAAAACAACAATTCAAATGAGTTGTCATTACTTAAGTTTCTACATTCGTTGACGAGATTTCATTTCTTTTTCCATCAAATCCGCATGATGATGGGTTTATGAAAAATGAAAGACTGAAATATAAAAAATATGATTCAATTCTCAATTTGAACATTCAATGCCTTAGAAACAAATTGAACACAGTGAATTTAGCGTTGGTTACTTCTGCCTATAAAGTGGCTTGTTTGACAGAACATTGGATGAGTAAAGAAGAACTGAGGGGTTTGAATATTTCAGGCTATAAGATAGCGAGTATTTTCACAAGAGAAAAAATGATACACGGTGGCAGTACCATACTTGCCAGGGACGATGTAGTCACGAAACTAATAAACAAAGTGGGAGAATTGTCGGTGGAGGGACATATTGAGATGTGCGGCGGAATATTCGAGGCTTCCACGAATACGTATTCTTATGTATTTACAGACCTCCACGGGGCGATTTTGATATTTTTTCAGATAAAATGGACGAAGCTCTCAATACAACTTCCAATGACTCATATTCCATGATCGTGATTGCAGGTGATTTCAATATTGATTTCAACGAGAACTCCAAAGAAAATAATAAAATTCGATAATTGTAAATATCATATGGTTTACACGTTATACTAAAACAACCATCTCGCATAACACAATCCTCAAGTAAGTGTATAGACAATATCTTCACAAACATAAAATGTGCCGACTATCGAGCGTATACAGTCAATCATCATCTATCGGACCATTTGGGACAGAGACTGGACATTGCACAGGCGGAATCCCCCAGAAAAAAAGAATATAAAACGATTCGTTTGATAAATGAAGACAATACCTACTCCTTTTGCGAAGAACTATATGGGGTGGATTGGAGTTGTTTATATATTGACTCCATTCGTGATTCATACGGAATATTTCACAAAATTGTTTTATCCACTTTCTACAACAGCTTTCCGGAGAAGAAAATCAAACTTGGAAGTCAGAGAGCAAAGAAATGCTGGGCAAATCCTGAAGTAGTGAGCCTCAAAAATAAGGTTGATGCTGCACACACAATTTTCGACGTGAAGCGTGATGAATATTCTTGGAACTTATACAAAGCCTTGAAAACAGATCTGAAGAATTTAATCAATGAGTCTATTAGAAAGAGGGATATGAAGTTGATAAATGAGTCCAAAAATAAGAGTCGCGATATCTGGAGAGTCATAAACTCTAGAATTAAGTGTACGCCTAATAAAAATAGCTCTACTTCACTATCAGAGGAGGATTTCAACGTATATTTTTCAAGCATAGCGGAAAAATTTCGGGTACAAACTGATAACTTAGAAGCGAGCAGGTGTCTTCTGAAGAACAAAAAGGTATATAACACAAAATCAGTATTTTTATTTTCAACAACACCTGAGGAAGTGAAGCAAGCAGTTACCCTGTTAAAAACCAAGGACTCTCAAGACATTTACGGCTTCTCTGTGAGATTGCTTAAAGACTCTGTTCATCATCTAGCCAACCCACTCTCATTTCTGATAAATAGATGTTTTGAAGAGGGGATTTTTCCGGATGAACTGAAACTCGCTAGGGTGATTCCAATACACAAGAATGGTGATCAAGATCTATGTGAAAATTATAGACCGAGATCTATCCTGCCAACGGTCTCAAAGGTCTTTGAATCTATGCTGAAAGCTAGATTGGTCTCGTTCCTGGACAAAAACTCCCTTCTAAATGATTGTCAGCACGGTTGCAGGAGAAGAAAATCACCAACGTCTGCCCTACTGCAAATCGTCGAATTCATCATGGAGTCACTGGATCATTCCGGGAAGGTGACCTTGACCTGCATGGACTTGAGCAAAGCATTTGATTGTGTCGATCATGAGAAGCTATTGTCCAAGTTGGATTATGTTGGCATAAGAGGAGCAGCATTGAACCTGTTCAGGTCTTATTTGCAAGACCGTCACCAAATTGTGGAGTGTATGAAGGAAAAAGGTCAATACAAAGGTATTGTATCTTCCTAAAACAAAAGAAAGCAGTTCGAATAATCGCTGGTGTTGACAAAAGTACGAGTTGTAGACCACTATTTAGAAAATATAATATACTTACTGTTGAATCCTGTTACATACTCGAGAGTCTGATATACATTTAATATATTATATACATTTTATATATAATTAATGGAGTGACTCAACAATACTTGCTGCTTGAAGGAAATATAGAAATTAAGATTTTTTCTTTTTTTTTGTGAATTTTTTTTTCTCACGATTCAAGTTTTTGGATTTTTTTTTTGTCGAAATGTTTGCTAGTTGGATACATTTGTTTTTTTTTTCAAATTTGAAAGCCTAAAATATGAAGAATTTGAGCATAGCATTTTATAATATACATTCTTTACTCGCACATTTCACTGATTTTCGCAGTTTCCTCTGTAATAATGATTTCGATATGGTTGGGTTGTGCGAGACTTGGCTCGGCGACGGTGTGCTTGCGCAACTGGTTAGTATACCTGGTTATAATTTCATAAGAAGAGACAGGGGATCTAGAGGGGGAGGCCTTGGTGTTTATCTTCGCAATGGTTTGGATTATGAGGTTTTATATGGTGATATTACTAATTGTATTGAACATATGTGGATAAAAATTAGGATTAATCGTAGGTCGCTAATTATCTGCGTAATGTACAGACCTCCAAGCGGAAGTTTTTCGGAATTTTTAGCCTGTTTTGAGGACTTGATTTTGAGATATCATCCATCGAGTAGTGATATCATTTGCGGTGGTGATATAAATGTGGACTTTTTGAGACTTGATGACTACAGAGTCCGGAAATTATCTGAATTGTTCAACCAACTTAATTTAAATCAGATTGTAGATTCTCCCACAAGAATTACGAATAGATCGGCTACTTTGATTGATATTGTATTGACTTCATCTGAGAGTAAGGAGGTCATCCACGGAGTTGATGCTGTAGGACAGTTGTCGGACCATTTCTTGGTTTATGTCATATTAAACTTCGAACGAAAACTCTCACAAAAACGTACTTTGAAGTCGAGATCGTTGCATAGGGTAGATCGTGATGTTCTTGAACAATTATTTCTGGCCACACCATTTGACAGTGTGCTGTACGTCGATGAAGTAAATCTGAAGGTAGCAATATTCACCAAACTTCTAAATGATCTTTACGATCACATTGCACCAGAGAGGTTGATTACCCTTAATAACAAGTGTAAGCCATGGTTTACTGAGGCGATCAGATTGATGACGAGACAGAAGGACAGGGCTTATGAGAGGTTCAGAAAGACTAGTTCGCCCCGAGACTGGCAGTTCTATAAACAGGTGAGAAATGCTACTACTAATGCAATAAATGCAGAAAAAAGATCATACCTCAACTATGTCACTTCAATGAATTCCGGTGTCAGACATGTGTGGAAGCATTTGAATGAAATGGGAGTATACAGCAAGAAAGTGAACTCAGTAGACTTGCCTGAAAGTTTGAGTGACCCTTGTTCTATCAACAACTTTTTCCTACAAATTCAGAGGCTAGAGACTCCTGATCAAGATTTAATGAACTTTTATTCTACGACGACCTTGCAGCATGTTGAGGAAAAACTGTCATTCACTCTTGTTAGGGAAGAAGAGGTTATCTCTGTTATTTTATCGATGAGGTCAAATTCCGCAGGATCAGATCGGGTGAGTACGGAAATGTTGAAACTATGCTGCCCAAGAATTGTACCGTTCCTACTCAATATTTTCAATTCTTGTCTTCTGAAATCTGTATTTCCCGACTCTTGGAAGATCGCTCGGGTGCTGCCTTTGCCTAAAAAAACTGAAATACACGATCTTAACGATCTCCGCCCTATAGCTATTCTACCAACTTGTTCTAAGATTTTTGAAAAACTAATTGCTTCTCAGATAAGGGCACATCTAGAGAAATACAACATTCTGCCTCAGCGGCAGTCAGGATTTCGGAAGGGTTATAGCTGCGGGACTACACTTCTGGATGTCGTTGATGAAATTTTACGCGCCATAGATTCGGGTAAAACGTGCGTTCTCATTCTTTTGGATTATTCGAAGGCATTCGACCAAATAAATCATGTTCTCTTGCTGGCAATTCTTGGACATATTGGATTCGCGCCTTCGGCGGTTGAGCTCATACGCAGCTATTTGATTGGTCGTACTCAATACGTCGAAACAGTAGGGGGTTCTTCGTCGGCGCAACCGGTTCATTGCGGTGTGCCACAGGGGTCAGTGCTTGGTCCCCTGCTCTTTTGTATTTATACTATTTTCCTGACACACGACCTGAAGTACTGTATGGACTTTCGTTATGCGGATGACACCCAGCTACTCCATACTTTTTTGTCATCTGAGGTGGATAGCGCATGTGTGAGGGTGAATGAGGATCTGAAAGCTCTCGCATGCTTTTCTCGTCGACATAACCTCAATTTGAATTCATCTAAAACCAAGGTGATCGTATTTGGCAGACATAGGGAAGAGGTTCAATCGCGACTGAATGTTGAACTGGATGATTCTAAGCTCTCTTGTGTCAGCTCTGCGAGGAATTTGGGACTCCTGATGGACTCGGAATTAAGATTCAAGGAACATATATCAGCGTGCATTCGGAAGGCTTATGCAAACTTGAGAAGATTATACCCTCACAGACATTACCTTACAACAAAGCTGAAAATTGTTCTGACAGAGGCCCTGGTTCTTAGTCATTTCAACTTTTGCGACACAGTTTATGGTCCATGTTTAACTAGAGAATATGAAAAGAAGATTCAGAAGGTACAAAGATCATGTCTGAGGTTTATATATGGTATCAGGAAGTTCGAACCAGTCATTCACAAGCTCAAGAACTGTAACTGGCTAGACATGCAAAAACGTAGGAAGCTCCACTCAATGACTCTTTTTCACTCGATTATGCTTTATAAATCTCCACCATATTTGTTTGAAAAAATTAAATTGCGCTCGGATGTTCATGCTTTGGGCCTCAGACATCGTGGTCTCCTCTCAGTGCCCGCCCATTCTACAACAACTTTTACCAGATCTTTTACTTATAATATTTTTTCTCTTTATAATAGTCTACCTCTTACCCTGAAATCCTGCAGTTTATATAAATTCAGAAAAGCATGTAAACAAAATTTGCTGGCAGGTTCACTTTAGGATTTATTACGTGTCTAACGTGCGGTATAAATGCGGGCTTGAGAGCCGGTTTTTGATTTTCGAATGCTATGCTTACTCCAATTAATGCACAAAATTTGCAAATCTCTATTGTTTTTTTTTCTCGGCGTGTCTGACTAGCATAATATTCTCAGTGCTGGAGTCTTTTCATTTTCTTTGTATTTTCAGTTTTTGGGAGCTTACATATAAACAGTTTTACTGCCGTAAGTCTCCTTTTTGCAGATAATAGTTTGTAGGCTATATATACTTTTTCTGTTGTAAAATTATTGTATTTTGTCTGCAAATAAAGTTTATTATTATTATTATTATTATTTTCAAGAATAAGCACAAATTTCAAAATCACCAAGAAGTTCATGACCACCACACAAGAAGAAAAGAAAAATATGTGCTACCTTACCACCGTCTAAAGAAAACTCAAAATATGCACATATTCAATGGACTGAAAATGTTCAACTGCTTACCTGAGCACATTAAATCACTATCTAGTGCCGCCTTCAAGAATGAAATGAAAAAAATATTGGTAAAGGAAGTATTCTATACGATTGACGAATTCATGTCACACAAGTTTTAGCAAATTATTTATTACATCGTTATTATGTTGTATTTTATATATATTTGTCAGATGTGAGCTATTTGTTGATTGTATTATAAAGGGTGTTTTATTTATACATTTTCTTTTATGACAGTTCCTGTAAAGCATTGAGGAAATAAATGAGTATGAGTATGAGTAAAATTGTACAGTGGCGTACGACATTTTCAGGGTCATATTCTGCTATCTCGTTCGGCTGTTTTCACACCGGTTTATTTGTTTAGTTGAGCGAACAGAGTTCAGGGAGAAATTTACCATGAAGTGATCAGATATCCCATCTGAATCAGTGAGATCTAAGCGCCAACATTATCAGGATCGGAGCAAGCCATTATGTCAATCAATGAACTAGAAGAGGAAGTCACCCGGGTTGGATCACTCATCATCTATCTGGTGTAGCTCAAAAGAACCTAACAATTTCGAAAAGTGACTAGAACGACTATCTAGAACCAACAAGTTAATATTGAGATCACCAAACATAACAAAAGAATCGCATGACGGAAGCAATTCACTAATAACCTCCTCCAACTCTTCCGCACACTGAACGACATTCGCCTGTGGCGACCGGTACAGAACACAACAACATACCTTCTAGATTAAGTTGCAGTGTGATATCCATAGTTGTTCCAAGACCGGAGTTATTTGACGATGGAGTTCACCATGCAGCAGGTTTACACAAATATAAAAACCTAAACCTCTACCTTTTCCAATTCTATCGGCCCCTACGAAATTATAACCTTTTATGGAGAACTCGCTCACCAACAACATAGTCTACAAATCTATCAAATCCGGTCGAAATCGATCTGATAATCAAGTAAGATAAATTAAACATCGGCAACATGAAATATACTAGTAAATATAAATGATCAACGCTATTCACCAACAATCTGTTGCCTCTAATGAAAGAAATCTTAGCTCGTCCGTTCCCCCTATGGATCGCAAGATGCCTTCTCAGCAGACCCTGCTCCAATCTTTGCTGGGATGTGAGATAATTCGTAATTCTTACGCCAGTACCCCTAAGCCTCTTAGAGTTGGCAAGAACCAACTGGTTTTAGTAACCTTCGACAGGAATTCGATTTTGATCGTTCGGTTTTTCCCTGATCCTTATTTGGCTCTACGGTAATTCAAATTGCTACAGGGTCTGCAGCCGATATCTCACAATATCGTGTCTTACCTTGTGGTATCCCTTATTCAAACCAAAAACGACAATATTTGCCTCTTTTTGTCGACGTTCCAACTCCTCAACCCTTGACCTCAAGATGGAATCCTCAGTTTCAATTCGATTAATCTTGTCATGCGATTCCGAAAATTTGAGTCAGTTCTCGTTTGACGTATTTCCTCAACAATGAGTTCATTGTCTTTGGTAGGGCTCATATTTCAAGTAAGAAAGTCAACTTCGAAAACGAAAACAAACCCGTGAGTGGGTGATCACCTTGACTAAATCTGCTAGTTCATATCAGACAAGAAACAGTTCACATGTGGCGCTTATCAGGTTTCATTAAATTGTCTCGATATTTGGTATTTTTGAACACTGACTCACCTCACAGCGAAAACTTGAAAATCTTAGGGTGCGTACAGACATGCTCCGAATGGTGAACCGCACCACGTCGAGCACATCGACGCGATCAACAAAAGTTCGCCAATATCTACACCGTGGTCGCGGCGAGGTGCGATACGCTGTTGCATCCCGCCGTCCACACTTAGCGCGGTTTCACACGGTCAGGGTGTTTGTCCGTCCGGGTAAACGCCCGTCCGGGCGGCACCCGGAAGCTCTCTTCACACGGGAACTGCGAAAATTCGGATTTCTAGGTGCTAGGTACGAGTAGGTACTTCAGTTTGCCTCTGGACAGTAGACGCAAACATTTTTTGATTGCTTTATTGAAGCATCGGCGAAAAAAACAACTAAATAGGCAAATTTGGGCTCACCCTTTGCTCTCAAATTTATACGAAATTTTCCCTCAACTTGGCACAAATATTTCTCTACGCTTCAGTTTTTTTATTTACGATTGTTGTAATCCTCCGCTCCTTTATCCGAGATTTCGGCTTTCTCCTGTACTAGAGTTATCAGGATTTCGGAATATATTTCTTCCAGTCTAGAACAATCAGACGACTAAACATCCGGATCGTGTGAACGCACTCATGGCACACTGTAGTCCGCTAGGGCATGGTCCGGGCGATTTCCCGTCCGGGGTCCGTGAGTTCTAGCGGGAACATCCGGGCGTTTTGTATGCCCGGACGGCGATTCACCCGTGTCCGGAAAGTGTGAAAGAACCTATGCTAAACTGCGTATTTCTACTAGCGCGGTTTCACACGGTCCTGGTGTATGTCCGTCCGAGTTTTCGCCCGTCAATCGGACAAGTAGAAATACGCAGTTTAGCATAGGTTCTTTAACACTTTCCGGACATAGGTGAATCGCCGTCCGGGCATACAAAACGCCCGGATGTTCCCGCTAGAACTCACGGAGCCCAGACAGGCAATCGCCCGGACTCTGCCCTAGCGGACCACAGGGTGCCATGAGTGCGTTTACACGATCCGGATGTTTAGTCGTCTGATTGGTCTAGACTAGAAGAAATAGATTCCGAAATCTGGATAACTCCAATTCAGGAGAAACGTGAAATCTGGGACAAAGGAGCGGAGGATTACAAAAATCGAATTAAAAAAACTGAAGCGTGGAGAAATATTTGTGCCCAGTTGAACAACATGGATATCTGCAAAATAAATCAACTGAAACCGCTTTAATTACACTTCTCAACAGAATAGCGAAAGTTTTTGACTATAAAAAAAATGTAGATTATCTTCAGTCGATATAAGTAAAGCGTTTGATAGCATTATACATGAAATATTATTCCAAAAATTAAACTGCTATGGGATTAGAGGTGTTGCACTGGAATTAATAAGAAGCTCCTCAAAGAACAGACATCAATACGTGCACTTTCAAGAAAAAAGATCAAATTGGGGAATTTCAACATGCGGAATACCACAAGGATCGGTTCTTGGTCCTCTACTTTTCTTACTGTACGTGAATGACCTACCGGTCAACATTACCGCAGAGGACACAGTACAATATGTTGATGATACGAGTTTTTTTAATGTCGTCGAAAATCATACAAAATTGGACGAAAGAGTTCAAGCAACACTCGCTGAGGCAAGAAACTGGTTTGCACAAATAAACGGTGCATGAATGAGAACAAGACACAATATTTAAATTTTGAGGGACGATCGATGACTGGGTCTGCAAGCATTAAACTACTAGGGATGATTTTACAACCGGACCTAAAATTCACCTGTCACATAAATGATATGATTCCCAAACTGTCATCTGCAACATTCATGGTCAGAAGGATCAGGCAAATAGCTGGTGTTGAGGCAGCGAAGAGTTCCCACTTTGCTCACTTCCATAGTATTATACAATACTGTTCGTTAATTTGGGGTGGAGCATCGGAAAGTGAGAAAATTTTCAATAAACACATATGTGTCATTCGACTGCTATGCAATGCAGGAAGTAGAGAAAGCTGCAGGAAACTATTCATCCAAGAGAGAATCTTGACACTTTCATGTATGTACATACTTGCCTGTGCAGACTTCATCCACAAAAATAGGGAAGAAATTCCGAAAAACAACGCATACCATCAATACAATACTCGAAACGGAGACAGGCATGTGATTCCGTTCCATAGAATAAACTGAGCCCAATTGAGTACGAATTATGCAGCAATAAAAATATATAACAAGTTTCCCTTACATTTCAAGCAATTAAATGAAACAAAATTTAAACATGCAGTTAAAAAATACTTATTACAAAGGCCTCTTTACAGTGTGGAAGAATTCCTGACAGGTTCATTTGTTTGAATGTTCGTTTTGTCGCGATGCAGGAGTATGTGTGAATATACATTTTTATATATTTATTTGTTTTTTATACAATTTTATATATCTGTTTATGTTTTTATACAATTTAACTTTAATGTTTCTATATTAATTTTGACTCCCCATGTAAATTCTTGATCGGTCATAATTCCTTCACATGTAACATGCGAATGTACCTACTGTGGAAAATATATTATATTATTATATTAAATATAATATTATTATACTATCAGCCAGTAGCGCTTTTGGCTAATTTAAAAAATACGATGAAGATAAAATAAAAAACCAAATTTTCTTTGTCATCTTCGAATATTGACAATAAAAAGTACCACTTAACTATAAGCAAAAGGAAAACAAAAACCGAAATAGTACAATAATAACCAAATTCGTATATAAATATACCATTAATTGTAGCCAAACAAAGCAGAGCGCAATAAAAAATTTTCTTCGGGCATTTGAATTTGTAAAAGCTGTCACAATATTATCAATATCTAGTGTTTGGACAACCTCATTTACAAAAGAAATAATCCATAAAGCAGATAGATAACCCATGGTGCTTCTCAAATTATTCATGATCATTTTGAAAAAGATCTTTCAGAGGTAGCAACTGAAAGAAATATTTTGCATGCTGTTAAAATATCAGTAAAACTAGAACAAGAAGAAGAGTTTGAACCGAAATAAATTCAGACAATTCCAAACTAGAATCAACTACTTTCGAAAAACATCCCGAAAACGATTTCGAAATGAAATTAATTGGGATGAAATTGATTCTGAAATATCACCAGGATATTTAAGGTACAGGAACTGGCCCATTTCGTATAATTTCATTTCAGTAACAGAAAGATTACTTGAAATATCTGGGCATATTACCTGAAAATTTGAAAAAACGTCGTTAAGTGCTAATCTTCTTAAAACTTTAATTTCAAACTAATCTTGAGTCGTTCGAATTTGATAATGGTTATTAGTTTCGTCAACGAAAGTTTTGGATGAGAATTTTTCTCGTGAATTCAGTAAGTAGTACGTCACTCCTTCGCTAAATAAATAGCTTGAAATAGTTCGGATGCCTGCTCAATATTTTTTCCCTTATGTTGCAGAATTTTAGTTACATTGTCTACTTCTTTTTAATATTTCTCTGAATATTTTTTCAAATACCTTGCTAATGTGATTTGTGATTTCCGTGGGTTGAGCAGAAGTGTATATTTTTTTTCGATAAGTCTTTGACTTGTACTTATATTCAAACCATAGTTTGCTGAGGTCAAAAGAAATATTTTTTTCGTATAGCATTTTTTCTGATTCATCCTGGATAAAAAGATATAGACATCTTGAACTTTCATGATGAGCTATGCCACCCCTGGAAATATGACACTAAAATTTTTCCGACCATTAGATCTACCACCTGAAACTTCTAGAAAATGTAACAGAAATATAATTCTGCGAATCTTCTGAACAGAATTATATTCAGCCAAAGTAACAATTTTTGTAAATTTCGTTGATATAGATTTTTTTAAATCATTAATTACTAAAAGAGTGCGCATTTCACGAGATTTCACGAGAAATACTTTTGTTTTCCAAAATGGCCAAATATTCATTAAATGGCATTCAACTCACTTCCAAGGGTCGGGATCATAGAATTTCTGCTATGATTTTGGAATGGAATGATGGTATATATTGGTGATAACGAAAAAAATAAAACATGTGAGTTAAATTTTGTATTCGTAAAAAATTTGCCACATCAATGAGAACCTATATTCTGAAAATCATTTCTTTCGATGAAATCGTTCACGAGATATATTCGAAAATTACATATTTTTATGGATATTCAACAGCCTGTATCTTTCCAACCGAGTCGAATCGGATGAAATGGTGGAGACAAAAAGTGTTTCTTTCGACCTCAGGAATGTCCCGTTAAAATATATGTACAAGTCAAAGATTCACCCTGTATATAAAACGAAGAGCTTTATATCTCGACGACCAACAAGTAGTTGCTAATTTTTTATTGTGAATTTACATTGGTTTTGGTTTATAATTTGCAACAGAGTCCATTGTTTAATGCTGTGAACAGAAAATACGGATATATTTTAAACCAAGTCGTAAAAGTTCCTGATATCTTCAACGTCCTCAACGGAGTCATTAAGAATCAAATTTTTATTGTGAACCGCGGCGATAGTTTTTATATTTCAGCTTTTGCACCTTCATCCACACCTCTCATGTTCGCAGCCATCATACCCTTGTTCACGAAGCTTTTTTAGGGGTAGATCATTGTGTCTTAAAATGTCTAAAATAGCTGCACTAGTTTGGTCCGTTAGTGGAATTAACCCTATAAATGATTCGTGGATTTTAATTTGCACTGGTTCATTTTCTACATAGTCTGTGATGGGGTCCGTCAAGTTCACCTGGTAGTTGTGGCATTTTTACAACATTTTTTGTATATTGCTAATGCTAGGTAAGTGCTGGCGAGTGCTGAAAAAAAAACTGGAAAATCTTCGATGGTTCTCGTGAAAATGAAAATTCAATTTTCCGGGCTAACTTGTATGCAGCCCGGAAAAACCAGCATTTTTCATCGAGAGCTTGAAAAAACTTAATGCTAGCTAAGTGCTAGCGAGTGCTGGAGAAAAAATTTGAAAATCTCACTCAGGCGTGGAGAAATTTGCAATTGAATTTTCCGGGCCAACTTTATGCAGCCCGGAAAACCCAGCATTTTTCAACGGAATTATGAAAAAAGTTAATGCTAGCCAGGTGCTGGCGAGTGCTGAAAAATAAATTTAAAAATCTCATTCAGCAGTGGAAAAATTTGCAATTGAATTTTCGCGACCAACTTGATGCTGCTCGTAAAAATCAGAATTTTTCATTTAAATCTTGAAGAAAGTTGATATAAGTGAAGTCCTGGTGAGTGCTGAAAAAAAATTGAAAAAATCTGCCATGGGAACAAAAACTTTTAGGGGTGAATTTTGCGTAGCCATTTTGCGGAACAACCTATGACTGCCCTAAAAGAACGTTTTTTTGTCGGAAGCTAGTTCGATTCTAGCGAGTACTAGTTGGATTCTAGCAATTAAATACTTGAAAAAATAAAAATTTTCGAGAACAGAAGAATGAATTTCGATAAAATTTTCCGGTTCAACTCATAATTCTCCCGGAAATAACAGCATTCTGTATTGACATTCTGAAGAGAATATGTATCTAGTGGGTAACTGGGGAAAGCTGTATGAAAAATGAATGAAATGAAAAAAATTTACGATAAAATTTATCAGAAAAAATCTGAATGAATCCAATAAAGATGAATTTCGAGGAAAGAAAAACTGAAAGGAAATTTTTCATATTTCATGTTAGTAAATATTGTCTGAAAAAGTGAGAAAATTGAATTTGTAAACCTTGAGGGAGAATATGATGAAACGGACAATGATCCGTGAATCCTAGTTGAAAATAATAGTTGTTTTCCGATGATTTCGTTAGATGGGAATGAATCAAAGAGAAAAATTTCATTTCAATAAATTTATTCGTGAAAAAACATATATATTTATGTATACATATATTAATATACAATATTGAAGTTGGATTACAAAAATAAAATTTCAATAATAAAAGCATAAAAGCCTATTCCTTCAACAGGTGAACATCAATATCGCGGTTGTCACTCTAGTATCCTCATTTATACGAATTTTGTTTTTCGCCAGTTATTTCAAATATACCTCTCAGAGTGTGTATTTTCCTTACAGAGAAATGCAATTTGGAATATCTGAGAGTTTGCATTGTTGATCACCTCCTTTTATATCTCTTCATTTCAAACATAAAGACAATAATGAAAAGAGTTTAACGACGTTCATAATCCGCCGAAGAAAATATCCAATAATATGGACTAGTGAAAATCTAGATCATGAAGTAAACTGCAGGAAACGTGCTGCCATCGAGTCAACGTAGCAATAGACTAGTTTCTGGGTTGTTACCCGTCATCAGTACTGCTTAACGTCTTCGTCGATGACAACCAAAATGAGCCGCAGACCTAAATTCAATGCTGTTAGGCACTTTCCAGATATGAAAAAGAAAAGTGCCATCTAGCGGAGAAACGTCTGCACCTCACTCCTACAGAAAGATTTTCACTAGTCCATATTATTGGATATTTTCTTCGGCGGATTATGAACGTATGTTAAACTCTTTTCATTACGACGGTTCGCGCTCAGCGCGTTAGAGGGCGTTTTCCACTTCCCGAAGTTCTGTACGAGACTCCGAATTGGAGTACTACTAGTTTCTGATGGGAAAACGGAATGCACGTGGGAATCTATTTCATGAAGAGTTTCTGTAGGAGTGAGGTGCAGACGTTTCTCCGCTAGATGGCACTTTTCTTTTTCATATCTGGAAAGTGCCTAACAGCATTGAATTTAGGTCTGCGGCTCATTTTGGTTGTCATCGACGAAGACGTTAAGCAGTACTGATGACGGGTAACAACCCAGAAACTAGTCTATTGCTACGTTGGCTCGATGGCAGCACGTTTCCTGCAGTTTACTTCATGATCTAGATTTTCACTAGTCCATATTATTGGATAAAGACAATAATTTGTTCTATATTTTATCTCCTTAGATTTCCGCTTACTCCTTCCACAGAATATCGATTTGGTGTAATTTTTTTTTTCGAAGTCATCTTTACAACTGACCGGTAATAAAGCTGATTTGATGACTTCTTCATAGTCACAACCAGGACAAAAAACATCAGCAGTTTTACACCAAGATAAAAAATCGATATTAATGAGTTTGATCAGCAGTTCTGGTAGGGTTGTGTGTGTCACAACCATCTCGTGTGTCGAGATGAGGTTCAAATTGTTTGGCGGCATTTGTCCCTTATGAATTATTTTCATAAGTTTACTGCTCATTTCATGAACTTGAGCACCCATTTTATCTGTGACAAGACTATAGAAATTATGTAGTGTTCTTCATTCTCATACCAGTTTTCTATTCTCAACTTAAATTCAGGCTTTCTATGCTCTTTCTATGCACTAGAACAAACTTTTCCACCATTATTCAGGATTGGCGTCATCACTGCTATCCAAAGCACCAATGATTAATTTACATAAATTAGTTATTGGTTTTATGATTTTAGGTAAGTACTGCATATTATCATGATCCCCATCACTTTTTCACCACTGGCCATTTTTGATTTATCTTAGATAGATAACGACCAAGTTTTGAACTTAGATTCATATTCGTCTGATTCCAGTAATTCCAACTGAGTTGAGTTAGTTTCTTCATCAGTGAAAACGCTATCTAAAATAATTTTTTTCTTCTGTAGATTGATTCACTATCGTCAGCGATCAATGATTTAAGATATTTATTGAAATATTATCTGGGGGTTATAAAAGAAAAATCAAGGAGTCAGCTTGTATTTTGTTGGATGAGGCTAATAATCTTGCCAATTGTTCAGTAGGAATAGATCGAATTTGGATGCATTTATTGAAAAATGAACTAGTTTCAGGAAATTTTGATATAAAATAACGATATCAACTTCTAGTAATCAATAGTGATCTATGTTCATCATATTTTGACAAATGTCAATCCAAAAATCAATAAAATTGTCACGATTCTACAAAGTTGCATGAAAATCAGTTATTGTCTGACGAAGGAGTCTGATTTAGACTCCGAAACGTTCCGCTTAAGATTTCAAAGTGTTTTCATTTTCTTTCTGTTCATTGTTAGGCAACAATTTTTTCTCGTAAAGTTTTGGCCCCTGACAAATTAGTGCTCAAATTTTTCACGCAGTTGCCTTTCTTACATTATTAAAATTTTTTTTCTAATTCTTTCTTATTTCAGAGACTGGGAGAGAAAACCCATTTTAAGTTTTCAGGAAAACTTTAAGATATTGTTTTTTCTGTTCGGATAAAGTGGATTTTCCCGATTTTTCTATTCCGTCAGCTCCACTCAAACAACAAATATGGCAAAGAGAATAGTTTTCTGGAAAAATACATGTCTTTGAGACCAGCCACTATTCTGTTTCACAAAAATTGGAGGTGAGACAGCAAATGTGTGGAAAATTAGAGAAATCGATGCAGGGGAAATATCACTACTTTTGAAACGCCACCCCTGATACCGTGAAGAATCGGTACAAATTGCAGAAAAGTTGCAAGTTTGTAATGCATCAGCGTCTTCAAGCACTATCAGCAGTTGTACCGATAGGGTAGCCACTGGTTCCAATTAACTAACCAACGTAGTAAACGCTAGATCCACACACACCGGTTTTTGGCCGGTCAGTTTCATGCCGGTCTTCCAAATCGAACGCTGATTGGTGAATGCGACCTGGCATTCAGGCCAGCATCAATCAGGGTGCGATTTGGGCGACCGGCAGAAATTCGGCCGGTCACAAACCGGTTTGTGTGAATTCAGCGTAACAATAACTTCAAATGAGAAAAGCCGTTGGCGTTCTCAAATTTTAATATCAGTGTGAATTCAGCTTGTAATAGTTATGAATAAATATGAAAGTGGGTTATAATCCATAAGTCACTAGTGCGTTATGGATCATAACATACTAGTGTTTGATTTATCAACAATGACAATGATAAGAAATCTCATCATTGTTATGTGTTGGATAAAACCTTTTTCTTTGGGCTGCTATACGTTGCCCTGCAGAATGGCTACGCAAAATTAACTCCTTATTTTTTTTATTCCCATGGCAGATTTTTGAAATTTTTTTTAGCACTCGACAGCACTTCACTAATATCAACTTCCTTCAAGATTTCATGGAAAACTTCTGATTTTTTCGGAATGCATCAAGTTGGCCCGGAAAATTTAATTGCAAATTTTTCCACTTCTGAATGAGATTTTTAAATTTTTTGTTCAGCACTCGCCAGCACTAGGCTAGCATTAACCTTTTTCAAAATTTCATTGAAAAATGCTGGGTTTTCCGGGCTGCATAAAGTTGGCCCGGAAAATTCAATTACAAATTTTTCCACTCCTGAGTGAGATTTTCAAATTTTCTCTTCAGCACTCGCCAGCACTTAGCTAGCATTAAGTTTTTTCAAGCTTCCGATGAGAAATGCTGGTTTTTCCGGTTTGCATACAAGTTGGCCCGGAAAATTAAATTTTCATTTCTACGAGTATGTACCATCGAAGATTTTCCAGTTTTTTCTTGAGCACTCGCCAGCACTTACCTAGCATTAGCAATAAGCAAAAAATTTTGTAAAAATGCCACAACTACCGGGACAACTTGACGGACCCGTCTGTGATGACATATCGAATACGTATTTGGTCGATCTAGTGTAACTATGTGTTTGTGATTTCACCATCAAAGTTGAAAGTAGCAAGTAGAAAACTATAGTTGTCCACAGACCGGGCCCGTGTCTTTCGAACACGCCAAACACAGGTTACTACGCCACTGATGGCAGCTCGCAAATACATCGCGATTGCAGCTTGAACCTAGGTAGGTAAATATATATTTCTCCAATTCGTAAATTGTTGAATTTGAACATGGATTGTGAATTAGTTTGGCTTGAAATAGATCCCGCAATAATTATATTTTATTGAATTATTATTCAGGAAGAAGGAAAAAAATAAAAAGATGTTGTCATAAGCAACGTACAAAAAGAACTGAAATATAACCAAAAACATTTTCATGTAAAATATTGCGAAGACGAGGCCGTATTTCTCACATTGTCAAAAAGTTATCAGATCTCATGTAGAGCCAAGCTGCTAAGTCTACACTCTTCAACTTCACAAGTACTTATTTCAGAAACTCTATGCCTTGGACAAAATAAGTGACTTGGCCATTTCGTAACTATAAGAACTATGTTATAACAGAAACGGCCAAGTCACTTATTTCGACCAAGGCATAGAGTTTGTGAAATAAGTACTTGTGAAGTTGAAGAGTGTAGAGTAAGCAGCTTGGCTCTACATGAGATTTGATAACTTTTTGACAATGTCCTCGTCTTGGCAATATTCTACATGAAAATGTTTTCGGTTGGATAATTTATCACCCGCAAAATCTCGTGAAAGGTACAAAACAGTTTATCAAAAATTCATGTATTAGAAGCTGAAGCACAAAATCAATTAATTTTTGGAAAATATTATGCCCAAAATAATGAAGCTAATGAAATCAATAAACATAAACCATGATAACGTTAATATTGCCACTATCTTGAACTTTTGGCACTACTAGACATGAGATGGTTTCAAGAGTAAGAAATCAAAAATGATAACATCAACAGAAATCAAAATGAGATATGCCCACGAACTTCACCGTAATAATAATTTGCAATATTACAAGGTAGAATATAACTAAATACAAAATAGTATATCTCTTCTAGAAGAATCCATATAAGATAGTGCAGTTATATTTTTTGAACCTTCAGTGAAAATAATATAAGTCTACTTATACTGTTAGGATTCCGTTTGCTATCGCGACTTGTCAGGACTTGTACTCAGATTACCTAACCACTCAAATTCACAATTTGTTGCGATTAGTATAAGTCCTGTATATTCTCTGGTTCAAAAATGATAAGTTATTTTTTTCCTTAATTTTTCAGTTAGATGTAATTTATTTCTCTATCAACTATTTACAAGGAATACTAAATGCTGAACCATCCAGGCATATAAGGTCTTTCCTTATAATAATAATAATAATAATACTTTATTCACCAATTTTTCAAGTTACAAATAATTCAAAGTAATCAGACAACATTCACATTAATCAAAATGGAAATAAAGTTCAAAATGCAGAATAAACATCGCAAAATAATATTGAATCAATTGAGTACCATGAAAGGAAAATCCTTGTGTATGGTAAGTATATCAAATCTTCAATTATTCACTACGTAAATATCCTAGAAGGAACTTTTCGCAACAGATTTTTCGAGGAACATACCATCATCAATCTGTAGAGTACTATCTGATGGGAGCATTTTTTAGGTCTACCAGATTAGCCACTGTAGCTCTAGGCTGAAGGAGCATCCAATTTGTTATATTTTTCTTGAATGAATTATAGGACCTCAACTCCCTTACATTGTCTGGCAGGATATTAAAGGTTCGCGGGGCCAAATATGTATAAGTTCTTTGGCCAATTGTCTTGTGCACTCTTGGTATTGAGTGACCCCCAAGGGCGTATCTTGTTTGAACTGTATGATCTATCGTTTTATGATTAGTTTTATATTTATAGTAGAGCAGAAAGCTCCTACAGAACAATTGTCTTGGATCAAGTACAGCTGCCTCTCTGTACAATTCATCTGTTGGGTGAGTGACTTTCCTCCTATAGATTACCTTGAGGATTCTTTTCTGTACAATTTCTAACTTTTTTATGTGAACTGCCTCCACTCCTCCCCAAGCTAGAATACCATACAAAAGCAACGACTGCACCAGAGCAAAATAAAGAACCCGCAGATCAGCCAATCCACAAAAATTTCTCATATGTCTAAATAAGGCTAGGTGTCTTCTCAATTTAGAACATAAGTTTTCAATCTGGTAATCCCATCGTAAGTGCGAATCCACTATTATCCCAAGATATTTCGTGCAGTGAGTTCTATCGATGTGAATTATTCTGTGATCCAAGTGTACCACGAGCTTATCTACATCTGGAAGTGAGGAAACATAGCTAGTGAAGGACATAAAGGAGGTCTTCTCATAGTTGACAGTTAGTAGTTTTTCTCGGAAGAAATCTAAAATTAATCTTAAATCCTCCTGAGCCTCTCTAATGAGGGAATCCCAGGAACTCCCCGTGTACACGACAGCAGTGTCATCAGCAAATGACGTTATAGTTCCACATGACGGCAAGTTGAAAAGCTCATTGATATATATACAGAATAGTAGTGGTCCCAGCACCGTCCCCTGCGGTACTCCGCATGTCACAAGTCTCTCAGCACTTTGCTCACCACCAAGCACCACAATCTGTTTCCGATTTTCTAAGTAGCTTTTGAACAATTCTAGTGTTTTACCTCTAAATCCCACCTGTTCTATTGTTGAAAGCAGGTCGCGATGTGAAACGGTGTCGAACGCCTTTGACAAGTCCACAAAAACACACAGTACTGGAACACTTTTATCTAATGCTTCGTAGATCTTCTCTAAATATGCTCCATATCCTAACTTGATTTGCTCCATTGTTTTTTCGTCAGATTCATCTTTCTCTTTCTCAGGATACAAATTAGGGAATTCGAACTTCTCAGATTTATGCAATGTCACATGAGCGTATTTGGTATCGTCCTCTTTTTTAACGTAGCCCTTTCCGTTATCTCCTTTTGTTTTACCCAGATCTATTCTTGTACTGATATTTTCTCAAAATGAATTAATGTTTTATGTTGATATGTTTTTTTCGAAAATTGGATAACTCATCAAATTATAATCGACCCACAAAAAATTAACGAATAAACTTGATTTACCAAAAACTACCAATTCTGACTTATACTCCTTTTCCCAAGCACTCTAGATTTGAAATCCATTGTATGTACAGTTTCCGAGAAATCGAACTTTTTCATTAGACAGGTGTCCCCCCGCCACCCCCAAGAATTGTAAGTAGATACGCTTAATGCCTCGAAAGTCAATACGAAATTTTAAATCGATTGTATGTACAGCTTCCGAAAAAATAGAATTTTTTCATCTGACAGGTGTCCTCCCTCCAACCCCAAGAGTGGGTGCGGTTTATGCCATTTTATTCCTGCTATGGCTCTAGAAAGTCAACACGAAAACCTGAAATCGGTTGTATGTACAGTTTCCGAGAAATCGATTTTTTTTCATCTGACAGGTATCCGCTCTACACCCCTAAAATATGTAAGTGGATGCGGTTCATGCCTTTTTTTCTGCTATGGCCCTGGAAAGTTAACACCAAATTTGAAATCGATTGTATGTACAGTTTCCGAGAAATCAAATTTTTTCATTTGACAAGTATGCTCCCTCTACCCCCAAGAGGTGTGAGTGGATGCGGTGGATGCCATTTTTTTCTGCTATGGCTCCTAAAATTCATAACCAAATTCGAAATTGATTGTATGTACAGTTTCCGAGAATTCGCTTTTTTTTCATTTGACATGTGTCCTCCCCACCACCCACACCACTCCCAAGTGTAAGTGGATGCGGTTAATGCAATGTTTTCTGCTATGGCTCTTGAAAGTCAATACGAAATTTGAAAATGAAATGAAATGTACAGTTTCAGAAAAAATTGAATTTTTTCATCTGACAGGTGTCCCCTCTCCAACCCCAAGAGGTTTAAGTGGATGCGGTTTATGCCATTTGTTTCTGCTATTGCTCTCGGAAGTCCACACCTAATTGGAAATTGATTGTATGTACGGTTTGCGAGAAATCGAATTATTTGATTTGACAGGTGTCCCCCTCCACCTCCAAGAGGTGTTAGTGGATGCGGTTATTGCCATTTTTTTCTGCTATTGCTCTTGAAAGTCATAACCAGAGATTATAGAGTTAGAAAGATAGGAAACACCCTTGTCTCTGTGGTACTAAAATCCGATTACGATTTTTCGCTAGTTTCTTACTTGTGACACATAGATGACGCTGAAAACATTATTCAGTACAGAAAACTATTTTAATAGGCGCGAAATTCGAAACACATTTCTCATAAATTTTCATTTAATTAAATACTTTGTCGAGTCTTCAAAAAATATCCTGATCGACAAAAAAAAGCAAGGCTCCGCTTTTTGATCAGGATGATCTTTTCTTCTGCATATTGCTTTGAATCAAATGAAATACGCTTATGGATTCTTTATATTTTTATTTGAAATAATTGTGTAAAATCAACTACAATACAATAATTATGAAATTGAGTACATTTAAAAAATTTGTTCACATATTAGAGAATTATCATAACAATTTCAAGAACTTATTGTGAGTGAATTCTCGATAAATCCAACATCGATAAGTCAAACCTTAGACAAAAGAAAGGGGAGACGCGGCATGTCATTCATAAATTCAGTAATCGTTGTAACCAACATCTCGACAAAATTCGAATGAGTGGAACAAGGACGGCTATATCGACTGCAATCGTGACGGCAACATTGCAGAGACTTTGCACGTGTAACTTGAACTCGTACCAGTGGCGTGGAGTTACCGATGTCGAAAGATTTCAAATAAAATAATTAGCGCAAATTCATGTTACAGAAAATTAACTGCCCAATGAAAAAACCAGAAGTATCATTTTTTTTTTCATTCCGATATTAAAAGCTATTCTTTATTCAGTAATTGAATCAAATCAGGAATCGTGGTCATACAAAATTAGGAAAGTACCATATTTCCATTTCAAAATCAATTTGATTCTCACATAAATTCACAATGGTATAAACTGTTGATACATTCTTTGCGTATCATGGTACATTCTGATTAATAGACGATTGTCATTCATTTAGTCAGCACTATTCGAAAATTTTTGTAAGAAAAATTATGCCCTCAGCCATGGGCGCCCGCAGGGGGAGGCCAAGGGGGGCCCGTGGCCCCCCCTGAGATTTTGATTCAATTCTTGTTTTTGATCAAAATCTCATCAAATCATTATTTGGCCCCCCCTGAGAGAAAATTCTGCGGGCGCCCATGCCCTAAGCCTGAATATGCATAGAAATACAAGTAGAAAATCCTTTTTATACAATTTTCCCATTCATATATGGTTACCTGACCGACCTCTTATTCCTTCTCATTCAGCGCAAGATGTTCAATAATAATTGAGTGCCCCTAAACTTTAGAAGGTATAAAATTCATTCACCATTTAATCATTATAAGAATTCTTTTACATAAGTTACTGCAATATTCTAGCCAATTACCCACAAACTTTGCACCTTTGGAATATTTTATTAATCATTCACAATAAGAATATAATACTACTGGTTTCTGGAATTTATGTGGTATACTTATGTAAACATTTGACGGAATTCATGGGCAATGGAGATATAATAATGCCAAAATCTCAGACTGTAAAACTTTATACAAACTCATTAATAAAAATAACAGATTATAAACGAAACAGATAAAATATAACAAATAAAATAATCTCAAAAGCGACTGACAAAACAATGTATTCACAATTTAACATCATTTTGAATATAGATTAGAGAAAAGGAAAAAGAGGAGTGATTCATTAGGTTGATCCTGATGCAATATGGAATATCGACATGTCGATTTAGTGATTGTCAAGTACCCAGGAGCCATTCAAACACACTAGCATGAAAACCAAAGCTTCTCGAGCTTCAGGTAGAATGTCAGAATCTAAGTTGGTTCCAACATCAACATATCCTGTGAATTTAGAGCATGTCCACTCAACTTGACGTCTGATGGACATTTCATCCATAATAAGATTGCATAACAATGGATATTCAACTTTCTTTTGTCGTAGAGACAAAGCAGTCAATGCTTCATTTGTGAATCCTGGACTTCCATCCACAGATCTGTACCACTTTGAAATTGTATCTAGATGAGGTAGGCTGTTGTTGAAGGTATTCCTGACAAAATTATATCCTTTCGGTGAATAAAAGGCCAAGGTTAATGCAAAGCTTCTCAATGTTGGACTATATTTTTGCCTACTTGATCCTTTCAACATTCTTTCAAATAATTCACTTGCAGCTCCAGGCTTAACTGATGCCTGAAAAAAAAAAACATTTATTGATCTGGCTGCCTCATAATATTTATGTACAGTAACAATGAACTTAAAGGTAACTTACAAATATAGCTGCTTCTGAAGCTTCTGATACAAGCGATTTTTCTTTCAAATAATCTACCAATGTTTTCATCGAAGTGATTTTATGCTTCATCCTTCGAACAGACTGCTGTAATGTGCGGATCTTTTTATTTTGACACTGTACTCTCTTCCTGATGATATTCATGCTCCTTTTCCTTTTCTCAGGTGTAGAAAAATCACTAGTATGTAAATCTCCCACATAGGCTCTTTTTCTTGGGAGAAATTATAATTAGTATAGTATAATTAGAAAGGTTCATAAAATTTGATTTTGGGTAATACTTCCAATGAAATATTTACCTCCCCCTTATAATTTTAGAAGAAAATGGCATTGAATCAAACTTCTTCGCTGTTTGCTCCAGCTTCACACCAGGATATTTCACATTTTCAACACTGAAACAAATTACACCAAATATGTTCAATCAGCAATGTTACAATCATTAAGTTTCACCTTCTTTTTGGAGAACAAGCAATGGAATCAATATTATGATAAATTTCTGCATCAATGGTTGGAACTTGATCGCTGTAAATAAAATTCTTTAAATATTCATTCTCATACAATGAATTGAACATTCTGTATGCACAATGTGTATGTGCCTACAAGAATGTAAAAAGTGTCTGAGGTTATGCTAACAATTACGAACGAAATTTGGAATACTTTGGCCACAATCTCAGAAACGATAAATACCTTATAATAGAAGGGACTTGAAAGAAGATACAATTAGTCATAACAGCGTACTTACCTTTTAGCACTAGAGGGAGTTTCATTCACGGTTGAGCTTGAGCTGAAAAATATTTCCCCATTAATTAATTTACTGAAATTATGCTAACTAATAATAATTACTGACACACATTCCTTTACTTCATCTATATAGGTATATATTTCTCAACATTCAAAACTTTAATATTACAGCTAACTGTTATCAATCCTATAATGATTGTCTTCAACATTTTTTTTCAAATCTCACTATAAACTGCTTGAATTGAAATAAAATGCCTGGAAGTTCCCAGAAACTTACCTTGAAGACGTAAGTCCTATAAATTGTTTCACCGGAACAGGATTGGCATCATTTTTTAAATACTTGGTACCATTCACTCGAAATCCAAAATCTTTGGGATCGAAATGTTCCTAACATAAAAACATGGTCTTTGGCAAGTTTACAGCATGAGGTAAGTCCAAAATTGAAAGCCATATATTTTTTCTCTCAATATGAGAAGGAAATCTGAAAGTGAAATTATAAGTATTCAATAATCTACGCCACTGATATGAAAGGATTTAACTTACTTGTGAAAACTCAAATTGGGGTTGCAGGAGTCCAATTTGCCACATATTTGACACTTCCGAACCATTATATTAATGTTTTCTGTTCAGAATGTTCAGAATAACTTCGAAAAATACTATTTTGACTCAAAACTGACAAAATCTGGACTTGATATTGGATGAAATCGCTGCGGCAACGACGCATCAAGCATTAAATTTCAAATCGAAGGGAATTAATGTGATTGGCTGCGAAAAAACTATGAATGAAAAGGAGGAAATCGGTGTTGTCACGTAGCGCTGAGATGAATACTTTCAAGCAACTTGAATTTGAAAAACGTACCCTCGAATCAGTTTATACCTTGTTTATATTTATAGCTATGTTCGAAAGTAAGAAAGGAAAGACTTCGAATAGGTCATGTTCTAGCTTTTATAAGTTAACCCAGGTATGGGGTGTAAGAGGGAATACGCATTACAATAAAAGGTACAATGTTGAAGGTGAACGCAGTTATGGTCCGATCTTGAACAGTTGTGTGTAAAAATTGAAATTATCAACATTTCATCAAACTTTTACCCATTTCGTACGTTTAAAAATACAATAGTAAAGGAATAATTGTAATCTCAACTACTCCTTCGAACGATTCGATATTAATATATCAGTAAACTCCGGAAACCTGACAACGTCGTACAAATATTGGCGTACGTAGTAATACAATCGTCCATTTCATTTTTGCACGTTGGAATGTTGGCTTCACTATTTTGCTGGCTATGCCGCGTCTCCTCTTTCTTTTGTCTAAGAGTCAAACAGTTGTTCTGGACCCGATTTATACATATCTTACCCAGTGTATTTTAACCTCAATGAGTCTAGAGGGTCTAGTAGATGAGTCGAACTGCTGGAAGGGTCGTCAAGAGAACCACCACCTCTATAAGTCGTTATTCTGACCACCATTGCCTCTATGAGTGGAACTTTTTGATCAAATGAATGAGACCGAAGAAAATTCGGTTCGCAAACAAATTATCCAGAACAATATATTTTTACCCCGAAACCTATTCATTTGACAACACTGAAAATAAAAAGCAATGAACAAGACAATTACATGATACGAGTTTCAAAACTTACATTTCTATTCTCTTTGGTAATGAAAAGAATGCACATTCAAGATTATTATTTCTGCAATAAATCACCATGCATTCCGAATGTCGGCCAGTTTTTAACACAAAATTTATAACAGAAAAACACACGAACCAAGATTATGGAGTGAGCTAGGTGGTACTCTTGTTGATTTCGAGTTATTTCAGTGGAAAATACGCGAGAAAATACAATCGTCATTCGGCAAAAATATTTATTCAAGTATTTCTTTCAAAATTGACAACAGCCTACTAATAATCTCTATATAATCTATGCCAAATGGACCCTAATTAAATATTTTAATCATAACCCGATTACTTTTGAAAAACAGATGTCGCTGACATCACTGTAGTCGCTTCGTTTCCCATCTTTATACTCTATAATCTTTGGTCATAACCAAATTTGAAATTGATTGTATGTACAGTTTCCGAGAAATCGAACTTTTTCATTTGACAGGTGTCCTCCTCCACCCCCAAGAGGTGTAAGTGGATGCCGTAAATGAAATTTTTTCTGCTTTCATTGACGAGATTTCATTTCTTTTTCCATCAAATCAGCATAATTGTACAGTGGCGTACGACATTTTCAGGGTCATATTCTGCTATCTCGTTCGGCTGTTTTCACACCGGTTTATTTGTTTAGTTGAGCGAACAGAATTCAGGGAGAAATTTACCATCAAGTGATCAGATATCCCATCTGAATCGGTGAGATCTAAGTGCCAATATCATCAGGATCGGAGCAAGCCATTATGTCAATCAATGAACGAGAAGAGGAAGTCACCCTGGTTGGATCACTCATCATCTATCTGGTGTAGCTCAAAAGAACCTAACAATTTCAAAAAGTGACTAGAACGGCTATCTGGAACCAACAAGTTAATATTGAGATCACCAAACATAACAAAAGAATCGCATGACGGAAGTAATTCACTAATAACCTCCTCCAACCCTTCCACACACTGAACGACATTCTCCTGTGGCGACCGGTACAGAACACAACAACATACCTTCTAGATTAAGTTGCAGTGTGATATCCATAGTTGTTCCAAGACCGGAGTTATTTGACGAATGAGTTCACCATGCAGCAGGTTTACACAAATACAAAAACCTAAACCTCCACCTTTTCCAATTCTATCGGCCCGTACGAAATTATAACCTTCTATGGAGAACTGAAGTGAGCCATCACCAGGAGAAAGCCACCTCTCACACAGACCCACCAAATCAACTAGCTCACCAACAACATAGTCTACAAATCCGGTCGAAATCGATCTGATAATCAAGTAAGATAGATTAAACATCGATAACATGAAATATACTAGTAAATATAAATGATCAACGCTATTCACCACCAATCTGTTGCCTCTAATGAAAGAACTCTTAGCTTGTCCGTTCCCCCTATGGATCGCAAGATGCCTTCTCAGCACACCCTGCTCTACTCTTTGCTGGGATGTGAGATCATTCGTAATTCTTACGCCGGTACCCCTAAGCCTCTTAGAGTTGGCAAGAACCAGTTTTTTAGTAACCTTCGACAGGAATTCGAT
This sequence comes from Hippodamia convergens, assembly GCA_038502775.1. Taxonomy (NCBI): domain Eukaryota; kingdom Metazoa; phylum Arthropoda; class Insecta; order Coleoptera; family Coccinellidae; genus Hippodamia; species Hippodamia convergens. The sequence goes on from CM076607.1 coordinate 93,824,056, forward strand.
ATTGATCGTTCGGTTTTTCCCTGATCCTTATTTGGCTAGACGGTAATTCAAATTGCTACAGGGACTGCAGCCGATCTCTCACAATATCGTGTCTTACCTTGTGGCCTCCCTTATTCAAACCATAAACGACAACTCGTTCCAACTCCTCAACCCTTGACCTCAAGATGGAATTCTCAGTTTCAAGTCGATAAATCTTGTCATGCGACTCCGAAAATTTGAGTCAGTTCTCGTTTGACGTATTTCCTCAAAAATGAGTTCGGTGTCTTTGGTAGGGCTCATATTTCAAGTAAGAAAGTCAACTTCGAAAACGAAAACAAATCCGTGAGTGGGTGATCACCTTGACGAAATCTGCTAGTTCATATCAGACAAGAAACAGTTCTCATGTGGCGCTTATCAGGTTTTATTAAATTGTCTCGATATTTGGTATTTTTAAACACTGACTCACCTCACAGAGAAAACTTGAAAAACTTAGGGGCGTACAGACATGCTCCGAATAGCGAACCGGTTTCACGAGGTCCGGGTGTATGTCCGTCCGAGTTTTCGCCCGTCAATCGGACAAGTAGAAATACGCAGTTTAGCATAGGTTCTTTCACACTTTCCGGACACTGGTGAATCGCCGTCCGGGCATACAAAATGCGGATGTTCCCGCTAGAACTCACGGAGCAGGGACGGGCAATCGCCCGGACTCTGCCCTAGCGGACCACAAGGTGCCATGAGTGCGTTTACACGATCCGGATGTTTAGTCGTCTGATTGGTCTAGACTAGAAGAAATAGATTCCGAAATCCTGATAACTCTAGTTCAGGAGAAACGCGAAATCTGGGACAAAGGAGCGGAGGATTACAAAAATCGAATTAAAAAAACTGAAACGTGGAGAAATATTTGTGCCCAGTTGAGGGAAAATTTCGTAAATTTGAGTGCAAAGGGTGAACCCAAATTTGCCTATTTCGTTGGTTTTTTCGCCGATGTTTTAATAAAGCGATCAAAATATGTGTGCGTCTACTGTCCATAGAAATCAGAGGCAAACTGAAGTACCTACTCGTACCTAGCACCTTGTAATTCGGATTTTCGCAGTTGCCGTGTGAAGAGAGCTTCCGGGTGCTGCCCGGACGGGCGATTACACGGACGGACAACACCCTGACCTTGTGAAACCGCGCTTAGGTACGCGACTTGGTGCGGTACGGCATTCGGAGCATGTCTGCACGCACCTCAAGGTACTAGGCAAAGATTATAGAGTATCAAGATAGGAAACGATCCTATATCTCCAGTACTAAAAACTGAAAACGATTTTCGATTAAGTCAACACACGACAGACTAGATGGCGCTGAAACCATGTTAACTAAATTTGTCGATACAGATTTCTGCATTCTACGAAGAGCACGAAATTTGAATGAAGTCATACGTATTAGATTGAATTTCGACTTTGTCAGGCCCAGAATATAACATTCTGAGCGACAAAACAAAAACTAATGCTCCTTCTTGTTCTGCTCAGGATTTTATTTTTCACTCGGACTTCGACTCAATTCATAATAATAAAACACGCCGTTAAATTTTTTATATTTTTATTTGAGATAAATACATTTCAAGAATATCGTACAACAGTATCAGAACCATTTAAAATAAACTACCAATTCAAGAATAGTTATTCGTAATACAAGTGCAGAAAGCATTGATATTCTTACACGAGTCCAAAATTCGAAAACGAGCCACGAAGTGGCGAGTTTTTGAATGAACGGAATTGACACATAATAACAGAAAAACACAGAATAATCAGAACAACAATTTTAGAGGTGTTCAGGGATGTTATCCGATCCCATTCAACGACATACCTGCATCGCATACAAGATCAGGAATCAAAGCTTGGAATAGGAATAATTTTTTTTCAGTATTCAGTATTTCTTTATGAAACAATATTTAAATTGAATGAAGAATAAACAGAGAAGACATCAAAAAATAATAATGCGATGCATAATGCCAGTGGCGTAGCGCAAAATTCGGGGGCCCCCCTCAGATCTATGTTATTTATGATAAGTTTCCCCTGATATTTTTCAAAGAAAAATATTAAATAAAATGTGATAATAATAATATTTATATTGAATAACAAGAATTTCTAAGCAAAATAATATGGTTTCTAGAATGAATTCAATGAAATAAAAACTTGAAAAATTATTCAACAAAAATGCATTTATCTAATTTTTTTGTTCAAATATATCTATCAACCTGTCGATGTCCAAGCTTCTGGCTACTTCTTGTTCCACGCTGGTATAGGCACAAAAGTCTGATAGACGCGTTTGCGACATTGAATTCCTAAGATAATTCTTGATTATCTTAAGCCCAATAAAACGATCATTTGGCGATGTTTAAATAGAGTCCCAAAAAGCCTAGCGGTATTTTAAAAAACTGTTGAAAACACACAGGAAGTAATTCAGTGATAATTCGAATTTCGAATGGAATTATTGGAAACCTTATATGTTTTTTCATACCATTCAGGAATATTTCTCTACTTTTCGGGAGTAGTAATTGTATCTCCATTGTTTAAGTTTTGCTCATTATATCATCAGAAAAATATAGCGAATCTGCAAGTTCAATAGAATGAAATTATTGGGGACCCATTCGAAGCTATTCGTTTGGCTTGGGGGCCGCTTTAGTGCCGGGCTCTCTGATTCGCCACGGTGCTGAATGATTGATTGTGATTCAGGCATTGGCTTATTAAAATATTGAAAAACCTTTCGTTGCTTAGAAAATGCATTTTCTTTTTCTCTCTGGAGTTTTCTTTTGCTAACTTCACTCTAATATTTTCTGTTCCGCTCTGACATTTTTTTAATATCTGAAAAATTATAAGATATTCAATCTGCTGTTTTTAATTTGCGCATTTTATAACCTTTCTTTTTTTTAATATTGAACATGAAAAGAATACGAGAGACGTTTTTCAACAAATAAATGAGCTACGTATTAATTCTAGAACTAACCTTCAATGAAATTGTAATCCTGAAGCACTAAAAATGTCACAATATTGGAATCATTTTATTTGATTTCTAAACAAACTCACAACGTGGTTTCGTAGTCAAACATTGTTAAATTTGTTTCTCTCACAACTATAATGGAAATAGAAATGAAAAGATTTCATAATATTTTCCCCTTTTTCATTAAAAAAATTCTGATTGAAGAATTGACAATAATCTCAGCAACAACAGATAAGCTGCAAGCCGCCTGGAGAACAACACGTCAAATAAGCCGCCGAGCCCCTAATAAAAAGGTCATGTGGCAATGTTGAAAGAGAAATACCCAAAAGCTTGACGCTATATGAAAAACTCCTAAAAATAGGGTAGCACAGGGTGTGATTGAGTGATATGTCGAATCGAATTACTGTAAACCTTAAATGTGTTCTGAATATAATTAAGGAATATTTCTCAATTTTTCGAGAATAAACTGTACCTTCATTGTTTAGGTTTTGTTCGTTATATCATCAGAAAAATATCGCGAATCGGCAAGTTCAATAGTTATTGGGGGCCCCATTCGAACCTTTTCGTATGGCTCGGGGGCCCCCTTAGTGCCGGGGCCCCCCCGCGCTGCGGAGTCTGCGGGGCCCTCTGCTACGCCACTGCATAATGCCATAGGAGGCACATCTCTCGCAATTTGTCATCATATCTTCGATTTCTCTTCTTCATGTACCCAGCTCTCAGTTCATTTGAGAAAAGAGCATGTGCCTCCTCAGACAGATAACTTTTTGATTCTCTAATCAATTTACTTATAGGTAATTTATTACTGGATGTGAGAGGCTGACCTTTGAAGGAGTGACGGATCACTTTCATCCTATTAGTTTTGCACCGCAAAGAGTTGATTGTAGCCTTCATCATCTTGATTTTCTTTGTCATAGGGGACTCTTGTATAGATGATTTTTCCCCTTTTTTTTCAGTTTCACTCAAAGAAATAGCTGAAAAAGAGGAATATTAGGTCCTTCAATAATTTGAATGAAAATTATCTCGAATATTCATTGACAAGCTAGAATGTATTCATGAAAATGATTAAGTTTCAAAACGTTTTGTGAATGAAGTCAGTGAGACATTTAAGAAACATTTAAAGATAAAACTTTGAGGTTAATGGACAGACTTTCAATTATTATTTGAGCATTCACTAGGATTTGCCATATTACAACTCTCAATTGAGTGGTGCTGCATCTGTTTTGGAAGCTCCCGATGTTGGAATTTTTTGTAAAAGGAGAAGCTTTAATGAACGAATTCAATGTCAGACATATGTGTTTTTTATTCATTATATTAATATTTGGTGAAACTCACCGACATAATTTATTGCAGTACTTTCAGAAATTGATTCATTTTCTTTCGAATAAAGCCCCTTCAGGAATGGGATGCTTCCTAGATTCAGCAATTTTCGAGGGTAATTATACCTGATTTGTTCTGAAGAAAAATGCTCACTGCATACCGTGTAAAATTCATTGAAATCGATATCGTCCCGCCCTGAAAATTCTACCCATTTCTGAGCACTAAAAATAAAAGGAATGAATAACACAGTTACAGAAGTCGTGTTTCATTACCTACATTTCCATTTTCTTTGGTAATGAAACAGTTTTTCACCATACAACACGATCCAGAACCCATCTTGAAATCGAAGAATAATGAATAATAATATAAGTAAAAACCGAAAAAATACTAGAAAGCAAAAACCAAGTAAACTTCGAAACTAGTCAATCAACATGCGAGGAATGGCCGATTGGCGGAATGGCGCCTTGCCAGCACGAAGCTGGCGAATTTTATTTATTTATTTATTTATTTATTTATTCATCATTAATACATCCAGCAGGCTAATAGCCCATTGATAGGTGTACAAAATACAATTAGTGACATGAAGAGAAATAAAAAATAAAGGAAACAAATGTTAATTTCGGATAGAGCTGAGTATTGTCCTGTTAAACTGCTGAAAATTAAGGAAAAATATATCAACATTGGAACACTATTTACACTTCTAGACATATTTGAAATTGGCGAATGGAAATGGTGCATCGTATTAGGAACTGGTACATGAAAAGTTTCTACAAATCTGGAGGATATACGAGGTACATTAAACAGTATCTGAGATAACAGACTTGAAGAGTCTAACTGACCATGAACAATTTTGTAAACAAAACACATATCTCTACTTTCTCTATGTTTCCTGAGTGACATCATATCAAATTCACTCAGTAATACATCATAACTATAACCTCGCACTGGATAAATCCCATATCTCCTGAAATAAGCATATTTAAGAAACTTTTTTTGAACATTTCCAAGAGCTGTTATATATTTCACATGAAATGGGTTCCAAACAACGCTGCAATATACTAGTTTACTTCTAACTAACGCCAAACAAACACTTCTCAATGATCCAAATGACTTAAATTCCTTACAATTTCTAATCAGAAACCCTAAGCTCCTCACTGAAACCGAAATAATATGCTCCATATGAAGCCGAAATGTTAGTTTTGAATCAAAAATGACTCCCAAATCCTTTGACTCGGCAACCCTTGACAGAGTCCCGCCAGCAAGCTCATAATGGAAGGTGAAAGGAACCGCATTACGGGTATATGTCATTACTTTGCATTTACCCACATTCAGATACAATCTGTTACGCGAACACCAGCTACCCAAGGTATTCAAATCCTCCTGTAGAGCAATACAATCCGCTTCATTCTTAATTTCCCTATAGATTTTCATATCATCAGCAAACAGTAATTTATGAGAGGAAATGTTGTCGGCTATATCATTGATGAATAGAAGAAACAATAGAGGGCCAAGATTTGACCCCTGGGGGACACCGGATGATGCTATGAAGCAGGAAGATTTGATTCCGTCACATTCCACATACATGCGTCTGTCAGTTAAATAAGATCTAAGCAGCAAAACCATGTCACATGATAAGCCAAAACACGACAACTTCTCCAACAGTCGATGATGTGACACGCGATCAAACGCCTTACTGAAGTCAGTATAAATGACGTCTACTTGGTTCCTCTTGTCAAGGGAGCTAGACACATGTTGAGTAAAAATACACAAGTTCGTTGCAGTATTACGTGCCCTAACGAATCCATGTTGATAGTTGGAAAGCAAAGCGTTCACATGACCATATATCAAATCCGAAAGAATGATCTCGAATATTTTAGAGAAAACCGAAATTAAGGCAATTGGTCTATAATTCTCAACCTGTACGATCTTTCCGGACTTGAATACAGGACACAATTTTGATAGTTTCCACGCCTCAGGAAAACGGTGGTTTTTTAAAATACAATTATAAATAATCTGCAAGGGTTCGAAGATAACATCAATTTGCGATTTTACAATTTGTGCTGGAATGCCATCAGGTCCACATGATAACTTATTTTTCAGCTTCTGATAGCACCAATGACTTGTTCCGAAGTAACATTCGTTAAATTAAAGCAGGATAGTATGAAACACTTGGTTCATATCCAACATCATTCAGCAATTCATCATCATTACTATAAACACTACTGAAATGTGCCGCAAAGGCTGTCACAATTGATTCCGACGTGGAGCATGGTTGCCTATTATAAGTCATTTGTCCCGGAAGGCGAGACTTATTCTTTTTTGAATTTAAATAATTCCAAAAACCGCGAGGATTACTCGTCAACATGCTTTCAGATCGCTCTATGTACGATGCATAATCAGCCGTTATTCCGCGCTTAACCAATTTCCTAAAATGTTTCATACGTTCTAAATAAAATAGGTATTTACTTTTTTTATACATTTTCAAATAATGATTTTTAGTTCTAATTCTGCGAATCAGACCACTGCTATACCAAGTTGGAAATGAAAGAGATTTAAACCCCGCCAGTGGCGTACACTTCGAAACTACATCATAAAAAATGTTACCGAACACCTCACACATAGAGTCAACGTCATTATAATGCGAAAGTTTCTCGGTCCAGTCCACATCACCAAGCATACAAGTAAATCTTTGAATGTCAACTTTTTGAAGTCGTACCTTCTTACTGATGAAACAAATTTGTATTTGCTCGCTGTATCAGCTGACACTTCCACTAGGAGACCCGGGTGGTGAGGATCAATGGGCACAAACGGATTATCATCGGGTTTCACTACACATTCATAATCGGTGGAACACATAATTAAGTCTAATAACCTATTATTGGCATTGCAAATTGAGTTTCGTTGTTCTAGATCACCAAAGCTCAAAAAATTGACAAAACGTTGAGTGAGCTTAGTATGCCTACTGCAACCGTAGTATTCTTGTAGTTCGGGGATGTTGAAATCTCCAATAATGATAGATTGTTCCACTGAGACAAAATCCTCCATGAATGTGAAAAATTCGTCGTACTCTTCATATGCTGTTTTTGGCGGAATGTATACCGCAATAATATACAGTGCTTCATGGTGGTTTATTGTTACTTTAATACAGAGGAAGTCTATTTTCTCAACAGGACAGTGCAGATCACACCCCTCAGAATCATATACCACACCATTTACAGCAATCAGTACTCCGCCCCCTCGAGTTTTACGATCCTTTCGGTAGGTTACGAAATTAACAGGAAAGAGTTCTCCATCACCAACACCCTCATGCAACCAAGTCTCTGTAAGAACGATTATATTGTGGTCACTTCCCAGAACATTTTTATAAAAGAGATGCGTTTTTGAATTCAATCCCCTACAATTTTGGTAAGCAATTAAGTGTTTATTGTTCTCTTGGGAGGACCGGCCGGATGCACGAATTAGTTTTTTTTTGTGATGAACGGAAGGCCATTCTTATATTTTATAATCAGGTTTTGTTCACCAGAATCATGTCTCTCTTTAAGTTCCCTTCGCAATCTCAACAAATGTTCCCTCTGCATAATTGTCATATCAGGTTTTATATAAACATTTTTGAATTTCTCAATAGTTCGTATTTTTTTATTGTTCTTAATAAATACCGAGTGGTTACAACTATCAGGCATAATGATTTTAATTGGACGACATTTTCCAGGAGAAGGTCGTCCCAAGCGATGCATTTTCGATTCAGAAATATCAAACCCTGGTACTACTATTCTTAGAACATCTTCCACAACAGCCTCCTGATCATCAGCATCCTCCGGAATACCAAAAACCAATAGGTTATTTTCACGTTGTTTAATCTCAGCAATTTCCGAAATTATCTGCATGGGACTTTGGGACGCCACTGTTGAGTCACCACATTTTGCATTCAACAAATCGACCTTGGAACCTATTCTTGACCATTCGCAATTTATGCTATCGTTCGCATCTATTACCTTTGAGAATGACAGACGAATCTGTATTTTTGACCGTCCGCATGACATACGACGTACATTTTTATGTTCTGTGCTTAGGACCGTTCGTATTTCACTGCGAGTGGTTTTGAGAACTCGCAAATATTTGACAGTTCAAATGATACCATTGACATTGAATTTGAAAGTAAGGTGTTGGATTTTACCGATATTTACTTATATTGTCTGCATAGCTCGAAATTTGAGCTTACAGAGTAGTGCCGATATGTGAATCTGAGCCATAAACCTTTCGAAGTTGTCAAGTATTCCGTTTTTGAAACGCAAATACCCATTCGTGAAAATGCGTATGCGTGGAGTTGCGAATGATTTCGAGAATAGGTCCCCTTATCGTTAAGGTTCTTCAGATCGTTTTTGTGCGATTCTTTTAAATCACGAACATGAGACTCCAACTTATCGACTTTTTTTTCGTACGAAGCCAGCTGTTGTTTTAAATTCTTCACGATTTCATTCGATATAATTTCCGTTATTGTTTTAAGGAATCCTGGTTCCCTGAATAATTGCTTCACCACCACATCAGCGGCATTTTGAGTTCACTTAATTGTTCACGCGTTAATGGCATCATGAATATCAAGTCTAAATCAGAAAATTCGCAATCAAACGCCTCTCAAAAAAGGATCTATCACAGCTCCACCAAACACGTCTTATCACACCGGGATTTAACAATATAGAGATTTTTAGTCAACACAAGACTCTTCAGATGGCGCTGAAAACTGTAGTCGCTTCCTTTCCTATCTTTATACTCTATAATCTTTGGTACTAGGTATTGAACATCACGACTGTACCCTTAGGTACAAATGTACAAATTATCATCCGAAAAGCCACGGTAGAAACACAAGGTAACCAGTCTGAAGTAGAACAACTATCGGGACTATTTCGGCTTCTCTTCTTCTTCTTCATTTGCGGTGCCTTATCTGGCAGAACCGAGGCCTGATGGCCCATTGTTCTTTCGCCTGTAGAATAAGAGACTCAGTTCCTTAGACACGTCAACAGAAATGTTGCGAGTCGACAGGGAGGGGTCCCTCTCACCATGGAAATGTTGGGTGTAGGGTTTCCTTGGTGTGTTGACCTTAACTCATAAAGGTTGATGCAGTTGAACAGCATATGTTCAACAGTTTCATCTGTGCTCTTGCATCAGCGGCACCTTGAGCAGTCAGTTAGTCCCATCCTATTAAGATTTAAAATCCTATTAAGATGTTATCTGGGCTTAGTGAATCTCAAGCAATACACAGGTGTGTATTATGTTAGGTGTTCTTCTGCTACAATTCTAGTAGATGCTGGTGGAGATTTGCTAGCATTGGAGAGACACTTCGGTTGGCGGTCATCAGCAGTTGCCGAGAGTTGTATAAACAATTTAATGAAAAACATGACGGCCAACTCATCAAAAGTTATATGTGCCATAAATAATACAATGGTATTATTTTTCAAAATACAAAAAATCCGATAACCAACCCGCCCTCTCTAGTTTTTAATATTCGCACTGTAACAATTAATAATATGAGCACCAATCAAAATGTGAACTAAACTATTTCAATTGCACGATCAATCAAGTGATTCTGAAACAATAATATTCTATCAGAGATCTAGGAGTACTTCTTAACGAACGGTGTTATTGAGTCATCCAATAAAATGCTCGGGTTTACTCTCAGACATGGAACATTGTTCAAAAAATAAGAAACTTCATTACCTCTTTATTATTCATTTGTTTTTAGGAGGCTTGATTTTGCTACGTCAATATGGAATCGACAGTATAGATGTTAGGTATGTAAATAGGTTGGAAAGTGTACATTATAAATTCTTGAGTTTTTTGTCTTTAAGAAATAACATTCAAATCATCGCTCATGATTACACTTATATATAACAAAGATTTAGAATATTAAGTTTCTAAAATAGTAGAAGACTGAATGATATATGTCTGTTTTTTAAGTTAATATATAATATACTAAATTCCCAGAAATCCTCGAACCTTTCGATTTTAAAGTACCGGAGAGAAGACTTAGATCTCGTGAGTTGTTCGATGTTCCATTAGGTAGAATGAATATAACCCAAAACTCGCAGCTCTGCAGAATGCTGTCAACATTCAGTTCGTTTTCTTGTGGTTTTGATATTATCAATGTTCAACTCCATGAATTGAATAGAATTCTGAAATTAAAAATGCCCTATGTTTTTCATTCAGCTGATGGTTTTTAGATTATGTTATGTTTGATTTTTCTTGTTCATATAATTGCTCAAATTTTGTTTTCATCATTTCAACATTTTGTATGATATACTAATTGTCAAACCGTAAATGCTGTATTGGGTTCAACCTGTTTGTATTCCTTTTTGTCCTAAATAAATAAATAAACTCGGGATGTGAGGCAATTACGAACTCCTAGGATTACCCACTCGCCGCTTCGCGGCTCGTGCTTAACTTATTCTAATCGTGCGTAATATGCTTCTTATAAATCCTTTTATGTAATATACTATTTCCGAATTTTCGTTCTCTACTCACAATTGAAATGAAAAGCCGGTTATGTTTTCAGATATGGAATAGTCAGGAAAATTGAGCTGTGTCATTCGTTTTCTTCTAGCTGCTATAGTTCCCGAGATCTTCTCAGTAGACGAGCAATTTTACTCATTCTATACATCAATCGGATAGAAATGTAGTAATAGTTTTGAAAAAGTCATTCCATATATCAATGAAAACATTCGATATATTGGATATTCTTTTTTGTATTACTCTGATATAAATTTAAATTACCATTGGGCGAATAATTCTTCATTAATTGGTATGTGTAGAGTGTGCATTGACATTGAGAAAATAATTTTTAGACCTCAAGATGGAGGTCAACGTCCACTGAATTGAAGAAATGATCGAAATTATAACTTTTCTATTCATTGGACTTTTATTCAAATTTAAAATTTATTAGACAAGAAAACCGCAGTTAAAATTTGCTTTTTTTGATTTTAAAGCATTGGAAATGTGAGATATTATATAGTCTGCAATATGGTCGTTGACCTCTGTTTAGAGTTTGAGATCAAGAAAAAACGCATTTCTTTCTCCATTTCACTCGAAAATCTTAAACAATACAACATAAAACTTTAGCGTTGAATGATAAACCTTTCACCTAATCACAAATAACGAAAAAACATATTCAAGGCTCTATAATAGTATTCGGTAAAATTTTGTATTTATTACAATTTTCAATAATTCCTTCAATGATTCATGGGGATAATCTACCTATAACGAATGCGATTCCGAAATGCAGAGGTTCTAAAAATGTTCAACTTTTTCTATCCTGAAAGTATGTTCATAATTCTAATTGACAAAATTTTCAGGTTATAGACTCTTCAAGACAGTGATGTTCCTCACGGGGTTTATATTCGCTTCAAGCCTCGTCTACCTGATATGTTTGCAGGGAGAATTGATGCCACCCTACGGAAATGCGGGTGAGCATTTTTCTCTTGCTTATTTCTTTATTACTTCTCCTTGAAGAATGGCAGCGACGTGTCCTGGAAACTGAAAACCAATTCCACCTGGGATGTGCGATAGGAGTAAGAATAATTTTTTCGTACTAACTGAATTGTAAAAAATTTTACTGTTAATTGAATAAATTGAAGGAAAACTACTCAGGTGTCCATTGTATGTATCAAATTACTTTCTTCGATTACAGGTGTTGCAGTATTTGCTGGTGTTTTATTCGGTCTCATTACAACTTTGGTCCAATATGTTGGCCTCTTCATGAGCGGACTACACACGGGCTTCCTCTTGGGTCTCGCTGGTCTTCTAACAGCTGATCACTTCATGGAGACGTCCCCTAAAGGCTCCGTCTGGATGTGCGTTGGTGTCCTTCTTGCCACAGCCCTTTTTTTTGCAATTTTCAATTTATACTTCAGAAAAGGTTGGTTGTTTGTATATATTCATTGAATTCGTGAAATTGGAAATCAGTGTGTTTTTAGTTACCGAACTAGATCAGTATGAAATGAAAATTTCATTATAATTCAGAAAAATCATTCGAGAAAGATTTGAAGCTATATATGTAAGCAGTTAAAACTTCGTCAATTCAAACACTTCATTACAAATGTTATTCTTTCTTGTGAAAATGGTTCAACATCCATAGTTATAAATGAAATAAGTTAATGGAATTTGGACCTATTTAATTTAAAAAAAACCATGCTTAGCCGACGTTTCGAAGGGTCTTCCTTTCTTCTTCAAAGGCTAAAAAATACAATTCACATGTCAAAGAAGTACAAGGATATTCATACTGTAATACCTGGCATGAAAAATGCTAGAAAGTTATCTAATACGATTCAAATCCAAATGAAAAGTAATCTATAATTCTTCTTCAAATAAACTAACTAAAATAATACTAACGGCTACTTTACCAAGTTTTGAAAGTTGAATCAGCCAAAAGATAAAACGCAAAATGAACACAATCGTCGACGACGTCTCCTTTACATAGGTGCCGTTTCACATGGAGCGTATGATCAGCGCCGCCGACTGTTACGGCTCGTTAACACCAAATGCGATTTGGTCTGACGATGACTTACAAGAATGGTCGGACGAGTAACGTTATCACGTCATTGTCAAGGTACGATTCCACCAAAATCGTGTGCGGCACAATTGTTCACGAACATTTTATGCAGCTCTTCAGCTGTGCGCTGTTAACATATTTAGCGACCGCATCCACCGACAGAGCTGTGCGTACCTTTTGTACGCGCACAGTGCAGCATACAGTGTGCACGAACAGAATCTCATTGTTCTCTCTCAGTGTTTCGCCTTCCTTCAATCGTTGAATATGGAGGATCAAGAAAACGTGGTGCTTTCTGCTGCAGCGTGTGTAGTGGTATACACTTGAAAAAAAGAAATAAACATAGATGTTGGGTGAGGCCTTTTTTGCAACTTCGTGATGAAGAGATGAATAGATTTGAGGAAGAGTTGAAAATAGACCCATTGAGTGGATTTTAAAATCTCACTCGAATATGGTGCGAAGAACTTGAGTTCCTGATTGATGCAGTTAGGCCTTTGATTGCTAAACGAGATACAAACTACTTTCCCTCCTATACTGAGCCAAAATAATCTTCCACTTCCGCAAAATCTCGGTCGAGTCACAATTATATTTTTTCGAGAACTCCTCAGTTGCGTCGTGTTTTTTATTTCTGTTCTTGTAATCTCCATGATTACAATTCCACAGAACGGTATAATTTCTTTGATAAATTCGATTATTTTCCAGTTATTCCACTTCATGTTAGCGCGCACAAATAGATGTTTTCGCTACTGTAGCGGAATCAAGAATGAGTTCGCAGAAACATGTGTGTGTCCGTCGACCCGAGTCCACCGGTAGAAACTGTGCGCGCACAAAAGTAAGCAACTGTACGCGCGAACTTTTCAACAGAGTTCGCGCACTATTGTAACTATTCGCTTGGACGAGTCCACCGCAACGAACATTTTTGCGGCACATTGTGCGCAACAGTGCTGCACAATGTAGCACTCCGGTGGAATCGCTCCTTCAGGCAAGCTGAGAAACGGATGATGAATCATCTATTCAGAATCGGTTAGGACTTCTTGGTGGATGCCTTGATATTTTCAAATAGAGTTCGAATATCTATTTCGTCAGTGGAAAAATGTTCTGTATGTTATCATTCAACCTCTCGACTTGCTTAATAACCGCACCAGTCACCTCCAGAAAAGGTGTAGTTCTTTATTTTTGTAGTCCTAGTTTCTGATATCTCACGAGCAATTTTTGTTTTCAATAGTAGTTATTATTAGTTTTGTATCAATTGTATATTTGCTATTCATGATACATCTGATACCGTAAGAAAATAACATTCCGGAAACACAGACAACGATATAATCTGATACATAAATATCTGATTGTCACTAAATTATGAGAAAACCTTCATAACGATAATGGTGCTAACTGACATACGCTGAGTGCACGGGCATCTAATTCTTCGACATCACAGAACATATCCAAAGAGTAGTGCAAACTTCAAAGAAATGGATGGCGGCCAAACCAAAGCGGTCCCTGATAGTGGGGTGGGGAACTAATTGGCTTGGCGCGAAATTCAAATTAGTTCATTAATTGAAACTCGTTTTCGGTTCATGCGATACAGATCAGTCTATTTGAATTTTAATATTCTAAGCACACTGTTTTGCATATTAGAATTTAGCTTTACTCAAAACAATGATTTCGAAGGAAAAAAAACTGATTTTTATGTAACACACTTTTTATTGAAAACATATATTATTCACCAAAAATAGTAAATATTGAAGGGTTGACAAAAACAATATTGCTCAAAAAGTTTTTCCGAAGAAAAAAAATTATTCTGGAATTTTCAATAATTAAATACATACATATATTTCTCTCTAGCATATCAAAATCATTTTTTTGAGCTATGACATTCAAAAATGGAGGACATCCTTTCTTTTCATGAACATGAACTTTCCATTTACAGGAGGCTCGTTATTTTTGGAAAGAGAAAAAACACATAAATTGTTTTGTAAAATCCTTTATAACTTTATACCGTTCGTCATAAAACAAAAAAAAGGAGTTGAGAAAATAAAATAGTCTGTAAATGTAAGTTTTCTGAAACCTCTATGACCAACTGAACATTGCCCCCCACCCCACCCCCCAATTATTAGGTAAGGCATTATTCTTACTGCGGAAAAATTTGAAAATTCGAACTTTTTTTTCTATGAATGTGTTCTCTGAATGGTCCTCTTCAAGATCCACATATCGCCCGATTTTGTCGGGCCAGAATTCACCCCCCACAACACCCCCCAATTATTAAGTAAGGCATTATTCTTAGTGCGGACAAATTTGAAAATTCGAATTTTTTTTTCTATGAATGTGTTCTCTGAATGGTCCTCTTCAAGATCCACATATCGCCCGATTTTGTCGGCAAGAATTCACCCCCACCGAACCCCCCAATTATTAGGTGAGGCAATATCCTTAGTGCAGAAAAATTGAAATTTTTTAACTTTTTTTTCTATGAATGTGTTCCCTCAAAGGTCTTCTTCAAGATTCACATATCCCCTGAATTTGTCGGGCAAGAATTCACCCCCACCGCACCCCCAAATATCACGTAAGGAATTATCTCTAGTACAGAAAAATTAAAATTTCTGAACTTTTTTTCTATGAATATCTTCTCTTAAAAGTCCTCTTAGAGATCCACATATCCCCTGATTTTGTCGGGCAAGAATTCAACCCCCCCCACCGCACCCCCTAATATTACGTAAGGAATTATCTCTAGTACAGAAAAATTAAATTTATTGAACTTTTTTTTCTATGATATTTTCTCTTAAAGGTCCTCTATCCTAAGTGCAGAAAATTTGAAAATTCGAACTTTTTTTTCTATGAATGTGTTCCCTGAATGGTTCTCTTCAAGATCCACATATCGCCCGATTTTGTCGGGCAAGAATTCACCCCCCAATGCCCCCCCAAATATTACGTAAGAAATTATCCTAAGTGCAGAAAAATTTGAAAATTCGAATTTTTTTTTTTCTATGAATGTGTTCTCTGAATGTCCCTCTTCAAGATCCACATATCGCCCGATTTTCTCGGGCGAGAATTCACCCCTCACGACTCCCCCAAATTAAATTCAAAAAAACTTTGCTGAGTGCAGAAAAATTCGAATATTGTGAATTTTTTTTCGCAAATGTATCCTCCTAGAAGTTTTCTTCAGAATTTTTTTATACTATCATATTTTGTCGGGCGATAATTCACCCCCCACCGCACTCCCCAAATATTACGTAAGGAATTATCTTTAGTACAGAGAAATTTATATTTTTGAACTCTTCTTTCTATGCTTCCAGAATTATCAGGACGGGCGCATCTCAAAAGGTGAAAGCTAAACTCCTCAACGGAAATTTTGTGGAAAATATAAATTTCATAAGGGGTGTTTTATGAAAAGTTAATATTTGGATATTTCTGAAGAACTGTTACATCTGCTCTTTCAGGCTGAAACCATCTTCAATCTCCGTACGACCTTTTGTTATCCCTCTCATTATTTTGAATGGAACTCTCGATTTTTTTAAATCTCAAACTCGACCAATTCCAAATTTTGTTTGAAGATATAAGGCGAGTAGACCATCATTTATGATATATTTTTAAATATCAATTAAATCCGTCTCCTCCGAAAATGGTATCAAATTTCATATTTCTAATGGAACAGATGTATATATGTGACTACTTCAGACATATCTTCGAATGCCATTTTATTAATTTTATTCAACTGGAGGAGAGTTTAATTTGATTTCATTCACAGTAGTTGAGATATACATTGATTGCAATTCTCATTTTTCATCGATACTCTCAACAATCGTGGACCTCCTGTGATTAAAGGAGTACAGAACATGAATTTTGAAGTTGAGAGATTTCGGAAATCAGTAAGCATTGAAGGAACAACAGAAAATTTCAAAATTTTTATCAAAAATATATACATTTCCACACACATATGAATATTTTCTATACGGGGTATTCCAAATTGATTGATTTTGGCTGTTACTGTTTCTTCTAGACTACATTGGTGAAAATGTCTTACGTAATAATTGGGGCGTATGGTGGGGGTGAATTATCGCCCGACAAAATATGGCTGTATGCATATCTTGAAGAGAACCTCCAGCAGGATGCATTTCGAAAAAAAAATCACAATATTCGCATTTTTTCTGCACTCAGCATATTTTTTTCGAAATTAATTGGGGAGTCCGTGGGGGATAACTTCTTGCCCGACAAAATCGAGCGGTATGTGAATCTTGAAGAGGACCATTCAGAGAACACATTTGTAGAAAAAAAAAATTCGAATTTTCAAATTTTTCTGCACTAAGGATAATTCCTTACGTAATAATTGGGAGTGTGGGTGGGGTGGAGTCTTGCCCGACATA